>OZ014508.1:42350731-42753231 GCA_963966075.1 Aphodius sticticus | reverse complement strand
GAAAGCATTATGCAACTAGTTAAATCAGTATCTTTAATTATATCGGTAAATTGAAATGTATTTTTTACAGAATAAGTCGGTTTGAAATCTATTATCTGAAATATCTTTAGGAGAATTTGTGTTATTTCTATGGTAGGTGAATTGCAACATGCGGTAGAAATAGAAAAGAAAAATAGCAGCTAGAAATAGAAAGACAGAATAGAAACACACAAACAGAATTGATTAACGACCAAGTACAATTTTACAAAAGGCCCTTGTTTACTTACCTAAATGCGATTTAAAATTCAATGAAATCGACTGATATACCACCACATACACGGCACAGATACAACATCGGTTGCATACATCGTACAATACACATTTATGGAATAAGGTTAACATTCCGCATGGCATACTCATTCGCTAAGATCTCTAGAACTGAAACAATGTTAAATTATGACCACATAGACTCTGCAAACTGACTGTAAGTAGTTTCTATCACGAAAATACAAACTATGGTACCTGTTGTACAATATTATGTAACCCGGAGTGGATTAAGTGTTATAACTAAGTACAGTTGATTGGCTTTTTCAATTTTTTGTAGATTCCCGACTGATGATGATCTGTTAAGATCGAAACATGTCTCGAGTACAATAAAGAATAGCAAAGAAGGAGAGGTTTTTATTTTTATTTAAGTTGAATTTAAATAAACTTTGCAATATGGATATAGCCAATTATCAATTTGACACAACCTCGTCACCTATCCATAGATTTAGGAGAGTCTACAAACAGATTGAAACCACCAGGAACCACATAAGCTACATTAATACCTGCCTACGAGAGAATTTAACGCCAAACTTTGTGAAACTTAAAAACAATAATCTGGACAAGAGAATAATATACAAAATACAAGTAAGAATGATGAGAAGAGAAAAGCGAAAACATTTTAAGAAACTTGACAATAGATATGAACAGCTAGCATACATAAACAGGAGTATGAGGGAAGTGTTTCACCATGCGAAACTGGAAGAGATCATCAACACGATAAAGGAAGAAGCAGCGGCACACGGAGCCGAAGATCGAAAAAAGAAAGGAAGAAAGCTACATAACATCAGGGCAAGACAAAAGCACAAAAACGACAACGAACACAACAATGAAAACTTCAACGGAGATCTAAAGTATGTCAAAAATTTGACAAGTATTAATTTCAATACAGATGAAGTGAAACTGTTAAACAGAGGACACAAGTTTGCACTACCCTCGCGCAATAATATTATAAACACGACAATTGTAATAGATTTAGCTATAAATAGGCACACAAATTATAAAACTATAGTCCACGATATTATTCCATTCATTAAAAAAAAGAAAAACTATCAAAAACAACTAAAAACAACCACGAAACCATGCAACAATGGAAAACATTAAAATCTATAAAAAATAAATTGCGAGAGGGTGATGCATATTTTGTAAAGGCAGATAAGAATGCGGGTGTGGTAGTGATGTACAAGGACATATATATAGAAAAAACAGAACAATTTTTAAAAGATAACAACTATAAAATAACCAACAAAAACCCACTTAACCATATGATAAGTAAGACCAAATCAGTGATTAAAGAATGTAAAAAGATCTTAGTCGAAAATTCCGGTTTAAGCTATAGTTCTTTTATGCCAATGAATCCTTCTGTTCCACAACTTTATACATTACCAAAGCTACATAAAGAAAACATGCCAATGAGACCTATTACCGCATGTTGCAATTCACCTACCATAGAAATAACACAAATTCTCCTAAAGATATTTCAGATAATAGATTTCAAACCGACTTATTCTGTAAAAAATACATTGCAATTTACCGATATAATTAAAGATACTGATTTAACTGGCTGCATAATGCTTTCTTTCGACGTAACTAATTTATACACAAATGTGCCAGTAGATTTAACACTAAACCTTGTCTCTCAATTATTAGAACACAACTTAACAGAAAGAAACAAAATAGATCAAATTAACAAATTGCTAAGACACGTCATAAATCAAAACTATTGCTTGTTCAATGGAAAATATTATCATTTTACTGAGGGCTTACCAATGGGAATGTCACTATCTGGACTTCTATCAGAAATTTTTCTTAATCATATAGAAGAAAAATTTATCATGAACAATGTCAATCCTTTTAAAAACATGATTGTCAAATGGGTACGATACGTCGACGACATCTTCACAATATTAAAAGCGAGTCAAGATGAAATATATAATTTTTCAAACTACTTAAACAACATACACCCAAATCTAAACTTTACCTTAGAGATACAACAGAATAATAGCTTAAATTTTCTCGATGTGACCTTGATTAACATAAGAATAAACTGAACTTCGAAATTTACAGAAAGGCCACAACTATAAATACAATCATTCCATTTGACTCAGCCCACCCTATAAATCATCGACTCGCCGCTTTTCACCATCATATAAACAGACTACTAACATACCCAATCACTGAAATAGTAAAAACAAAGGAACACTACAATTCATATATGATCTAGCAGAAAACAATGGTTTTCCCCAAAACAGTATAAGGTCTATAATAAACAGAGCAAAGAAAAAACAAGATCCACTCTACACAAATGAAATACCTAATAACAAACAAATCTACAGACATTTCACATATAACAACACGAATAGAAAGTTACAAAAAACATTAAACAAGTATAATATAACACCAGCATATAGTAACCCTAACCAAATAATTAAGCAATTATCTGGACATAAAGATGAAAATAAAACAGATATTGAAAAAAGTGGCATTTACTCTGTTAATTGCACTAATTGCAACTCAGTTTACGTAGGACAGACAGGAAGATCTCTAGCTAAGAGAATAACAGAGCATGCTAATCAAGTAACATCAAGCGTATACAAACATGTTATTCAAACTGGACACAAAATAGATTATAAGAACGTAAAATTAATCCATAAATACAATAAAGGGTTTAAGATGGACATATTAGAATAGAATAGAAACACACAAACAGAATTGATTAACGACCAAGTACAATTTTACAAAAGGCCCTTGTTTACTTACCTAAATGCGATTTAAAATTCAATGAAATCGACTGCTATACCACCACATACACGGCACACATACAACATCGGTTGCATACATCGTACAATACACATTTATGGAATAAGGTTAACATTCCGCATGGCATACATACGTAAACATACTCATTCGCTAAGATCTCTAGAACTGAAACAATGTTAAATTATGACCACATAGACTCTGCAAACTGACTGTAAGTAGTTTCTATCACTAAAATACAAACTATGGTACCTGTTGTACAATATTATGTAACCCGGTGTGGATTAAGTGTTATAATTAAGTGCAGTTGATTGGCTTTTTCAATTTTTTGTAGATTCCCGACTGATGATGGTCTGTTAAGATCGAAACATGTCTCGAGTACAATAAAGAATAGCAAAGAAGGAGAGGTTTTTATTTTTATTTAAGTTGAATTTAAATAAACTTTGCAATATGGATATAGCCAATTATCATATTGAAACTAATCTAAAAGATTAACCATCAATTTTACTCTGAATTCTTAAAACTAGGTACTTGTCTCTAATAGGCTATCCACTGATCCCAATATTTACTTTGTCCCAAACAAGAAGCACTAACACTTCACTCACTGTGCTCTGCTTTTTACACATTTCACTGATTCACTAGTTCGAAGGGTTTAGTTCTTTTTAGTCTTCTCACTAGGTTCTGGTTGTCCAGTAGCTGCAGGGCCTATACGTTGACGTTTTTTTTTATTTTTATTTTTTTTATTTTGTTCAAACACAGAGTGTTTGTGGCATAACACCTAGTCAATGACTAACAAGTTATTTTCACTTAACCTAAACTGATAAAATAATGAGTGTTTCTACAATTATGCCCATTGGCCCAAGTAGTTTTAGTTTGACAGTTTTTACCACTCAAGTAGACGGCGGTTGTTTTCACCTACACTATCACTGAGAATACACTACGGGTGCTCTGCTTTTAGTCACTCCCGCACTAGTTCGAATGGTTTAGTTCTTTTCAGCCGACGCACTAGCGCACTGTTGTCTAGCAGCTGGATGGCTTCAATGTTGTCGTGGTGGAGTAGACGATCCTCGTGCTTCTTAGCAAATTTTGATATTTCGCTAGTTACCATCTCCATGCGAAGGTCCCGATGAAGATTGGTGTTTTTGATGTACCATGGTGCACCAACAATGGCCCTTAGAACTTTATTTTGGAACCTCTGAATGAGGTTGATATTGGACTGCGTAGTGCATCCCCATAACTGTATTCCATACACCCATACTGGCTTTAATTTTTGCTTGTATAGTAGGAGCTTATTTTGCGCTGACAGGGCTGACCTACGTTCCATTAGCCAATACATTTTGCGGAATTTTAGGTCGAGTTCGTCCCGCTTTTTCTTGACATGTACTTTCCATCTAAGCTTGGCATCCAGTGTCATGCCAAGGTATTTCGCTGTATCCGCGTATGGAATATCGTTCCCATTAATGGTTACTGGAATATAGTTAACTCTCTTATTGGTGTAGTTTACATGCGTGGATTTTCCTTCATTTAGTTTGATGCGCCATTTCTTTGTCCAAAGGTTGATTTTGTTTGCAGCTATCTGTAGTTTTTCAGTTGCTTATTCGACACTGTCACTAATCGCTAAAATAGCCGTGTCGTCTGCAAATGTTGCCACTGTGCTTTCTCCCGGAACAGGAATATCATAAGTATACAGTAGGTACAAAAGTGGTCCCAATACACTTCCTTGTGGTACTCCGGCATTGATATTGCGTAGCGAGGAGTATTCGTCAGCTTGTCGAGTCTTGCAACAATGGATTTTGTAACATTTTCTTGTTTATTCAGTTTTTCCAGTATTAATTGCAGTGTTTTGCTGATTTCTGGAAGATTGTTTACGGTTTGGTCCATTTTTACCTCATTGCTTTCTTTTTCCACTAGCTTAGAACTAGAGGTCGACTTACCATTTACTATGTTGGCAAAAGACTGCTCACCAGATACCTCTTTTGCCTTGATAATTTTCCTGTTTATTTGCTTTGTTTTCTGCTGTTCCGGGGGAGAGTTTTTCTTAAAATTGGCGTTTTTAATCTTTTGAAGTTCAATCGGAACTACACAACCCCTGTAGTTTGCAGGATGACCTTTACCGCAATTATAGCATTTTGCGGGTTCCTCTTTTGACTTTGTGTAGTTCTGGGTATCGTGCTCTCCAGCACATTTTACGCATCTGGGGTCCTTGTGGCAGTATCCACGAGTGTGACTCCACGCTTGGCAATTCTTACATTGTGGCAACAATTTAGGTTTTTTCAGTGGAGATATTTCGACTCTCATTCGCATTATCTCAGTTATTGCAAAGATTTAGTTGATATCTTCGGTCTTGTCGAAAGACAGCATGAAGATCGGTAAAGGATCTTTTGTTTTTCGTTTTAAAATATTAGTTACATCTAAAATTTTATATTTTTTTCGCTTCAGATCTTCAATTATCTTTTCCTTACTGCACGTTTTATGCAGTTTTTTTACTACAACTTTAACTGGTCTATCTTGCTTATTTTCGTAAGCTGACCAGTTTAGTTTTCCTTCCTCGAGAAGGTTGGTGATTATCTTGTAATTGTCGATTGCATCAACATTAACTTTTAGTACGCCACTGTTTAGTAACGTTATTTTATACTTGTTCTCAATTTTGGTATTTAGCAGCTCATATACTTGCTCATATTTAGTCACATCGTATATCATTATCGGTGGAGGTTTGTGTTCTCTCACCTTTTTTTCCTGTTGTTGTTGTTTTTGTTCTTGATTGTGTTCTGATGAGTGGCGTGGAGGGGTTATAGAAGAATCTGAGCAAGTCGAAGTATCCATTTTCTTCCTCTTAGTATTTTTCCCTTTGCCCCGTTTAAGAATCCACTCAGTTTCCTTGGCTACTTCATCCTCGTCAGTGAAATATTCCATTACATCTGGTTTCGATGGTACCGCATATTCTGCGTCCTTCTTTTCTTTGTCATTGAATTTCTGTTGGAGTTCATGGAGTTGATCTTGCAAGTGCTTCAAAGCAGATTCCAACTCGGTTTTAGCAGATCTTTCTTTTTGCAACTCTTTGTATAGCAAATGCTCATTTTCTGTTTTTATTTCGATGGTTTGATACGACATTTTTTACACTTTAAATTGCACGCGTATTAAACGCGTACTCAGCACAACACTTAGCAGTTCAATTAACTCAGTTTGACACACATTCCGAAGCGCGGTTTGATTACGCACACAGTTACATGATATAAGTTTAGTTATATTGCTGATTGACAGAAATATATTCCTCGCTCACAAACAAATAAAACTTGATTGCAAAACACGTCCGATCACTTCGACTGCACGATTACAACTGACGTTGACGTGATGGCGAGATTCATGCTTAGTGGCGAATCTTTTTATCTCTTGGATGACTTGTGGGACACCAAGATCACGGTGCAGGTTACTATTCCGTATGTATCAAGGAGCGTTAACCATATTCCTTAGTACTTTATTTTGGAAAATCTGGATTCCTTGTATATTGGAGCTTTTTGCGCAGCCCCAAAGCTGAAAGCCTTATAACCAAATCGGTTTTAGTACTTAGTTGTAAACTTGTAGTTTGTTCTGTACTGACAACTGAGAGTTTCTTCCCAGAAGCCAGTACAGTTCTCTGTATTTGAGGCCAAGCTTTACTGTTTTCTTCTTAACATGTTCTTTCCACCTTAGTTTTGTATCCAGTGTCATACCCAAATACTTTGCAGTGTTCGCATATGGAACTATGGCGTCGTTAATCTTGCCATGAGGTATGTCCTCGATTCTTTTGTTTGTAAAGTTAATGTGGACAGATTTCAGTTCGTTGAGCTTGGTCTTCCATTTTTTGGTCCATTTATATATTTTATTACTAGCTTGTTGAAGATTCCTGGTAGATTCACCAATAGTTGATCCCACTGCCATTAGAGCCGTGTCATCTGCGAATGTGGCGACTGTTACATTTTCCATCTGTGGAAGGTCACTTGTATATAGTAGATACAGAATTGGTCCCAATACACTACCCTGGGGTACCCCAGCTTTGACTTCTTTTAGTTCCGAGTATTCATCGATCTGTTTTATTCTGAATAGTCTATCAGATATGTAAGATGTTAGCAGCTCGACGTATTGTAAAGGTAGCATACTCTTTAGTTTGTGTATCAATCCTTCGTGCCAAACCTTATCGAAAGCTTGTGTCACATCAAGAAAGATTGTTGAGCAAACAAGTTTTTCTTCTAATGCTTTCTCTATGATATCTGTTATTCTATGGACTTGATCTATAGTGGAGTGCTTTTCTCTAAAACCAAATTGATGATTAGGAATTAGTTCTTTTCTCTCAATGATAGGTTTCATTCTCTTTAGAAGCAACTTTTCAAAGAGCTTCGATATCATTGGTAACAGTATATGATATGATTTGGCCTCGGTCGGTGGTTTGCCTAGTTTTGGTATCATGATAACTTCTGCTACTTTCCAGACATGTGGGACGTATTTTAATCTGAACGATGCATTTATTAGGTACGTCAGCATAACAATCTTTCTTAGGTAATTGCTTAAGAACTTCTCCTGTGATCAGATCATATCCAGGTGCCTTCTTTGGATTCAGGTTTGTCTTGATTTCTCTGGCAACTTCCTTTGGAGTAACTAGCTGTATGGCTTCTTCATCATAGGTTATATCTTCATTCGTGATTGGCTCTGATTCGATGTTGTGGGGCTGGAAGATTTCTGTTAGATGTTCTGCAAAAATTTCAGCCTTCTGTTTATTGTCTCTTGCCCAGGTACCGTCTCTTCGTCTTACAGGTGGGACATGGGCCACTGGCCTCTTGTATTTCCTCACTGCTTTCCACAGCGAGTAATCTGTTTCTTTATCGGGAGTCAATCTGGTCAAGAAGGTTTCCAATGATGCGTCTTTTAGTTTTTGAATTTCGCGTTTAAGTTGTTGTTCAAATAATGACTTCACTATTTGAAGGAACTGTCATCATTATACGAACGTACTGTTAAAGTCAGTCTAAACTTACGTGGATGACACTTATTTGACATTTCGCCTCGCAACCATCGACAAATACATTTAAAAGATTTGATATAAAATGGAATTTATGAGTCGTAGATAAAACGTCGTATTCGACTCGCACACAACTGATATAAATCGCTCGCATGTTTATACGCTCGCCTACGGCTCGCGTATAAACTTCATGCTCGCGATTTATATCCTTAGTTATGTGCTCGTCAAATAATATACTATTATAGTGTGGTATGACATAGCAGACATTGCCGAACACTAGTGGTGAATAAAACCACAATACAATTAGCAGTCAGCTGCTGTGAGTGAGGCGGGCCACCAGTATATCAACGGAGGGTCGCATGCGGCCCGCGGGCCGCGGTCTGTGCATTCCTGCCGTAAATGTATGCACTGATTATTAAGAAACATGTGGCAAATTAGGAACTTATTTGGTGACGGGAATATCGGCCTGCGATAATAACGTCTCATCCAGTAAATATACTACAATAGTAGTACAACCATTTTTTGTTTTAGTTTACATGCAAACTAATTGGCATGGAATTGATTAAATTACAAAATTTATCAATTATTTTTATTTGTTAATTTAAAAAATCTGATGTGGCCAGGCACATGACTTTATCATACTATATATAAAATTAATAGTTTAGCTGCATGAGATTCTATTTAATCGAGATCGGCCATGTCTGCATTAAAATAAAATTAGTAGAACTAGACAGATATGTCGATTGAAGCTGCGTTCGGATATTGTACTCCGTTGACACCGGGCACACCGTCCAAATGACACTTACGTGTTGTTGGGTGTAAAAAGTGTAATACAATATCCGAACGCACCTTATATTGACAGAAGTTATTGTCAAAACATTAGCGTTTGACACTATCAAATGTCATTAGTTTGACTGTCATTAGAATCAAAACATCTGACATATCCTGGCTACTAGTTTTAATGCAGTACTACCGATCTCGATAAAATAGAATTTGCTCATGCAGCTAAACTATTGATTGTACCAAAAAATGACATAGTCATAAATTATTCAGAATTTCCTCTTCTTTAATTTATTATTTAACTATTTCGACGAAATTCCAAAAATGGCGGCTTATTTGCAAAATCTTTCAAAAATGCTAAGACTAAACCTCCAGTTCCTTTGGACCCTTTTCAACAGAAAGCTTTTCAGCTCTAAGTATGGTTATGGTTATGTTATTCAGTAGTTTCTCCGGAATCGTGCCCACAAAAACGGGTACACACACACACACACACACACACACACACACACACACACACACACACACACACACACACACACACACACACACACACACACACACACACACACACACACACACACACACACACACACACACACACACACACACACACACACACACACACACACACACACACACACACACACACACACACACACACACACACACACACACACACACACACACACACACACACACACACACACACACACACACACACACACACCCGCACGCACGCACACACACACACACACACACACACACACACACACACACACGCACGCACACACACACACACACACACACACACACACACACACACACACACACACACACACACACACACACACACACACACACACACACACACATTTTTTTGTAAATTGGTCAAAAATGTTCAGGGGACCCAAAAAGACATATTTCCGCTAAAATCTCAAAATTCTTTTTGGCACGATTACAATACTTTACGTACTGCGTATGATAGAGTAAAAAAATGTACTTTTATACTTTCTGCGACACGTTGTCTCTTTATAAAATGTTTTGTAAAGTGTCCACATTATAAAGTATAATCCCGACGCTCAACAAAGTTCCCGATTTCATATTTGAAACTTTACAGCCTCGTCACCGAGTATGCATCCATGCATCGTTGACAAATTGATTTTTTATTACGGGGTGCATATTTAGCACTAATGATGCCGTAATGTATTTTTTATAACCCCTACGTGTCAAAATCGGTCTAGACAAGGTGCGAGGCTGAATAGAATAAAGAAACAATTGATGATACTTTATCGATTTCCCTCTATAATTTATTGTCTAAACATGACTCGATTACTTGCATACAGTTAAGATAATTTTGGGTTAAAATTATATGTCCATCGCAATCATAAAAAACGTGTACTGCAAAGTGAAATTAGGCACACTTTAGAGTCTAAACTTTGACAGTATCACCAATAAATATAATAAGGTTGGAAAACAAGTGAACAATTAGGAACAATTAGTTAAAAAGATCGTATCTAACACCATAAGTCCACAAATTTTCAATCTCTGATTTCATTTGATTCTCCATATACTTCTAATGGCAGCTCGTCGTCAAAGAGCCTCTATCAGTATTTCCGAACCTTTTTTGTGCCATGCCGCACCTAAGCCTTTAAAATTCTTATGCCCCCTATGTAACATATACATAATTTTTAATATTAAAAAATTGAATCGTTCGCTTAAGAAACTTAAATGATAGGTCTCTTGATAGGAAATCACTTGGAAATTTTTAACGACAGTAAGTAAATTTTCAAAACATATAATGAAAAACTGAAATTCAAATTCGAAATAATTTTAATAAAGATATTTCTATATTAATTTATTACTTTAATTTAGATAATAATGAGATCCTTGCGCTTGATGCTTGCTGCACAGAGATCTTTGTTAGGTTCTAATTTGGTTAAAGGGCTATGAATTTCTCCATAACGTTAGTGTATTAAATTAAACAATGACTTAGTAGAATTCCAACGTATATTAAATATTTGTTCTTTTAGCTACATGTTTCGTGTTGTTAGCACGTCTTCAGGCCAAGCTGAAAGTACAAGCATCATTAAAAATGGGAACAAATGAGTCGGATAATGAACGTGGTAAAAGAGAACGATTATAGAATGTACAAATTCACTCAAAACTGAGCAAGTTATACAAGTTATGTAATAAAATGAAAGGCATAAAGTATACGCAGTGACCAACATAGACACAAACATAGACGTAAACAAATCTTTAAAATTATGAAAATTGCGACATTAAAAGACAAATTCAAACACATACCGTCGGGCGGAAAACTACTGCGCACAAGTTGATGTTTGGTTAGGTTTCTCTCGGGGATCATAGAACACTCTTAAAACTCCAGTGACAATCCCAAAATGCGTTCTTAGGAGGAGGTAGTTGGGCTTATTCATTTAGTTTACTTTTAGTACAATAATTAGTGTTAATAACACTACCAAATAACTGTATTAGGACACCGTTATCATGTGGTGAAGCCAGGGGATACAATAAATGTTACAGGTGGTGGTCTCCGTAGGTGCTACATGTATTTTCATTTGGCGGGATTTTTGAAAACATTCTAATGAATAATCTAAAGGGGGAATGTCAGTTTGATCGTTAAGTAGCAGGTCCGGTTTCTCCCTATGATGTCTATATATCTCTTCAAGGAGAGTCATCTTTCTAGATTTGGTCGCTTGGTGGATAAGTTTTATGTTGGACATGTCCATCTTATACCCAGTTTCTAAACTATGGTTATGGACACTAGAATTTGAGTTACTTAGGTGTTCTTTAAGTCTAGTTTTAAGATTTCTTCCTGTCTGTCCTACATAAAACTTATTGTATTGTTGACAGTCTATTTTGTAAATGCCACTCCTGTCTAGTGGGTTAATATTTTATTATTTTGTAGTTTATTGTATATTTTATTTTTACTTCTGAACATAGTGGCAATGTGATGTTTGTTTAGAGTGTTTTTAATTCGATAAGTGACTTTTCCATGAGAATTTTTTTAAGTAAGTAAGTAAGTTTATTTGAAGTTACGTGAAACTACTACAAAAAAAAGGAAAACAGTAAAAGATATATACATATCAATGTATCATGCATCCATCAGATCCAGTAGCCACGCGGTTCCGTCCCTCTAGCTTCATTTGAGAATGGCATGGGCCGTCTCGAATTAGTGGTGTTGAGGGAATTTTTGTTTCTTATTTAATAATTTAAGGTTTCTTATTTAACAATTTAAGGCTATGCATTTATTATTAGTGGTACAATGTGGAAAAATGTTATGAATTATGGATTTCTGATGAATGTTGTTATAAATGTGTTGTAAATATTTGGTGTTATATCCATTCTTATGTCCAATTTGCAAAATAGTTCTAATTTCACTATTGCACCTATTTTTCGTTACTCATTGGTATGTTATTGGCTCTCTGAAAGAAGTATCTAAAGGCAGATTGTTTATTGGCATTACTGTTAAATGAGTCGTGTGGTATAATAGTAGTTGTGGTGGTGGGCTTCCTATAGATGTTGAAATTTAAAGTGTGGTTGTTCAGGTCTTTTGAGATTTCTAGGTCTAAAAATTGAAGTTTATTTTGGTATTCTTTTTCAAGTGTAAATTCAAGAACGCCTACATTGTTAAAAAAATTTGTGTAACGCGACAATCTGTGCATCATTGCCATTGTACAATATATATATATATATATATATATATATAAATATATATATATATATATATATAAATATATATACATATATGCATATATACATTGTCCACATATCTCCGGTAATAGGCTGTTTTCACAAACCATAATACCGAGAAAGGGAAAAAAATTAAAAAATAAAATAAGCTTTTATATAAATATAAATAAAACACTTCTTTGGTTTCCAAATTTTGAAGTGTAAAGAAAGACAGGCATATCTGCCTTCGTAGTTCAATAACCCACTTAGTTACTGTCTAGAAGGCTTTCTTCAGTATTGTTTAACTTTATCAAGAATTTTATGACATGTTACATACGTACACATACAACGTACATTCCAATTCAAATTTAATTGTACATTCTGGTGTAACATTTTCTAAAATGAATGATTTTTTATTGCGTATTTTGATTGCGCAACATTTAAAGAATACACTGTAAAAATATCACAAAAAATTCGAAAATTTACGTACTACGCAATGATATGTCATTTTAAAGAAGAACTGTGGGTACACTACAGAAAAGAATTTCTGAAAAATATTGAAAAATGTTTGCATGGAAGGTGGTTAAAAAAGTTTTCGATAATCGAGATACAATCGGCTTCGACGGGCCGCTCGACTTTTGGCTGTGGAACTGTTAATTTTTCGAATTATTTTCTGACATTTTACAGTGTATGTATTCTTTAAATATTGTGCAACCAAAATATGCAATAAAAAATAATTAATTTTTGGTTGCACAACATTTAAAGAATACAATAAGTGTTAATGAGTGAATCACTATAGAATCGGATATAATTCGAAACAGTTATCTAAATTCATTTAGTTTCATTTAGCACATAAGTTCAATTTTCTTTAGTTAAAATAAAAATGTAAACCGTTCGTTCAGGTAAGTAGGTATTGCGTTACTTGGGCTGCCCCGCCCCCTTTCTTCTATCGAACCACCGCTTACCCCCACCACTTTATCTCGACCAATTAGAAGCCAGCGTTGCCCCGCCCTCCATTTCCTTTCGACCAACCAGAGGCCAGCGCTGCCCCGCCCCATTCAACCAATCAGAACTCCCCAATTTTTATCGATAGAACCCCAAACTTACCTACATTTTTGAGGTTCGATGCCTTTTTTTGAGGTTATCCCCACCGCTAGGCGTACCAACCGTAAAAATCAGCCTCTGCAGCGTTTATACTTTTTCGCGTACCACCTTCCTAGAAAGCTACCGCTGGCCCCACAGAGTTGTAAGGTCTATCGCTCCCTCGATAAACGACCTATCTTTTGGATTTTATACCGAAAAGTCAGCCGGTATATCGGCCCCTCGATGTACCGATAAACCCCCTATCGGTGGTGCCATTATCGAAAAATGAGTGAACATACTCAAAGTAAATGAACAATTTGGTTTTATAGAATTTTGGAGACGGAAAGGCGTTTTGGTATTCCCATAAAAAATTTCCGCAAGCGGATTTATAATCGAGAATACAGGAAGTGAGTCAGGAGCGTTCACCCACTAGACCAAGCTACTATTGATAACAAAAGTGTGAAGTCGCAATATATGTCGCCTTATCGCAAGAAAATTATCACACACTAGACAGAGAACGCACTAGGCTTCAGCCCTTAATGAACACAATTCTGATGCTCCAATTTGAGAGAAAAACATGTAAATGTGTACATATCAACTTAATGAATGCTGCTTTAATGGCTTATCTCTCTCATAGTGTCTGTATTTAGCTAAATAATATTAGCCTTGTAAATTCAATCAAAATAGTTGAGCGAGATTTTTATCTTTTACGGGCACAGCTAACGCATCCACATGGCGCCTAACCGTTCGTAGGCCAGTTTAGCAGTGGAAAATTTTACGTGTTAAATATAGTAAACAAACGAATTTCGTCTAAGATTTCATTATCAGAGTTGCGTCATCCTTATCTTTCTGCGGACACGACACACTAAACAAACATTCGTAAATACAATTCGTTTTTAAAATTTATTATCGAAAAACTACATCATATATGAAAATTTAAGAACAAAAAAAAAACACTATTATTATGGTTTAAATTATATTAAAAAATAACGTTAGAAATTTTAATTGCAAATATTTGAACCCACGTGTACAATTTGTTCGCGGTAACTCAGATAGATGGCTACATGAATGTTAAAATACTACGTCGTTTTCTACCGATTGTTATTTTGTTAATTCAGCTGCAATATTAGCGCTTGCATGAAAAATATAACCTCATAAATACAAAATAAAACAAAAAACTTGTGAAAACATGATAAAAATTGAATAAACGATTCCGGTCGCCATTTTTATTACAATTAATTCTTTAATACAATTTGATAGATGGCGACATGAATGTTAAAATACTACGTCGTTTTCTACCGATTGTTATTTTTTTTAATTGCAATGCTGTTTACCTTTTAACGCCAGTTACAACTATGATCAATACACATTTTAAATTTAATAATAATTATCGTTCAATTTTTCTGTAAATTATGCGAAAAATCATCTTTGTGCACCATCTTCTTATTTTAAAATGTTAACTTTTAAACGATACCATCTTCTTGTTTTAAATGACGTTATTGGACAATACAAAATTGAATAAACGATTCCGGTCGCCATTTTTATTACAATTAATTCTTTAATACAATTTGATAGTGGTAACTCGGATAGATGACGACATGAATGTTAAAATACTACTAATACTACGTCGTTTTCTACCGATTGTTATTTTTTAATTGCAATGCTGTTTACCGTTTATCGCCAGTTACAACTATGATCAGTACACATTTTAAATTTAATAATAATTATCGTTCAATTTTTCTGTAAATTATGCGAAAAATTATCTTTGTGCACCATCTTCTTATTTTAAAATGTTGACTTTTTAAACGATACCATCTTCTTGTTTTAAATGACGTCATTTGACCATAAAAAATTGAATAAACGGTTCCGGTCGCCATTTTTATTACAATTAATTCTTTAATACAATTTGATAGTGGTAACTCCGATAGAATGCGACATGAATGTTAAAATACTACGTCGTTTTCTACCGATTGTTATTTTTTAATTGCATTGCTGTTTGCCGTTTAACGCCAGTTACAACTATGATCAGTACACATTTTAAATTTAATAATAATTATCGTTTAATTTTTCTGTAAATTATGCGAAAAATCATCTTTGTGCACCATCTTCTTATTTTAAAATGTTGACTTTTTAAACGATACCATCTTCTTGTTTTAAATGACGTCATTTGACCATAAAAAATTGAATAAACGGTTCCGGTCGCCATTTTTATTACAATTAATTCTTTAATACAATTTGATAGTGGTAACTCCGATAGATGGCGACATGAATGTTAAAATACTACGTCGTTTTCTACCGATTGTTATTTTTTAATTGCATTGCTGTTTACCGTTTAACGCCAGTTACAACTATGATCAGTACACATTTTAAATTTAATAATAATTATCGTTCAATTTTTCTGTAAATTATGCGAAAAATAATCTTTGAGCGCCATCCTCTTATTTTAAAATGTTGACTTTTTAAACGATACCATCTTCTTGTTTTAAATGGGGTTTAAACGGCCATCTTTGAGCACCATCTTCTTATTTTAAAAGATCATATTTTAAACGATACCATCTTCTTGTTTTAAATGTTGTTTGAACGACCATCTTTTAGTACTATGTTCATATTTTAAAATTTTATTTTTTTGTTAGCACCATCTTCTTATTTTAAAATGTCAACTTTTAAACGATGCTGTTTTCTTGTTTTAAATGGGGTTTGAACGACCATCTTTGAGTAGCATCTTCTTATTTTAAAATGCCTTCCAACACCGTCAAAATACCCTTTTTTACCCTCATTTTGACTCTCCGAGACCCTCATTTGACCCTCCTAGACCCTCATCTTGACCCTCCGAGACCCTAATTTGACCCTCCGAGACCCTCATTTGACCCTCCGAGACCCTCATTTGACCCTCCGAGACCCTCATTTGACTCTCCGAGACCCTCATTTGACCCTCCGAGACCCTCATTTGACCCTCCGTGACCCTCATTTGACCCTCCGAGACCCTCATTTGACCCTCCAAGGCCCTCATTTGACCCTCCGAGACCCATCCATTTATCCTCTTAGCGCCTCCATTTATCCTCATAGCGCCTCCATTTATCCTCTTAGCGCCTCCATTTATCCTCTTAGCGCCCCAATATAACCTCTTAGCGCCTCCATTTATCCTCTTAGTGCCTCCACTTATCGTCTTAGCGCTTCAATATAACCTCTTAGCGCCTCAATTTATCCTCATAGCCCCTCCACTTATCCTCTTAGCGCCTCAATATAACCTCTTAGCGCCTCCATTTATCCTCATAGCGCCTCCATTTATCCTCTTAGCGCCTCAATATAACCTCTTAGCGCCTCCATTTATCCTCATAGCGCTTCCATTTAACTTCTTAGCGCCTCAATATTACCTCATAGCGCCTCAAAATACCCCCAATACCCTCCAATACTCTCAAAATACACTCATAATACCCTCCAATACCCCCAAAATACCCTCCAATACCCTCCAATACCCTCAAAATACCCTCCAATACCCTCCAATACCCTCAAAATACCCTCATAAAACCCTCCAATACCCTCCAATACCCTCCAATACCCTCCAATAACCTCAAAATACCCTCATAATACCCTCCAATACCCTCCAATACCCTCAAAATACCCTCCAATACCGTCAAAATACCCTCATAATACCCTCCAATACCCTCAAAATACCCTCCAATATCTATATCTAACCGAACCCATCTAATATTTTAATATTAGGGTATTTTGAGGGTATTGGAGGGTATTTTGAGGGTATTGAAGGGTATTATGAGGGTATTTTGACGGTATTGGAGGGTATTTTGAGGGTATTGGAGGGTATTTTGAGGGTATTGGAGGGTATTATGAGGGTATTTTGAGGGTATTGGAGGGTATTGGAGGGTATTTTGAGGGTATTGGAGGGTATTGGAGGGTATTCTGAGGGTATTTTAGGGGTATTGGAGGGTATTATGAGGGCATTTTGAGGGTATTGGAGGGTATTTTGAGGCGCTATGAAGTAATATTGAGGCGCTAAGAGGTTAAATGGAGGCGCTATGAGGATAAATGGAGGCGCTAAGAGGTTATATTGAGGCGCTAAGAGGATTAATGGAGGCGCTATGAGGATAAATGGAGGCGCTAAGATGTTATATTGAGGCGCTAAGAGGATAAGTGGAGGCGCTATGAGGATAAATTGAGGCGCTAAGAGGTTATATTGAAGCGCTAGGAGGATAAGTGGAGGCGCTATGAGGATAAATGGAGGCGCTAAGAGGATAAATGGAGGGGTCTCGGAGGGTCGAATGAGGGTCTCGGAGGGTCAAATGAGGGCCTTGGAGGGTCAAATGAGGGTCTCGGAGGGTCAAATGAGGGTCTCGGAGGGTCAAATGAAGGTCTCGGAGGGTCAAATGAGGGTCTCGGAGAGTTAAACGAGGGTCTCGGAGGGTCAAATGAGGGTCTCGGAGGGTCAAATTAGGGTCTCGGAGGGTCAAAATGAGTGTCTCGGAGGGTCAAATGAGGGTCTCGGAGGGTCAAAATGAGGGTGAAAAAGGGTATTTTGACGGTGTTGGAAGGCATTTTAAAATACAAAGATGGTACTCAAAGATGGTCGTTCAAACCCCATTTAAAACAAGAAAACAGCATCGTTTAAAAGTTGACATTTTAAAATAAGAAGATGGTGCTAAACAAAGATAAAATTTAAAAACATGAACATAGTACTCAAAGATGGTCGTTCAAACAACATTTAAAACAAGAAGATGGTATCGTTTAAAATATGATCTTTTAAAATAAGAAGATGGTGCTCAAAGATGGCCGTTTAAACCCCATTTAAAACAAGAAGATGGTATCGTTTAAAAAGTCAATATTTTAAAATAAGAGGATGGTGCTCAAAGATGATTTTTCGCATAATTTACAGAAAAATTGAACAATAATTATTATTAAATTTAAAATGTGTACTGATCATAGTTGTAACTGGCGTTAAACGGTAAACAGCATTGCAATTAAAAAATAACAATCGGTAGAAAACGACGTAGTATTTTAACATTCATGTCGCCATCTACCGGAGTTACCACTATCAAATTGTATTAAAGAATTAATTGTAATAAAAATGGCGACCGGAATCGTTTATTCAATTTTTTATGGTCCAATAACGTCATTTAAAACTAGAAGATGGTATCGTTTAAAAAGTCAACATTTTAAAATAAGAAGATGGTGCACAAAGATGATTTTTCGCATAATTTACAGGAAAATTGAACGATAATTATTATTAAATTTAAAATGTGTACTGATCATAGTTGTAACTGGCGTTAAACGGTAAACAGCATTGCAATTAAAAAATAACAATCGGTAGAAAACGACGTAGTATTTTAACATTCATGTCGCCATCTGGCGACATGAATGAGTTACCACTATCAAATTGTATTAAAGAATTAATTGTAATAAAAATGGCGACCGGAATTGTTTATTCAATTTTTATGGTCCAATGACACCATCTTTTCACAAGTTTTTTGTTTCATTTTGTATTTATGAGGTTATATTTTTCATGCAAGCGCTAATATTGCATCTGAATTAAAAAAATACAATCGGTAGAAAACGACGTAGTATTTTAACATTCATGTAGCCATCTATCTGAGTTACCGCGAACAAATTGTACACGTGGGTTCAAATATTTGCAATTAAAATTTCTAACGTTATTTTTAATATAATTTAAACCATAATAATAGTGTTTATTTTTGTTCTTAAATTTTCATATATGATGTAGTTTTTCGATAATAAATTTTAAAAATATACAATTTTAAATGTGGATTATTTAAATATTTAGTTTAGTAGAATTTTTAGTTTACCCAAACGTCAACTTCAAACTAATAACAAACGATTAAAAGGTTTTTATCTTCTATTCTAAATTTAGTTTTAAAAATATAGGCGAATTGTATTTACGAATGTTTGTTTAGTGTGTCGTGTCCGCAGAAAGATAAGGATGCCGCAACTCTGATGATGAATTCTTAGACGAAATTCGTTTGTTTACTATATTTAACACGTAAAATTTTCCACTACTAAACTGGCCTACGAACGGTTAGGCGCCATGTGGATGCGTCAGCTGTGCCCGTAAAAGATAAAAATCTCGCTCAACTATTTTGATTGAATTTACAAGGCTAATATTATTTAGCTAAATACAGACACTATGAGAGAGAGATAAGCCATTGAAGCAGCATTCATTAAGTTGATATGTACACATTTACATGTTTTTCTCTCAAATTGGAGCATCAGAATTGTGTTCATTAAGGGCTGAGCCTAGTGCGTTCTCTGTCTAGTTTGTGATAATTTTGTTGCGATAAGGCTACATATATGGCGACTTCACACTTTTGTTATCAATAGTAGCTTGGTCTAGTGGGTGAACGCTCCTGACTCACTACCTGTATTCTCGATTTCAAATCCGCTTGCGGACATTTTTTATGGGAATACGAAAACGCCATTCCGTCCCCAAAATTCTATAAAACCAAATTGTTCATTTACTTTGACTATGTTCACCCATTTTTCGATCATGGCACCACCGATAGGGGATTTATCGGTACATCGAGGGGCCGATATACCGGCTGACTTTTCGGAATAAAATCCAAAAGATAGGTCGTTTATCGAGGGAGCGATAGACCTTACAACTCTGTGGGTCCAGCGGTAGCTTTCTAGGAAGGTGGCCCGCGAAAAAGTACAAACGCTGCAGAGGCTGAATTTTAGGGTTGGTACGCCTAGCGGTGGGGATAACCTCAAAATTTGAAGATCGTGGGGGCCCTGGGGCTCAACTCCTGAAGGGGTGGACCTGGCACGTTTGGGGGTGGAGCCCTAGATGGAAGCGCAAGCTCGACCTCTAAACTGTTTGACCTCTGAGCTTTTGAGCTTTAGAGGTCATTCAAGGTCGTCCCAAGTAACTCCTTACCTACTCAGGTAAGTATTTATTCTCCATAAAAATGCACATTTATTATAAAATAAAGCTGGATAAATTAAAACGAAGTATACCCACATGACATTTACCGTAAAGTGGGTATACTTTGCTAAAATTATTAAATTATATTTTCCTTTTCATAATTTTAAAACAATATTAATCTGTCGCTACCGGCAATAAAAGTTATGTAAAAATACCTACAACTAATCTGAATACCTATTGGCTAACTTAGAATTTAATTTTAATTAATTTGCATTAATAGCGCAACATACGTAAAAATTGGTCGATGCCCTAGAATCTTAATAGACACCGTTTTCCATAATATTACAAGGTACGCAGTTTCCCTGGATTACATTGAATATGCGTAGTATTAAAATGTGAAAACTTATCTTATAAAATAAATATGGCTGATCCAAATGGATTTCTACAATCGGAAAGGCCCAACAATTTATACCTAACATTTACTTGACTAGATTGTTTATTGTGGTAACTAAAATTTCCCGCATCACCTTTTTAATAGTTCTACTTGAGTAGTTGATTCAATATGAGTTGTGATGAACAAAGGAAAAGGTATGTGGAATTTATAGAACTTATTGATGTAATAGCACCGCAAATAATTTGTTTAGTTTTATTTTATTAAATAATATTTGCAATGTGCGTACACTAGAATAGTTGACATAAAGTAGCCTATGCCATTCAAAATAATTAACAAACGATAAAAGCATGCGGGATGTAATTTTGAAATAAAAATATGCAGCCACGACCTGGATTTGAACCAAAAACCTTTGTATCTCGCGTACAATGCACAACCCAACTGCGTCCGAGCGCAGAAATAAATACGAAAATACTTATATAATATATATTTCTTGCGCTATTACCTCCACGACGTTGACAACGTTTTTCGGATGTCACAGCGTGTATTGTAAGATACAAAACATGGAGTCAAATATGCGGAGGTGACTTCGTAGCGGCCGTATCTTGTATGGGCGACACTAGCGCTCGTGATCTACGCTTAAACTAACATGACTTCTCCCATTAATCTTTTACAATATATATATATATATATATATATATATATATATATATATATATATATATATATATACCAAATTAGAGGCAGCAACGACCATAAATATTTACATATAAAAGTAACTTCAAATGTTGGGAATTTTAGGTCCAGGGCGAAATAAGAGAAACTCCTTTGTTCTTTGTTCGAATTTTCGCTTTAATATAAAAGCTTCATCGGGAACAGGCTGAAAGAACAAAAATCCAGGCTTCTACAGAGTGATGACTACAACCAGCAAATAACTTACAACTAGAGTTCTGAGAAGTCAGCCTGAACAAGGAAATTAACAGCAATGACGAAACGGCACTGTTCAGAACACATCGACACGCTCACAGGTAAAATACATTTGCACATATAACATTAAAACCAATTTACAACAGAATAAACTGCACACGTCTCCATTACAGGTAAACAGCTGGGACAAACAAACATGAAGTTAGCCGTTCAAAATACCAAGAAGTGGCAGGGCCGCCAACCCCATGACCAAGTGAGTCGCGTAGATTATTTCAATTTTAATTTAATCAAGAACGAATAAATGCTGCTCAACTGATTAGTGTCTGATTTAAAGTTTAGACAATCGGTAATATTCCGCTGGATGTAAAACATTTCCAAAAAAAGTCTAGATTTATAGTTGTTTTCACGGGCAATGACCTCGGTTTGGTCCCATTTCATAATATGGTTGCTAGTGGCCCCATGCAAAGCGACAGCGCAATTCTTTTTTTTTTTTCAAAATAGTGTCACTTTTGTGCAACGCCAAACGTGATTTAAGCCATTGGCTGGTTTGACCATAATATTTTAAAGAACAGCCACCGCAAGGAATGCAATATATGATGTTCGATTGCAATGGCTGAGGAATTTTATCTTTGGTGCTGGAAAAAATACCACCAATCGTTTTGTTGTTGCTCAAAACCACACGAAAAGCGTCATTTTTGAAAATATTCACTAGCTTGGTGGATAAGTTGCTGACCAGAGTCAGTTTTTTGTGTCTCACAAGGGGAGTGTAACAACCGTCATCAGTGGGATGCTCATTAAAGGGGGTGTTATAAATGAGCCTCTGAATTAATGATTTAGGATATCCATTGTTGCGAAACATATTACTCAACTTATGAAGGTTCCTGTCGATGAGCGAGATGTCACTGGTGCGTACTACCCTGTTCCTCATTGCCAACACAGTGTTGATTTTCTGGTTGATGGAATGACTGGAGTGAAAATTAATGTACATGCCCGAGGCAGTGGGTTTCATGTACCAGTCCAGAATAATCTTGTTGGAAGTGGGCTCACGCATCACCATAGTGTTAAGGAAGGGGACCCCATGGTCTGCCTCTCTCTCAACAGTGAACTGTAGGTGGGAATTGAAGCCGTCGAAGATGGATAAAATCTCTTCTACTTTGTCACAAGGGACAGCACAGATGATGTCATCCACATACATAAATAAGAAATGCAGCCCAAAAGAAAGTCTCCCGACACAGTCCTTCAAGAGGCAGTCCAGGACCAGCTGAGCTAATATAGGACTCAGTGGGGAACCCATAGGTGTGCCAAAAATTTGCTTATAGAACTTGTCCTGAAATGTGAAGTAGCAATTACTGTACCTGAACCTCACCAACTCCAAAAACAACTTGAGAGGAACAGAGCAGCTGGCACCAATGACTCCCCAATTACACTCAATGGTAGTCAACACCAATTCCAATGGTATGTTGGTGTACAAAGAAATTACGTCTAGAGACACAAGAACATAGTTGGGAGGGAGAGTTCTATTCTCCATCATGTTGCAAAATGCGAAGGTGTCGCTGATGTTGTATCCTTCATCAACACTCAAGGCTGATTGTAAGATTTTTCCTAAAAACCCGGAGAGAGCAAACGTTGGCGAGCCTCTGGAGGAGACTATGGGGCGAATGGGAACATTGGGTTTGTGAATCTTAGGCAAACCATAAAACCTAGATGGGACCGAATTGTATTTGATGAGGGACTTGGCAGTGCTGTCATCTATCAGAAGCTCTCTCTTGAGTACGTTAACGAATTCATTGTTCTTATTCTGTATGGTGATAGTGGGGTCTCGAGTTAGAGGCTGATACACCGCAACGTCATTGAGGAGAGCTAGCGCTTCTCTGATGTATTTATCTTTATTGATAGCAACAGTGACACTGCCCTTGTCAGCCCTGGTGATGAGTATGCCGGGTTTATTCTTAAGAAAAGACGAAGTTTTTCTGTAGATAGTGTCAAAAGGTGAGGAATGATGTGAGGCATCTGAAAGGTATATGTTGGTAATGACGTTGGCAGCCCGAGCCCTGTACATGTCTTGGTGGTCCGACGGCAGCGCCTGCACAATATCTTCAACTTGAGCCAAAAGGTTGGAAATAGGAACATCGCTGTGGTTAGTGTTCAAACTAAATTTAGGACCCAATGAAAGAAAGTCACTGATATCTTTAGGTATGATAGTGTCAGTTAGGTTTTTGAACCATCTGGAGTTAAAAAGCTTGTTGTTCACTATTTCCCCCCTGAGGTCACTAAGTTTTTTTAAATTTTTAGTTTTTATTTTGCTGAATTGTTTGTTGAAATTAATTGACATATTTCTAGAGTAGTCATCGAAGACATGCACAGGCACAAGCCCTCTGGCTGTTTCGATAACTATTTTTAAACGTTTGTCGAGAGCGCTGATGTTTTTTAAAGTGATCTGAATCTCAAAATTTATTACTTTTTTTCTCAGTTTGTTGTTAAAGGACTCTATCTTGCGTGTAAGTACCTTATTCCTGCAAGTGATAGTCCCATAGTCTCCTCCAGAGGCTCGCCAACGTTTGCTCTCTCCGGGTTTTTAGCAAAAATCTTACAATCAGCCTTGAGTGTTGATGAAGGATACAACATCAGCGACACCTTCGCATTTTGCAACATGATGGAGAATAGAACTCTCCATCCCAACTATGTTCTTGTGTCTCTAGACGTAATTTCTTTGTACACCAACATACCATTGGAATTGGTGTTGACTACCATTGAGTGTAATTGGGGAGTCATTGGTGCCAGCTGCTCTGTTCCTCTCAAGTTGTTTTTGGAGTTGGTGAGGTTCACGTACAGTAATTGCTACTTCACATTTCAGGACAAGTTCTATAAGCAAATTTTTTGCACACCTATGAGTTCCCCACTGAGTCCTATATTAGCTCAGCTGGTCATGGACTGCCTCTTGAAGGACTGTGTCGGGAGACTTCCTTTTGGGCTGCCTTTCTTATTTAAGTATGTGGATGACATCATCTGTGCTGTCCCTTGTGACAAAGTAGAAGAGATTTTATCCATCTTCAATTCCCACCTACAGTTCACGGTTGAGAGAGAGGCAGACCATGGGGTCCCCTTCCTTGACACTATGGTGATGCGTGAGCCCACTTCCAACAAGATTATTCTGGACTGGTACATGAAACCCACTGCCTCGGGCAGGTACATTAATTTTCACTCGTCATTCCATCAACCAGAAAATCAACACTGTGTTGGCAATGAGGAACAGGGTAGTACGCATCAGTGACATCTCGCTCATCGACAGGAACCTTCATAAGTTGAGTAATATGTTTCGCAACAATGGATATCCTAAATCATTAATTCAGAGGCTCATTTATAACACCCCCTTTAATGAGCATCCCACTGATGACGGTTGTTACACTCCCCTTGTGTGATACAAAAAACTGACTCTGGTCAGCAACTTATCCACCAAGATAGTGAATATTTTCAGAAATGACGCTTTTCGTGTAGGTTTGAGCAACAACAAAACGATTGGTGGTATTTTTTCCAGCACCAAAGATAAAATTCCTCAGCCATTGCAATCGAACATCATATATTGCATTCCTTGCGGTGGCTGTTCTTTAAAATATGATGGTCAAACCAGCCAATGGCTTAAATCACGTTTGGCGTTGCACAAAAGTGACACTAAGTTGAAAAAAAAAAAAAAGAATTGCGCTGTCGCTTTGCATGGGGCCAGTAGCAACCATATTATGAAATGGGACCAAACCGAGGTCATTGCCTGTGAAAACAACTATAAATCTAGACTTTTTTTGGAAATGTTTTACATCCAGCGGAATATTACCGATTGTCTAAACTTTATATCAGACACTAATCAGTTAAGCAGCATTTATTCATTCTTGATTAAATTAAAATTGTAATAATTTACGCGACTCAGTTGGTCATGGGGTTGGCGGCCCTGCCACTTCGTGGTATTTTGAACGGCTAACTTCATGTTTGTTTCTCCCATGTGTTTGCCTGTAATGGAGACGTGTGCAGCTTATTCTGTTGTAAATTGGTTTTAATGTTATATGTGCAAATGTATTTTACCTGTGAGCGTGTCGATGTGTTCTGGACAGTGCCTTTTCGTCATTGCTGTTAATTTCCTTGTTCAGGCTGCCTTCTCAGAACTCTAGTTGTAAGTTAATTGCTGGTTGTAGTCATCACTCTGTAGAAGCCTGGATTTTTGTTCTTTCAGCCTGTTCCCGATGATGGGGTATATATGGGGTGACAACGTACACTCTGTCATATATATATATATATATATATATTTATATATATTATTTTTGTACGATGAACAAAAAAACTGACATTAGCAATCTAAGCTCAATTTATAGTTATCTTTTAAAATTCAAAGACATCCATCCAACAAATTTAAACCAATTGTGACACGGTGCATGCCATTCATGTCATTTCATTCTTATTTAGGTTAGTTTCTAGTGTCTAGTATCATACATATATATATTTTTTAACGTAGGCCTTTCATTGTTTATAATCATTTTCAAACTTTGTTGACATCTTTCATGATTTTTACACTTACATTCTAATTTTCTCCGGTTTGTATTAGTTATAGGTAGTTATTTATAATTTTAATATATTGTTAAACAATTTTAGAACCCTGAAGAAGGACACAATTTAGTCCGAAATATTGGTACATAGAATAAAAAATATAAAAAAGAAAAAACGTTTTTTGACTGAATTCCCACTAAGGTTTATGGTATATATATATAAAGGAGAAAGGTATTTGTCGGGCAATTCCGTCATACGAAGATCGAATATCGAAGAAGCAACCGTATACACGTGTTTCGGACTATTAGTCCTCATCAGTACGGTATAGCCATTCATTTTTAATCCGCTTTCATTAACCAGCTTTCCTATATATATATATATATATATATATATATGTATGGTTGGTACGTTGAGGGCTCCAACGCGTATGACAGAGTGTACGTTGTCACCTCATATATAACGTTGATGGCTCCAAAATCGGAGGTGACAACGTATCGCCTTGTTTTCAACGGAAATGTGGTCTAGGTGGCTCAGGGAGCTCAAATCCAGAAATTTCGTCGGAGCCGATAACGTCCATTATATATGTACGGACAAGTCATGTTAGTTCAAGCGTAGATCGCGAGAGCTAGTGTCGCCCATACAAGATACGGCCGCTACGAAGTCACCTCCGCATATATGACTCCGTGTTTTGTATCATACAATACACGCTGTGACATCCGAAAAACGCTGGCAACGTTGTGGAGGTGACAGCGCAAGAAACATATGTTATATAAGTATTTTGGTATTTATTTCTGCCGTCGGACGCAGTTGGGTTGTGAATTTTACGCGAGATACAAAGGTTTTTGGTTCAAATCCAGGTCGTGGCTGCATTTTTTATTTCAAAGTTACATCCCGCATATTTTTATCGTTTGTTAATTATTTTGAATGGCATAGGCTGCTTACATTGCAAATATTATTTAATGCAATAAAACTAAATAATTTTTTTGCGGTGCTATTACATCAATAAATTCTATAAATTCCACATACCTTTTCCTTTGTTCACCACGAATCCCATTGAATCAAGTACTCAAGTAGAAATATTAAAAAGGTGATGCGGAAAATTTTAGCTAACAACTACACAATAAGTAATTGAGTCAAGTAAATGTTGGGTATAAATTGTTAGTGCAGGCAAATTAACTGATTATAAGCCAAAACCGGTATTAATTGTAGACAGGAGTTTTATCATTGGAAATGGTAAAGGGGCTCATAGTGAACGTAAAAAAAATAAATGCAGGTCATGGGGTGGTATAGTGTTTATTTGGGAGGGTTGAAAGCGGGTGCAAAGCATATTATTGCGTTTTACGGCGAAACTTGACGTTTTATTCAAAAACGGCCTACACTAAGTTGTAGATCATAAAAGAATCTACAACATTCATATTGGTCACTTTTTACTATGACCTCAGAATTTCCGAGAAAAATGCGAATGCCAATGTCAAAACGAATTTTCTGTTTTTTATTTTTCGCTGACGCAACAATTATTCAATTTTAATCAAACTTTGTGAAAGCGTGCCCTTTTATACCTTAAATAAGCACACATTTTTTTATTATACAAAAAATAAGAAGTTTTTGAGATATTTAGTTTATTCCGTCAAAATCAGACTTTTTTTAAAAAGAAATTCTGTGGTGAAAAATCATCGTACAGTTCTTCTGGGTCTCATTTTTGTTGTTTTTACATGTACTTATTGACACAATAATAAAAACAATAGCCCCTATTTAACAACATGCTCAAAAATTTAAAAAACTCAAAAACGACTTTTGCAATAGTGAATTTTTCAGTAATTGTTCATTACTTGTTTAAATTTTTAAGAAAATTGCGATACTGGTTACGACATTCGATTGTACGGAAAAATATACAATGGAAACTGTCTCCCATTTCTACACTAATGCTATAACCATTAAATTAGAATAAGAAATCTTCAGATAAGTAACCAAAATAGTCAGTTTTTGTCTTAGTATCCAATACAAAAGTTGTAGGTCAAGAAAAAATATACAACTTTTGTAGAGGTTAATATATAACATAACCTCAGAACTTCCGAGAAAAATGCGAAAGATTCATTTTTTTTAGAATTTATAATTTTAATTTAGTTTTGACGAAACTTCTGAAAGTAAATTATTTATGTCTTAAAAGATCACAAACTGTTTATGAAAAAATCTTTAGTTAAAAATGTGATAACATTTAATGTGAAACAGTACTTTAATAATTGATAATAATAAATTACAAAAGTTAATATTGTAACACGCCCCTAATACCAGTGCGCTCCATGACCAGCGAGGGCGTAGGAGCCCCCTTCCACTACGTGTCGACACACGACCTGGACCGAGCAGGATAAAAGACGGTACGCAACCCTGGCACACGAGTTCGCTCACCGCCTGGAGGAAACTATTAACTTGGCGCACCTCGTAGGGCCTTGGTGACAACGTGGAATCCAGACGGAGAGACAGGCATCGTCAGTATACGACACGCTGCACCTACCGCGACTTGCATTTTCAAATATCTTTTTCCGAACGACCCCACCCCGTCAATATATATTTACAGATTTACAAATAAAAAATGAAAAGTATTTATTTATCATTTTCTATTTGATTTTTATAGATTGGCATAGTTATTTAACTATGCCAATCATTGCCTTATTCGCAATTTTTCTCGGTAGTTTTGAGGTTATGTTATATAGTAACCTCTACAAAATTTGTGGATTTTTTCTTGACCTACAACTTTTGTATTGGATACTTTTTGATTCTAAGCCAAAAACTGTTATTTTGCTTACTTATCTGAAGATTTCTTATTCTAATTTAATGGTTATAGCATTAGTGTAGAAATTAGAGCCAGTTTCCTTTGTATTTTTCCGTACAATTTAATGTGCCGTAACAAGTATTGTAATTTTCTTATAAATTTAAGCAAATAATGAACAATTACTGAAAAATTCAGTGTTGCAATGGTCGTTGTTGAGTTTTTTTCAATGTTTGAGCATGTTGTTAAATAGTAACTATTGTTTTTATTATTGTATCAATAAGTACATGTAAAAACAACAAAATTGAGTCCCAGAAGAACTCTGTACGACGATTTTTCACCACAGAATTTTGTTTTAAAAAAGGTCTGATTTTGACGGAAAAACTAAATATCTCAAAAACTTCTTGTTTTTTGTGTAATAAAAAAATGTATACTTATTTAAGGTATAGAAAGGCACGCTTTCACAAAATTTGATTAAAATTGAATTATTGTTGCGACAACAAAAAATTAAAAACAGAAAATTCGTTTTGGCATTGGCATTCGCATTTTTCTCGGAAATTTTGAGGTCATAGTAAAAAGTGACCCATATGAATGCTGTAGATTTTTTTATGATCTACAACTTATTATAGGACGCTTTTGGATAAAACATCAAGTTTCGCCGGAAAACGCAATAATATACTTTGCACCCGCTTTCAACCCCCCCAAATAAACATTATACCACCCCATGACCTGCATTTATTTTTTCTACATTCACTAGGAGCCCCTTTACCATTTCCAATGATAAAACTCCTGTCTACAATTAATACCCACTCTCAACATAATTTGCCTGCACTAACCTTTCCGATTGTAGAAATCCATTTGGATCAGCCATATTTATTTTATAAGATAAGTTTTCACATTTTAATACTACGCATATTCAATCTAATGAAGGGAAAGTGCGTACCTTGTAATATTATGGACAACGGTGTCTATTATGATTCTAGGGCATCGACCAATTTTTACATATGTAGCGCTATTAATGCAAATTAATTAAAATTAAATTCTTCTGGTGTTCTGATATTTACACAAAAAAGGAAATTCATTTGCTTATTAAGTTAGTAGGTAATTTAGATATTCAGATTAGTTGTAGTCATTTTTACATAACTTTGACTGCCGGTAGCGACTGCTTAATATTGTTTTAAAATTATAAAAATGAAAATATAATTTAACAATTTTATCAAAGTATACCCACTTTAAGGTAAATGTCATGTGGGTATACTTTGTTTTAATTTATCCCGCTTTCGTTTATAATAAATGCGCATTTTTATGGAGAATAAATACTTACCTTAACGAACGGTTTATATTCTTATTTTGACTAAACTGAATTGAACTTATGTGCTAAATGAAACAAAATGAATTTAAATAACTGTTTCGAATTATATCCGATTCTATAGTGATCCTCTTACTAACACTTATTGTATTCTTTAAATGTTGTGCAACCAAAATAAGCAATAAAAAAAATTAATTTTTGAATATGTTACACCAGAATGTACCCTTAACATTCTGGTGCATCATATTCAAAAATTAATTATTTTTTTATTGCATATTTTGGTTGCACAACGTCTTAGTTCTGATTGTGTGCAACTTATTACCTCCATCACATGTAATTTTACTAAGTATAACTTATTCTAATAAATTATTACACCGAAATTAGAACTTGGTTTCAATTGTATGTGCGTGTAAACTTGTATCAGCCAGTGGTACTAGGTAGAAACCGCTATTAAACGTTAACCGTTATAACAATTCTTTAGTAAGTTCTTATGCTTTGAAGTAACTAATCAATTACCGCTAAACACGTCTATTCTGATTATTATAATTTATGAAACCACTATTTTAAAGTTAAATTTTTAGGTTATGTTTCATGTTTTTTTGTCACAGTAGGGTTAAAAGTATTGCCCCAAGCTCCATTATGATCATAGTTGCGACATCGCTGATTATTTATTAAAACTAGTAAGCTAAAGTAGACTAAATTTATTCACAATTAGATTTTGTCATAATTTTATTCCAACTTTACGAAGTTGACAGTTTACTGCAGTTTACTACAGTAATAACAGTACTACAACGGGTACCCGAAAAATACCCTAGGTTCGAAATACAGTAACTATAATTTCTACATTTATATAAAATTAATGACGCAAAGTAGAAAAAATCGTTTATTACACTCGTTTTATAAGACGTATTGGCGCACTTGTTCCATTTGCGCCAATTTGACGTCTTATATAACTTGTGTAATAATATACTATTAATCATCACTCGTCACTCAATAGCTCGCTTAGTAAATGCCCAACTCTGGTCAAACTCAATAGACCCTACCACAGTAAATGTGGGAGTATAAAAATGTGTAAGTATTTAACTATTTACCACTAATATGTATAATATATATTACAGTGGATGATTTAGTATTACACGGCAATATACATAGGACGTGGTTATAGTTTCTAACAATACCTAAGTTTTAGGATTTACGGTTTTATGAGAGCTATTCTAAGGTTATTAAAATGTTTTCTCGGATAACTAAGTTCTAGGTGTAAGATGGTTACCGTGCAATAACTAATTACCCTATTTATATATTTTGTAGCGATGTAAGTCAAAACTACCCAACTAGTTTTATTATTTTATTATTTGGTTATTTATTTATTTTACGTAGGCTTATTTGCGCTTTGTCTAAGTAAGTGCTTTGACGCTAAAACCATGGAATAAATTGTTTGGAATAAGTACAAACTGTTATTGAAAGAATCATCAGACACGCCGAGTTTTATTTAGAGCCGTTTTACACGACCGAGAATACTAACGAAAATAATAGCGAAATTAATAGCCAAAAGTATAGACAATAAAATCGGACGTGGACCGATTTTACACAATTCTAACGAAAATAATAGCGAAATTATTAGCTATATTTATCTATTGCAGATACGTATGTAATTATAGGTTACGAATATGTCAGATGTTCTGATCTGAGAAAATCGCGCTAGTACGCACGCACATGACTAGAATTGTAGCGAAATTGATTACTATTGTTAAATGTGTCAAATGTCAACAATTCTCACCAAAACTATACTGATAATTTTCGCTATTATTTTCGTTATAATTTTCGGTCGTGAAAAATGACTCTTAGAGCCGTTTTACACTACCGAGCATTGTAACGAAAATAATAGCGAAAATTATCACTATAGTTTTGGTGGGAATTATTGACATTTGACACATATGACAAAATCAGTTAATTTCGCTACAATTCTAGTCATGTGCGTGCGTATTAGCGCGATTTTTATAGTTTCATAACATCTGTCATCTTCGTATCCTAAGATTATATACTTATCTGCAATAGATAAATATAGCTAATAATTTCGCTATTATTTTCGTTAGAATTCTCGGTCTAATAAGTCATATTTAAGCCATATTTATCTATTGCAGATAAGTATATAATCTTAGGATACCAAGATGTCAGATATTATAAACCTATAAAAATCGCGCTAATACGCACGCACATGACTAGAATTGTAGCGAAATTAACTGGTTTTGTCATATGTGTCAAATGTCAATAATTCTCACCAAAACTATGGTGATAATTTTCGCTATTATTTTCGTTAGAATGCTCGGTAGTGTAAAACGGCTCTAAGAGTCATTTTTCACGACCGAAAATTCTAACGAAAAGAATAGCGAAAATTATCAGTATAGTTTTGGTGAGAATTATTGACATTTGACACATTTAACAATAGTAATCAATTTCCCTACAATTCTAAACATGTGCGTGCGTACTAGCGCGATTTTCTCAGATCAGAACATCTGACATATTCGTAACCTAAAATTACATACGTATCTGCAATAGATAATTTCGCTATTATTTTCCTTAGAATTGTGTAAAACGAGCCGTCCACGTCCGATTTTATTGTCTATAGTTTTGGCTATTAATTTCGCTATTATTTTCGTTAGTGTTCTCGGTCGTGTAAAACGGCTCTAAATAAAACTTGGCGTGTCTGATGACTCTTTCAGTAACAGTTTCTACTTATTCCAATCAATTTATTCCATGGTTTTAGCGTCAAAGCACTTACTTAGACAAAGCGCAAATAGGCCTACGTGAAATAAATAAATAAAATAATCAAGAAATAAAATAATAAAACTAGTTGGGTAGTTTTGACTTTCATCGCGACAAAATATATAAATAGGGTAATTAGTTGTTGCACGGTAACCATCTTACACCTAGAACTTCGTTACCTATCCGAGAAAACATTTAATAACATTAGAATAGCTCTCATAAAACCGTAAAACCTAAAACTTAAGTATTCTTGGAAACTATAACCCAGTCCCATGTATATTGCCGTGTAATACTAAATCATCCACTGTAATATATATTATACATATTAGTGGTAAATACTCAATAAATAATTTTCTATACTATTACTAAAAGTGAGCGTTTATTTTGTGAGAAGCGAGTTTAGGTCCTATCATATACCTGCTATATAATAATAGCCTATTGTGACCTTCGTAGGTTTGGCGACACCGCTGGAGGTATCAGCGACGCATCAGTATCCGTTCATATATAAATTGCGGAGGTCACTTCGTACCGTTTGCGTCCCTTATATATGACCTACTGAAAAATCAAAAATCGTTTCCCCTCTTTTGATACTCGTGTAGCGAAAGTTCCCCTCATTAAAAATATGCAATCCTATCAAAATTATATTATCTGGAACACCCGGATCCTAGGTCGCCTGTTCTATATGCCGGAGGTGACAACTTAACACGTATACATATATATATATATATATATATATATATATATATATATATGACAGAGTGTACGTTGTCACCCCATATATAACGTTGATGGCTCCAAAATCGGAGGTGACAACGTATCGCCTTGTTTTCCGCCTTGTTTAAGATTCTAGGGCATCGACCAATTTTTACATATGTTGCGCTATTAATGCAAATTAATTAAAATTAAATTCTTCTGGTGTTCTGATATTTACACAAAAAAAGTTAATTGATTGGTTTATTAAATTAGTAGGTAATTTAGTTATTCAGATTAGTTGTAGTTATTTTTACATAACCTTGACTGCCGGTAGCGACTGCTTAATATTGTTTTAAAATTATAAAGCGCTAGTGTCGCCCATACAAGATACGGCCGCTACGAAGTCACCTCCGCATATATGACTCCGTGTTTTGTATCGTACAATACACGCTGTGACATCCGAGAAACGCTGGTAATGTTGTAGAGGTGACAGCGCAAGAAATATATGTTATATGTTATATGAGTATTTCCGTATTTATTTCTGCCCTCGTACGCAGTTGGTTTTGGTTCAAATCCTGGCCGTGGCTGCATTTATTGTATTTCACAATTATATCCCGCATGTTTTTATCGTTTGTTAATTATTTGAAATGGCATAGTCTGCTCTTTGTCAACTATTCTAGTGTCGGCAAATATCATTTAATGAAATACAATTAAATAAATTATTTGCGGTGCTATTACATCAATCAATTCTATAAATTCCACATACCCTTTCCTTTGTTCACCACAAATCCTATTGAATCAAGTACTCAAGCAGAAATATTAAAAAGGTGATGCGATAAATTTTAGTTAACAACTCCACAATAAGCAATCTAGTCAAGTAAATGTTAGGTATAAATTATTGGACCATTCCGATTGTAGAAATCCATGTTGATCGGCCATATAAGATGAGTTTAATACTACGCATATTCAATCTAATGAAGGGAAAGTGCGTACCTTGTAATATTATCGACAACGGTGTCTATTAAGATTCTAGGGCATCGACCAGTTGTTACGTATGTTGCGACATTAATGCAAATTAATTAAAATTAAATCCTTCTGGTTTTCTGGTATTTACACAAAAAAGGTAATTGATTTGCTTATTAAGTTAGTAGGTAATTTAGATATTCAGATTAGTTGTAGTCATTTTTACATAACTTTGACTGCCGGTAGCGACTGCTTAATATTGTTTTAAAATTATAAAAATGAAAATATAATTTAACAATTTTAGCAAAGTATACCCACTTTAAGGTAAATGTCATGTGGGTATACTTTGTTTTAATTTATCCCGCTTTCGTTTATAATAAATGCGCATTTTTATGGAGAATAAATACTTACCTTAACGAACGACTTATATTTTTATTTTGACTAAACTGAATTGAACTTATGTGCTAAATGAAACTAAATGAATTTAAATAACTGTTTCGAATTATATCCGATTCTATAGTGATGCTCTTATTAACACTTATTGTATTCTTTAAATGTTGTGCAACCAAAATAAGCAATAAAAAAACAATTAATTTTTGAATATGTTACACCAGAATGTACCCTTAACATTCTGGTGCAACATATTCAAAAATTAATTATTTTTTTATTGCATATTTTGGTTGCACAACGTGTTAGTTCTGGTTGTGTGCAACGTATTACCTCCATCACATGTAATTTTACTAAGTATAACTTATTCTAATAAATTATTACACCGAAATTAGAACTTGGTTTCAATTGTATGTGCGTGTAAACTTGTATCAGCCAGTGGTACTAGGTAGAAACCGCTATTAAACGTTAACCGTTATAACAATTCTTTAGTAAGTTCTTATTCTTTGAAGTAACTAATCAGTTACCGCTAAACACGTCTATTCTGATTATTATAATTTATGAAACCACTATTTTAAAGTTAAATTTTTAGGTTATGATTCATGTTTTTTTGTCACAGTAGGGTTAAAAGTGTTGCCCCAAGCTCTATTATGATCATAGTTGCGACCTCGCTGATTATTTATTGAAACTTGTAAGTTAAAGTAGACTAAATTTATTCACAATTAGATTTTGTCATAGTTTTATTCCAACTTTACGAAGTTGACAGTTTACTGCAGTTACTACAGTAATAACAGTACAACAACAGGTACCCGAAAAATACCCTAGATTCGAAATACAGTAACCATAATTTCTACATTTATATAAAATTAATGACGCAAAGTAGAAAAAATCGTTTATTACACTCGTTTTATAAGACGTATTGGCGCACTCGTTCCATTTGCGCCAATTTGACGTCTTATATAACTTGTATAATAATATACTATTAATCATCACTCGTCACTCAATAGCTCGCTTATTAAATGCCCAACTCTGGTCAAACTCCCCTACCACAGTAAATGTGGGAGTATAAAAATGTGTTAGGATTTACCACTAATATGTATAATATATATTACAGTGGATGATTTAGTATTACACGGCAATATACATAGGACTTGGTTATAGTTTCTAACAATACCTAAGTTTTAGGTTTTAATAGCCAAAAGTATAGACAATAAAGTCGGACGTGGACGGCTCGTTTTACACAATTCTAACGAAAATAATAGCGAAATTATTAGCTATATTTATCTATTGCAGATACGTATGTAATTTTAGGTTACGAATATGACAGATGTTCTGATCTGAGAAAATCACGCTAGTACGCTAGCACATGACTAGAATTGTAGCGAAATTGATTACTATTGTTAAATGTGTCAAATGCCAATAATTCTCACCAAAACTATACTGATAATTTTCGCTATTATTTTCGTTAGAATTTTCGGTCGTGAAAAATGACTCTTAGAGCCGTAATCAATTTTCGTACAATTCTAGTCATGTGCGTGCGTACTAGCGCGATTTTCTCAGATCAGAACATCTGACATATTCGTAACCTAAAATTACATACGTATCTGCAATAGATAAATATAGCTAATAATTTCGCTATTATTTTCGTTAGAATTGTGTAAAGCGAGCCGTCCACGTCCGATTTTATTGTCTATAGTTTTGGTTATTAATTTCGCTATTATTTTCGTTAGTGTTCTCGATCGTGTAAAACGGCTCCAAATAAAACTTGGCGTGTCTGATGATTCTTACAATAATAGTTTCTACTTATTCCAATCAATTTATTACATGGTTTTAGCGTCAAAGCACTTACTTAGACAAAGCGCAAATAGGCGTACGTGAAATAAATAACAAAATAATCAAGAAATAAAATAATAAAAATACTTGGGTAGTTTTGACTTACATCGCGACAAAATATATAAATAGGGTAATTAGTTGTTGCACGGTAACCATCTTACACCTAGAACTTAGTTACCTATCCGAGAAAACATTTTAATAACCTTAGAATAGCTCTCATAAAACCGTAAAACCTAAAACTTAGGTATTGTTGGAAACTATAACCCAGTCCCATGTATATTGCCGTGTAATACTAAATCATCCACTGTAATATATATTACACATATTAGTGGTAAATACTCAATAAATAATTTTCTATACTATTACTAAAAGTGAGCGTTTATTTTGTGAGAAGCGAGTTTAGGTCCTATATAATAATAGCCTATTGCAGCGGTCCTCAAACTACAGCCCGCGGGCCACATTGAGCGGAGTAGACTTATGACGCGGCCATGAACAAGAGAAGGATAGCGGGAGAAGTTTGGTATATATATATATATATATGTATACGTGTTAAGTTGTCACCTCCGGCATATAGAGCAGGCGACCTAGGATCCGGGTGTTCCAGATAATATATTTTTGATCGGATTGCATATTTTTAATGAGGGGAACTTTCGCTACACGAATATCAAAAGAGGGGAAACGATTTTTGATTTTTCAGTAGGTGTTATATAAGGTACGCAAACGGTACGAAGTGACCTCCGCAATTTATATATGAACGGAAACTGATGCGTCGCTGATACCTCCAGCGCTGTCGCCAAACCTACGACGGTCACAATAGGCCACGGGTCCCCAAACTTCTCCCGCTATCTTTCTCTTGTTCACGGCCGCGTCATAAGTCTACTCCGCTCAATGTGGCCCGCGGGCCGTAGTTTGGGGACCGCTGCAATAGGCTATTATTATATAGCAGGTATATGATAGGACCTAAACTCGCTTCTCACAAAGTAAACGCTAACTTTTAGTAATAGTATAGAAAATTATTTATTAAGTATTTACCACTAATATGTATAATATATATTGCAGTGGATGATTTAGTATTACACGGCAATATACATGGGACTTGGTTATAGTTTCTAACAAAACTTAAGTTTTAGGTTTTACGGTTTTATGAGAGCTATTTTAAGGTTATTAAAATGTTTTCTCGGGTATCTAAGTTCTAGGTGTAAGATGGTTACCGTGCAACAACTAATTACCCTATTTATATATTTTGTCGCGATGTAAGTCAAAACTACCCACCTAGTTTTAGTATTTTGTTTCTTGCTTATTTTGTTATTTATTTATTTTACGTAGGCCTATTTGCGCTTTGTCTAAGTAAGTGCATTGACGCTAAAACCATGGCATAAATTGATTGGAATAAGTAGAAGCTGTTATTGAAAGAATCATCAGACACGCCAAATTTTATTGAGAGCCGTTTTACACGACCGAGAATACTAACGAAAATAATAGCGAAATGAATAGCCAAAACTGTAGACAAATTTACACAATTCTAACGAAAATTATAGCGAAATTATTAGCTATATTTATCTATTGCAGATACGTATGTGATTTTGGGTTACGAATATGTCAGATGATCTGATCTGAGAAAATCGCGCTAGTACGCACGCACATGACTAGAATTGTAGCAAAATTAATTACTATTGTCAAATGTGTTAAATGTCAATAATTCTCACCAAAACTAAACTGATAATTTTGGCTATTAATTTCGTTAGAATTTTTGGTCGTGAAAAACGGCTCTTATCTAACACATTTTTATACTCCCACATTTACTGTGGTAGGATCTATTGAGTTTGACCTGAGTTGAGCATATACTAAGCGAGCTATTGAGTGACGAGTGATGATTAATAGTATATTATTATACTAGTGACCAATAGATCGCTGGTACGTATAGATCGCTGGGTGTGTAGATCGCTGGGGTGCATAGATCGCCTAAATAAATAGGTTGATCGTCAGGGTAGGTAGAATGCTATAATAAGCGTTTATGTGGGCACTTCTCGCTGCCCTCGTCGTGCGCCAATCGAACTTTTATACAACGCATATAATAATGTATTACTATCTAGTTTGGTTTCATAATAGACTTACTGTAACAATATTCTTCTTTCAGTTTCATAATGAAAATTGTAGGTAAATAAACTTGCGGCTACATGTTGTAACCACAATTTATAAATTTGCCGTAGCGACTGATTTGCGTTTGGGCACTCCTCGCTACGCTCGTCGTGCGTGAAGTAACTCGTTACAAAATTTATATAATAATGTAGTACTTTCCACTTTGGTTCCATAATGAACTTATTTTGTCATAATGAATATTCATATCAAAAATTTCTAAATTTGTCGTACTGAGGACGCATTGGTTCATATGGGCACTTCTCGCTGCGCTCGTCGTGCGCCAAAATACTCATACTCTAATTGAACACTTAGAGAACTTATGTAATAATGTATTACTTTCTACTTTGGTTTCATAATGAACTTATTGTAATACATTTTAGTATCATGATGAAAACCATAGGGACCGATTGGTTCATTTGCTGCGCTCGTCTTGCCCAAAATCAAAATTAATTGAAAATACTAACTCCAATGAGTTATACCACTCGCGTTGTAAACATCTTTCTCATATGTAATAGCTAGTCGTGAAAGAAGGCATCGAACAAAAAAACTTGATAGGAAACCAAAATTTACCATATTCAAAAGTTGTCTCTATAAACATATAGCACTAAAAACTGGCAAAATTCAAAAAGGCCTAAAGTTTATTATTAAGTCAATAATCTTGTCTACGATCGGAAAAAATAACGTAAAAGGAAAAAATAATGTAAAAGGAAAAAATAAGAAATATTGTTTTAAAATTATAATGACCTGAATCAACAAAATATGCGTAGGTCCATATAGACAACTTCTTATTATCAACTTAAAATTTTAATTTTCCAAAAAAGTGAAACGCCTTTATAGACAGAGTGTTTTCATATGAGCATTGCTACACAAAGTAATTCAAATGACTTCGGTGTTATGTTCAGAAAACACTGCTCTGTCATCCTCGTAAACTTATGAATATAATTTATACAAAATTTCATTTAGCAGTCGTATATAAAACGTGATATTTGACTCGCACATAATGGCAATAATTATATTATAACCTACGTTTTATGTTCACTAAATCATACCTAATGTGTTTAAAAATTTTTCCAAATAAATAATAATAATAATAATAATAATAATTTTCCCTTACATAAAACACCTTGTATTTCTTCTATTTATTAGTTAGGCGTTGATGTGTGCATAAGGTGTCAAATAAATAGAACAATTGACAACACTCGCCTCGTGTTACAACTTCATTCTCCATTACTCCCCAAATAGAATATTTTTAGTCAGTGAATTAAATTATTGACTATACCTTTGTCATGGTAAAGTTTATGACAGAAAACCCACAGTCTATTGCCCTGATAGGAGAAATAGTGATTATAGACAACATGTACAGTTTTTCGACTAAAAAAGAAGGGAAGACACAACTGTAATCCTTCATTTAGATAACGAAGCGGCGGTTGAGCGAAATGACATAATTGGAAAGATTCGACAGCCTCATAAAACACGAACTAATATATTTTTTTATATAATAATAATATTTGCCACAATTTCATGTTGTTGCTCTATTGTGGTATTCAGCTATCTTATATCTACTGACTAATTTACCACACATTTCTTATTTCTCGCAACACCGTGTATGTTATATGACTAAAAATTGAAAAGTGTAGTGACGTATACTTCCCAATAATATAAGAAGCGATTATAAGAAGTGATTAACAATAGATATCGTAAGTCTATGAAGTAAATCATTTTAATTCGTATTTGCGGATAAGGAAGCACCCTGTATATTACGACAAAATTGTAAGTATAACTGAAAATATCTTGTATACAAAAAAGTGAATTTAATTAAATATATTTTTAAAAAACTGTCTTTGGCCGGGATTGAACCTCACCGCACATCTGCCACCTATTCCTAAACACCGTAATGCTGCGAATTTACCCACTGTACCACTTGGGGCTATTCGGGTCAAGTTTCTAATCTGGCCTAAATATTAGTTGAACATTGTCAAAATTCCTTCTGCACTGATTTTCTGATGAAAATTGCGACAAACTAACCTTCCATTTGTACAATCGTCGCTTAAATTGCCGTAAGAAGCAATCTTGAGTCACTTTGAACACGGAATTGAAAAAAAGCTCATAAAGGTGTACCTAACCTAACCTTCATACTTCCAATTATCGATTACTTCTAATATAAGCAAAATTCACTGTTTAGGTCCGCTTTATTGTTCATTCGCGTTCCCTGTCATATTTTGACTCATTTATTGTCCCACGCCTTAGGTATTTATTACTCCAATGCTCGTCAAATGAACGGGTTGTACATTTACATACATATGTGTGTATGTTTGCTTTCGCCTGAAAAATAGACAAATAGACAATGTCGCGTGTCGCTTTTAGTAAACTCACCGTATTTTTATACATTATTATCCGTTTGAACGTCTTTTCGATCCACACCGGACCTAAACCTGGCTCCAGCAGCTCGTTCTGTCGCCACTGTCAACAACAGTCGCTTCGCAACCTACGTATTAGACAAATTTTCTGACGTTTCTCGACGTACACTCATAATTTCAACCGATTTTAACGAAAATCGAAAAAAATTTTTCGCCTCCCAAACCACATTTTTGCATTATCATTTCTGCAATGGTTAAAAGAGCGGATAGGAATCGACGGTAGCCGGTCGGGAATTATAATCCAAACGTCAAATAATTTCCTTTAGCGCCGCAATATTCGGCGAAACTTGTCTCCGATTACTTTGACGGTTTTAGTATTAATAGCGCGGGACTAGTGACCCGTAAATCGCTGAGATGTGTAGGTCGCTGGGTGTCTAGATCGCTGAGGTGTGTAGATCGCCAAAATAGGTTGATCGCCGAAATTGGTAGATCGCCGAAATAGGTAGATTGCCGAAGCGTACGAAGAATAGGTAGATCAGTGAGTTCGATAGACCGCCAAAGTTGCGGCGGTCTATCGGACTCACTCGAATTTGGCGGTCTCTAATGTAGGTGGACGGCAGATATCTTGTAAATCAAGATCTTGTAAATAGTATAATTATTTTGACAAAAAAATTATTTTGACAAAAAAATTAACATATACGTCACATTGTAAAATTGTTAATTTTTAAAATGTTGCCTAAATTTTTTGTATTGCAAGGGAAGGTGGGCGTGGTGAAAAACATTTGGTTGTGGATTTGTTCTTTGGGGAATTCTGAATAATGTTCTGATAATCTCCCGCAACTTTTCTTCTAAATCCGAAATGCGAAAGAAAAAGAAAACAAAGAGGCATTTTTCAATATTTTTTAAACGCAAATTTGAGGTGGCGCGTGTTAACGCTAACCGATTTTTGGGGATCGTTGCCCTCCAGCTAAAAGTCCGTTTTCTGGACCACCGTGATAGCGATGTACTGAAATGATTGGGAGACAGACGCAAAATGTTTCGATTTGTCTAAACGTGTTTTGTTCTAATATAGGTACTTTATATATGTGTCCGCTCTTAGGATGGGAAGGTTTAAAATGCATAAATAGCCTGTAATATTATCAACCATCAATGGCTGTCTCATTGTTATTTTTTAATTCTCTTCATGACAATTTAAAACGTCGATAAAAAGCAAGTCTGGATAAAATTCCACTTACACAACAAACAGTTCAAACATGTTTGTGAACCATATGTCTATATGCAGAAGTACCATACCATATTTAATTATTATTCAGTTTCTTGGTCACCAGATTTTAACTCATTCTGGCGAGACATAAATGAAACAGTTAACAACTTTCCCACAACAATTATAGGAAAGAATAATAGTTTATATGAATGGAATAGGAGCAACAGAAAGAACATATCGTTCATTCATTCATAAATACCATTGTTGTATTCGAGCAGGCCACAGGACAATATTCTACGCATTTATTTTTTGGAAACTTGTTTTGATAATCTGGCATTGCCATGGTTTATGAGTACAAAGTATAATTAAGGTTTTTAAAAAGAATATGCAAAGATATATTATACAGGTGCAACTAAAATGTATTTTATTTCATTTTTATTGCTCGATAAAATGCATTAACAATTTATCTCTTGACCCTAAATTAGTACTCTAATTTAAAAAAAAAAAATTAATTAATCTTATTACACTAACTTTCGAATTATAACTTGTTTTACTTTAGAATGTAGAATGCAGAAATAATCACCATGAGAAATGCTTTAAAATTATTTAATAAATTATTTCTTATTCTCTCTATCACATACTTCAAAAGTAACGCACAACAACATTGCAAAAGACCTTTCTCAAAAATAAATAAATATGCATGACATTAAAAATATTAGATATTTACATATCTTGTCAAAATAAGCTTAAATATTATATTATTATTATGTATATTATACAGGGTGTCCCACTTTTTCCCTGCAAAACTTTTTCAGATAGTAAATGTCACACCGAGCTAAAAGTATGATATAGACTTATTGGTTTTCGTTATTCCTTAAGAAGTTACAGCCATTTGAAATAATTAAATGGCTCTAATTTCTTTACGGATTGAAAAGCCCTAAAACTCGACACGTTACTTTTTACTCAAAATGACATTTACTTGTAGACAAAATTTTTTTAAAAAGATTCATGTGTATTTTGTTTCTTCCTGATTTTTAATATTGAATTTTTAACTTAAACTAATTTACCTTCATTGTTGTTATCGGTATTGATTGCGTTCTTTCTTCGTTTTCGCATTGTTTGATATGTATTTTATTGTTTATTTTCTTTATTTTGTTTATAAATCAAGCGGCTGTAACTTTTTAAGGATTTGAAAAACAATTAGGTCCGTATGAAAAGTTTTGCTAAGAATGACATTTACTTTCTAAAAATAATTTTTTTGCGGGAAAAAAATGGGACACCTTATATACAGGTGTCCCACTTTTTCCCCATTACTTCTTGACCAAAAGTAAATGTCATAGTCACTATGAATAAGAAGTTTAATATAAACTTATTTGTGTTTTCCATTCCTTAAAAAGTAGCTGTCGTTTGAAATAATAAAAAAACATAATAAAATAAAGAAAAATACTCTGTGATACATATAAAACAATCCAAACACGAAAAAAAAAATACAATCAATACCTATAATATAAAATTAAAAAACAAATACTTTCAAACGTGCAAATTTGGTATTTACAGTTTAATAATATGGTGACATACATACATCCCGCCTGTATGTCACCATATTATTAACCTATAATATTACTTTGACAAAGTACGTCGTTAAACATTTTCATTTGTATTTACAGTTTGTACCTTTGAGGGCTTTTGGTCATGTCCATCGTATACCCCACTGCTTTCACAATTTAAATATTTTTCTTTTTTCTCGGCTTCCTTGTGCAGTACGGTGTAGGCTATGCTTCCTCTATTATGTTATCGGTAACTTTTCTTGGTTGACCTTCACACTAAAACAAAATAAAGATTAATTTTGGAAATGTTTGATTAAAAAAGTAACAATGACTTATCAATATAAAAAAACTGGAGTTTATTTTGTGCCAGGGGTTATTTATGTTTTGATTTGAATTCAAATAAATACGTTGCATTTGTCCGAAAAAAGAATAGCACAAATTTCAAATAAATACAATTACCACAGTTTGTACATAAGGATAAATCGTATTCATGACAAAATTCCTAGCATAATACACTATGGTTCTATCTCTATCTGTATTTTTGTTTACCTTTGTTTTGTCTCAAGTAAATCGTGTTTCTTCCTGATCCGGCGCATAGCAAATATGTTAATTAGTTAGTTAATAGCCACACTCTCGAAGAAAAGTCTCATCTCTATATAACATGAATCCCGGACGTTGAATACCAAATGATTAATGTTTTGTGTCTGCATCGAATGTTAGTCCATTGATCATCAATTTAATCAGCTAACCGGAAATATTTAAATCTAAATCCAAACGTCTCTCGTAATAGCTATAACCTAGAAGCACACAAAAAACAATTAACTAAAGAATAATAAACAAAACGTTAAATTATGTACTTACTACGATCATGAAATTGCACCCTTGACTGTCACGTTGATTGTAAACAGAGAATTGCAGTGAATTTAGCTCCGAGCTCGACGAACACATCATGCCGATCCAGGTGACATCTCTCGGCGAAACAAATGCTGTATTTTGCCAATTTCGAAATATATTTTAAAAAGATGGTCAAAATGCAATATGATCAGTCATATCCCCATTTCTTTCCTTGAATAGAACTTAAATAAGCAAATAAAATTCAAATGACAGCTACAAATTACATCACCCTGTCACCAAAGCCACACCGTTTAACCGTCAGATGGCGTGGCAGTCAATGTATCGTAAAACTGTGGACAATTTACAACACGTATTTTTCACTTTCAATATAAGTAAAATTCACTTTTCGATTGCGCTTTCTTCCTTTCTGGCCCTTTTTTGACTGTATAATTTCCACTGGCCGTAGGTGTTTAAGCTCCCAACGCGCATCAAATGTACTTACATGTGTACGTGTTGTACACAGATATACTTATACTCGCAAGTCTCGCAACTCTTCCCGTGAAAAATGCTTTACACTTGGATCGCGTCGGGTGTCACTTTAACACTTACCGTATTTTTATATCAGCCCGGAGGCAATATTATCCGTCTGAATGTCTTTTTGGTGTATATTACCGTATTTTCAGCGCGAACGGGACCGAAATGTGGCTCCCGCTGACCGAATCCAGGCTCTGTCGCCACTGTCAACAATGGTCGCTTAGCAACCTACTTATTTAACAAATTTTCTGACGTCACTGAGCTACTTGGGGCTATTGAGATCAAGTGTAAAATCTCGCCTAAATATTAGTTGATCATTGTCAAAATTCCTTCTGCACTGATTTTCTGATGAAAATTGTGACAAATTAACCTTCCACTTGTACAATCGTCGCTTAAATTGCCGTAAGAAGCAATCTTGAGCCACTTTGAACACGGAATTGAAAAAAAAAATCATAAAGGTGTACCTGACCTAACCTTCATACTTCCAATTATCGATTACTTCTAATATAAGCAAAATTCACTGTTCAGGTCCGCGTTATTGTTCATTCGCGTTCCCTGTCATATTTTGACTCAATTATTGTCCCATGCCTTAGGTATTTATTACTCCAATGCGCGTCAAATGAACATACATACGTGTGTATGTTTGCTTTCTCCTGAAAAATAGACAATTACACAATGTCGCGTGTCGCTTTTAGTAAACTCACCGTATTTTTATACATTATTATCCGTTTGAACGTCTTTTCGATCCACACCGGACCCATACCGGACCTAAAACTGGCTCCAGCAGTTCGTTCTGTCGCCACTGTCAACAACAGTCGCTTAGCAACCTACGTATTTGACAAATTTTCTGACGTTTCTCGCCGTACACTCATAATTACAACCGATTTTACCGAAAATCGAAAAAAAATTCTCGCCTCCCAAACCACATTTTTGCATTATCATTTCTGCAATGGTTAAAAGAGCGGATAGGAATCGACGGTAGCCGGTCGGGAATTATAAACCAAACGTCAAATAATATCCTTTAGCGCCGCAATATTCGGCGAAAATTGTCTCCGATTACTTTGACGGTTTTAGTATTAATAGCGCGGGATTAGTGACCCGTAAATCGCTGGGATCTGTAGGTCGCTGGGTGTGTAGAACGCTGAGGTGTGTAGATCGCCGAATTAGGTAGAATGATGTAATGGTAGAGTTCCGAAGAATAGGTAGATCAGTGAGTTCGATAGACCGCCGAAGTTGCGGTGTTCTATCGAACTCACTCGAACTCGACAGTCTAGCCAAAAATCGGCGATCGCGAATGTTGGTAGACGGCAGATATCTTGTAAATCAAGATCTTGTAAATAGTATAGCCGTATAAAAGTAGCCAAAAAACTATTGGCGCGATACCGAAGTAGATTCGTTTATGATTCGCATTCGTTTATTTGGACACTCCTCGCTGCGCTCGTCGTGCGCCCATTGAATTTTTATACAACGTATATAATAATGTATTTATCTGGTTTAGTTTTATAGTGACTTACTGTCTCGACATCTAGACTTACTGTGACACATCTTTTTTCAGTTTCATCATGAAAAGTGTAGGTAAACATAGCTGCGACTACATCACGGGCGTAGCCAGGTTTTAGTACCCGGGGGGGGGGGGGGTGGTTTCAAGAAAATAAAACGACTAAAAGTACATAAAATAACCCTTATATTCATTAGAAAAATATTAGAGATATAAAATAAAATTAGTATCTTAAATTTTCAGGGGGGGGGGGGTTGAACCACAAAAACCCTCCCCCTGGCTACGCCCATGGACTACATGTTGCAACCACAATTTATAAGATTGTCGTAGCGACGGATTTGTCTTTTTTTACATTTTTTTGTATTGGGGAAGGGAAGGTGGGCGTGGTGAAAAACATTTGGTTGTGGATTTGTTTTTTGGGGAATTCTGAATAATGTCTGATAATCTCCCGTAACTTTTCTTCTAAATCCGAAACGCGAAAGAAAAAGAAAACAAAGATACATTTTTCAATATTTTTTAAACGCAAATTTGAGGTGGCGCGTGTTAACGCTAACCGAGTTTTGGGGATCGTTGCCCTCCAGCTAAAAGTCCGTTTTTCTGGACCATTCTAGTGATAGCGATCTACTGAAATGATTCGGAGAGGGACGCAAAATGTTTCGATTTGTCTAAACGTGTGTTGTTCTAATATACTTTATATATGTGTGTCCGCTCTTAGGATGGGAAGGTTTAAAATGCATAAATATCCTGTAATATTATCAACCATCAATTGCTGTCTCATTGTTATTTTTTAATTCTCTTCATGACAATTTAAAACGTCGATAAAAAGCAAGTCTGCATAAAATTCCACTTACACAACAAACAGTTCAAACATGTTTGTGAACCATATGTCTATATGCAGAAGTACCATAACATATTTAATTATTATTCGCATTTATTTTTTGGAAACTTGTTTTGATAATCTGGCATTGCCATGGTTTATGAGTAAATATGTATAATTAAGGTTTTTAAAAAGAATATGCAAAGATATATACAGGTGCAACTGAAATGTATTTTATTTCATTTTTATTGCTCGATAAAATGCATTAACAATTTATCTCTTGACTCTAAATTAGTACTCTAATTTAAAAAAAAAATCTCATTAATCTTATTACAATAACTGTCGAATTATAACTTGTTTTACTTTAGAATGTAGAATGCAGAAATAATCACCATGAGAAATGCTTTAAAATTATTTAATAAATTATTTCTTATTCTCTCTATCACATACTTCAAAAGTAACTCAGCACAACATTACAAAAGACCTTTCTCAAAAATAAATAAATATGCATGACATTAAAAATATTAGATATTTACATATCTTGTCAAAATAAGCTTAAATATTATATTATTATTATATTATACAGGATGTCCCAATTTTTCCCTGCAAAACTTTTTCAGATAGTAAATGTCACACCGAGCTAAAAGTATGATATAGACTTATTGGTTTTCGTTATTCCTTAAGAAGTTACAGCCATTTGAAATAATTAAATGGCTCTAATTTCTTTACGGATTGAAAAGCCCTAAAACTCGACACATTACTTTTTACTCAAAATGAGATTTACTTGTAGACAAAATTTTTTTAAAAAGATTCATGTGTATTTTGTTTCTTCCTGATTTTTAATATTGAATTTTTAACTTAAACTAATTTACCTTCATTGTTATTATCGGTATTGATTGCGTTCTTTCTTCATTTTCGCATTGTTTGATATGTATTTTATTGTTTAGTTTTCTTTATTTTGTTTATATTTCAAGCGGCTGTAACTTTTTAAGGATTTGAAAAAACAATTAGGTCCATATGAAAAGTTTTACTAAGAATGACATTTACTTTCTAAAAATAATTTTTTGCGGGAAAAAAATGGGACACCTTATATACAGGTGTCCCACTTTTTCCCCACTACTTCTTGACCAAAAGTAAATGTCATAGTCACTATGAATAAGAAGTTTAATATAAACTTATTTGTGTTTTCCATTCCTTAAAAAGTAGCTGTCGTTTGAAATAATAAAAAAACAATAAAATAAAGAAAAATACTCTGTGATACATATAAAACAATCCAAACACGAAAAAAAAATACAATCAATACCTATAATATAAAATTAAAAAACAAATACTTTCAAACGTGCAAATTTGGTATTTACAGTTTAATAATATGGTGACATACGTTGCATTTGTCCGAAAAAAGAATAGCACAAATTTTAAATAAATACAATTACCACAGTTTGTACATAAGGATAAATCGTAGTCATGACAAAATTCCTAGCATAATACACTATGGTTCTATCTCTATCTGTATTTTTGTTTACCTTTGTTTTGTCTCAAGTAAATCGTCTTTCTTCCTGATCCGACGCATAGCAAATATGTTAATTAGTTTAGTTAATAGCCACACTCTCGAAGAAAAGTCTCATCTCTATGTAACATGAATACCGGACGTTGAATACCAAATGATTAATGTTTTGTGTCTGCATCGAATGTTAGTCCATTGATCATCAATTTAATCAGCTAACCGGAAATCTTTAAATCTAAATCCAAACGTCTCTCGTAATAGCTATAACCTAGAAGCACACAAAAAACAATTAACTAAAGAATAATATACAAAACGTTAAATTATGTAATACTTACTACGATCATGAAATTGCACCCTTGACTGTCACGTTGATTGTAAACAGAGAATTGCAGTGAATTTAGCTCCGAGCTCGACGAACACATCATGCCGATCCAGATGACATCTCTCGGCGAAACAAATGCTGTATTTTGCCAATTTCGAAATACATTTTAAAAAGATGGTCAAAATGCAATATGATCAGTCATATCCCCATTTCTTTCCTTGAATAGAACTTAAATAAGCAAATAAAATTCAAATGACAGCTACAAATTACATCACCCTGTCACCAAAGCCACACCGTTTCACCGTCAGATGGCGTGGCAGTCAATGTATCGTAAAACTGTGGACAATTTATAACACGTATTTTTCACTTTCAATATAAGTAAAATTCACTTTTCGATTGCGCTTTCTTCCTTTCTGGCCCTTTTTTGACTGTATAATTTCCACTTGTATAATTTCCTCATTTCCAGATATACTTATACTCGCAAGTCTCGCAACTCTTCCCGTGAAAAATGCTTTACACTTGGATCGCGTCGGGTGTCACTTTAACACTTACCATATGTTTATATCAGCCCGGGGGCAATATTATCCGTCTGAATGCCTTTTTGGTGTATATTACCGTATTTTCAGCGCGAACGGGACCGAAATGTGGCTCCCGCTGCCCGCATCCAGGCTCTGTCGCCACTGTCAACTACGTATTTATCAAATTTTCTGACGTCACTGAGCTACTTGGGCCTATTGAGATCAAGTGTAAAATCTCGCCTTTTCTGATGAAAATTGTGACAAATTAACCTTCCACTTGTACAATCGTCGCTTAAATTGCCGTAAGAAGCAGTCTTGAGCCACTTTGAACACGGAATTGACAAAAAAAAATCATAAAGGTGTACCTGACCTAACCTTCATACTTCCAATTATCGATTACTTCTAATATAAGCAAAATTCACTGTTCAGGTCCGCTTTATTGTTCATTCGCGTTCCCTGTCATATTTTGACTCAATTATTGTCCCATGCCTTAGGTATTTATTACTCCAATGCGCGTCAAATGAACATACATATGTGTGCATGTTTGCTTTCTCCTGAAAAATAGACAATTACACAATGTCGCGTGTCGCTTTTAGTAAACTCACCGTATTTTTATACATTATTATCCGTTTGAACGTCTTTTCGATCCACACCGGACCCATACCGGACCTAAAACTGGCTCCAGCAGCTCGTTCTGTAGCCACTGTCAACAACAGTCGCTTAACAACCTACGTATTTGACAAATTTTCTGACGTTTCTCGCCGACACTCATAATTTCAACCGATTTTACCAAAAATCGAAAAAAAATTCTCGCCTCCCAAACCACATTTTTGCATTATCATTTCTGCAATGGTTAAAAGAGCGGATAGGAATCGACGGTAGCCGGTCGGGAATTATAAACCAAACGTCAAATAATATCCTTTAGCGCCGCAATATTCGGCGAAAATTGTCTCCGATTACTTTGACGGTTTTAGTATTAATAGCGTGGGACAAGTTATATAAGACGGCAAATTGGAAATCTGTTAATCTGACGTCGACCGGAGGATCTTCCACATGCGTCTATATATTTCCGTTCGCCATTGCATGATTGTTAGCGTATGCATTTAATTATAAAGTGTAAGTAATTCTAGTCTGCTGTTGTGTATGTTCTGATTTGTTTGTTTTATTCGTAACCCTATTCTCCCGCGTATTTACGTTCTGGCCATGAGGCCTCAAGTATTTTAAATATTGACACTTTCCACCACGCAAACCTGTAAGTTACTCACATAATGTCAACTATTCGAGTTTTATAATGATTTTTTAAAAATTTTGTCATTAGGCCTTTGAAAATGCCCCAGACCAGAGGGCGAAACGTCGGCTATGTTTTGATATAAGTTGGAAATAAACTATTTACAGACTGAAAGAAGCGTTATTCACTCGTCACACTACCTTTGGAAATATTATAGCAGGCAACACACATGTTTAAATATGTATAGAATATTGATATTTCACAGTTTATGCGAATTGCAGGCGATTCAAAAGAGGCTGTACGTTTGACATAGCATTTGATATCAACGTGTCCAATCTTAGAAAAAAAAGTTACTAAAAGCGATGTTACAATTTGTTAATTGTAACACCTAAAACAGTGTTACAATGTGTGCATTGTGAATGCAAAGTAGAAACATTATTTTAATTAATCATCACTCGTTGTGTGAGTGACGATTTTTCACTCATCACAATGAGTGATGATTTATTTTCTCATCACTCATAACTGCCGTAGACGATTCAATATTCACCACTTATCATTCGCGATTAACGCGCAATGAATGATGAGTGTTCAATAGTAATTCCACTGTTTTACAAAATAATAGCAAGAGATATACTTTCACACTGATGAAAGTAAAATACAGGCGTGGATTTTATTTTTCATACAACCCCCACAAAATCTAATTCTTTAAACCAAAACTTACCTTCTTTTACAGATATGTGTTATAAAAATTTGTCAGACATTTGTCTTTATTCGATTTACGCAACATTTAAAGAATACACTGTAAAAATATCACAAAAATATTTGAAAAATTACCTACTAAGCAATGATATGTCATTTTAAAGAGGAGAACTGTGGGTACACTACAGAAAAGAATTTCTGAAAAATATTGAAAGATGTTTGCATGGAAGGTGGTTAAAAAGTTTCCGATAATTGAGATACAATCGGCTTCGACGGGCCGCTCGACTGTTGCCTGTGGAATTGTTAATTTTTCGAATTATTTTCTGTTGTTTTACAGTGTATGCATTCTTTGAATGTTTTATAACCAAAATATGCAATAAAAAAATAATTAATTTTTGAATATGTTGCACCAGAATGTTAAGGGTACATTCTGGTGTAACATATTCAAAAATTAATTGTTTTTTATTGCTTATTTTGGTTGCACAACATTTAAAGAATACAATAAGTGTTAATAAGAGGATCACTATAGAATCGGATATAATTCGAAACAGTTCTTTAAATTCATTTAGTTTCATTTAGCACATAAGTTCAATTCAGTTTAGTCAAAATAAAAATATAAACCGTTCGTTAAAGTAGGTATTTATTCTCCATAAAAATGCGCATTTATTATAAACGAAAGCGGGATAAATTAAAACAGTATACCCACATGACATTTACCGTAAAGTGGGTATACTTTGCTAAAATTGTTAAATTATATTTTCATTTTTATAATTTTAAAACAATATTAAGCAGCCGCTACCGGCAGTCAAAGTTATGTAGAAATAACTACAACTAATCTGAATACCTAAATTACCTACTAACTTAATAAGCAAATCAATTGCCTTTTTTGTGTAAATATCAGAACACCAGAAGGATTTAATTTTAATTAATTTGCATTAATGTCGCAACATACGTAAAAGCTGGTCGATGCCCTAGAATCGTAATAGACACCGTTGTCCATAGTATTACAAGGTACGCACTTTCCCTTCATTAGATTGAATATGCGTAGTATTAAACTTATCTTATAAAATAAATATGGCTGATCAACATGGATTTCTACAATCGGAATGGTCCAATAATTTATACCTAACATTTACTTGACTAGATTGCTTATTGTGGAAATGTTAACTAAAATTTCTCGCATCACCTTTTTAATATTTCTGCTTGAGTACTTGATTCAATAGGATTTGTGGTGAACAAAGGAAAGGGTATGTGGAATTTATAGAATTGATTGATATAATAGCACCGCAAATAATTTATTTAATTTTATTTCATTAAATGATATTTGCGGACACTAGAATAGTTGACAAAGAGCAGACTATGCCATTCAAAATAATTAACAAACGATAAAAACATGCGGGATATAATTGTGAAATACAATAAATGCAGCTACGGCCACTTTGAACCAAAACCTACTGCGTCCGAGAGCAGAAATAAATACGAAAATACTCATATAAGATATATTTCTTGCGCTGTCACCTCCACAACATTACCAGCGTTTTTCGGATGTCACAGCGTGTATTGTACGATACAAAACACGGAGTCATATATGCGGAGGTGACTTCGTAGCGGCCGTATCTTGTATGTGCGACACTAGCGCTTTATAATTTTAAATCAATATTAAGCAGTCGCTACCGGCAGTCAAAGTTATGTAAAAATAACTACAACTAATCTGAATACCTAAATTACCTAATTACTAATTTAATAACCAAATCAATTAACTTTTTTTGTGTAAATATCAGAACACCAGAAGAATTTAATTTTAATTAATTTGCATTAATAGCGCGCGCAACATATGTAAAAATTGGTCGATGCCGTAGAATCTTAATAGACACCGTTGTCCATAATATTACAAGGTATGCACTTTCCCTTCATTAGATTGAATATGCGTAGTATATATTAAAATGTGAAAACTTATCGTTTAAAATAAATATGGCTGTCCAAATGGATTACTACAATCGGAAAGGTCCAACAATTTATACCCAACAGGATCCTTTCCCTCGCTTTGGAAGAAATCAATCGTTATACCACTGGCTAAGACAAGTAACGCTACGGAACTGATAGCTGCGACCCATAAGCTTACTGCCAACAGCATCGAAAATTCTTGAAAAAATAGTGAACAAACAACTCTGATGTCACATAGATAATTATCATTTGTTCCCGTCCACTCAATCGGGCTTTCGTCCAGGTTATAGTACTTCAACTGCGTTGTTAAGGATTGCGAACGATTTGACATCTGCTGTGGATCACGGTAAGGTGTCCTTCTTGATTCTGCTGGATTTTAGTAAAGCATTTGATTGCCTCAATCATGAGCTTCTTCTAGCGAAGTTAAGATACTTTCGTTTTGGTGCGGTAGCGCTGAAGTGGTTTGCAGGGTATCTCGGTAATCGTCGTCAGTGCGTGAAATTCAATAACGAATTGTCAAGTGAATTGTGTGTGTTGGGGGGTGTGCCGCAGGGTAGCATCCTTGGACCCACGCTGTTTAATTTATACACATCAGATTTGCCGTATTATGTAACAGCAGGCATATCTTTGCATTTGTTCGCGGACGACACACAACTGTACACTTCGTTTTGTCCTACACTTGTGTAACAACCCTGACTGGGGTGATCAGGGTGTTATTAATAATATGATAGTCGTGGCCCGAATTGAACCCCATGGAGGCAATTATAAATGAAAAACATTGGTTGCTACTTATTCGTATATTGCTAAACCCAAACTATGTATATATAAAATTCCTAAACTTATAAAATGCACGCAAACCACAGCAAACACCAACGCGTACTCATAGCGAGCAAAAATGGGACTTACCCCGTACAAATAATTAATGACCTCGACGACGATGCAGGGTTGATCCGTTACCAGATTCCAAATCTGGTACGAGCATTGGCGAGGGGTTGGATGCAGCTTCTGGTCGTTCTCAATACGCGAACCGAACACTCTTGTAATTACCGCACGACTACCGTCTATCTTTTCTCGTCGTTACAAATCAAACCCATTGGCGTTTTTGCTGAGTTTATGTTTTTATGGAAAATTCCATAAAAACTGCACCGACGTGAAAAGATTATTCTTACTTTATTTCAACAAAATGTGAACGCGCGGCGAAGCCACGAATCGCGGACGTAACGCGATGCCGTACATCCGCTGCCTTGCCAAGACGGTCAACCGTGCTGTCTACGTTTGCTATGATTTACGTAACTTGTTACTTAAAATATTCAAATTAATATAATCTATAATTCTTATAAAATAAATGGTATCGGCGATCGTTACAACACCCCCCTTTGAAAAAGAATGGTTACTTTTACAAGTAGCCATTCCTTTTCACGCACTCGTCCGATCGCGAAGACTCATTCTAAATTTAAAATAGCAAATTAAAATAACCAAAACTAGAAAATAATAATAATGGGTGCGATAGTACGAACTGACCGCACTGTCACTACACTACACTGGCGCTCTGCGTCGGATGATGATGATAGAAGTTCATGGTACCATCCGCCTTTTTTTTTTTTAAGGGGCTGTTTGAGAATTTTTAGGAAGTTTAACAAAGGAGAAATAGTGGAGGAAAGGCTTTTGCAAGCGCGGCCTTTCGCTGCAGGATCTTACTGGATAGACCACGGATCCATTGGGTTTTGATATTTTTTTTCCCTGTAATTATGGTGCCTTTGTCCAGTGTGGGGTTGGGGCTTGACTCTGGGACTGAGAATTTGTGGGTCGAGCGTCTTCCAAGCGCCCGGCTTCTACCACTTCATCCCTTGCAGCTTGGTAAGCCGGTGTGGAATGCCTATGCAAGATTAACATGACCAAGGTATTCCAGAGACTGGCGAGGATTGCAAATCCGCAACCCGCAGCCTTATAAATAGCCAACCATTCAGGACCAGTCCTAACGTATATTTTACTAACCGTAAGATAACGTAGGATCCAATTAGCATATTCCTCAGGAAGTGATTTGGTTACACGGATCATCTGGTTGTCATTCATCAGATTGTAGATAATCATCCTTTACCATGACGACTTGGCGTATAAACTATATTAGTCATAACCAAAGGTTTTCGAACAACCACATCACTATAGTTCTATGGACTCTTTAGAGGTTCCATTGCAATCGTCGTGGGTGTATAACCTTCTGGGTTTCTCTATACCTCACATTACAGTCCGCTGGACGTATTTGACCCTGTTGGGTAAAGTACCAAATTTACAGTTTCGCGGGGCTGATGCTACCTGGACAACTTGAAGATTCCATCAGTGGAATTGTTCATACCTTCACCACGTAACTAATCGCACTAAACATCGTGACGCACAACCGCAACACTAAATCATAATCAGGTCTGTAAATTAGTTTGTCCGGAATTCGTAATGTGTGCACATTTAGTATAATGTAGCCTATGACTATAAAATAGGTAATCAACAATAAACATAACATAACATGATAAAACAACTTAAAACATATCCTAATATAAAAATTAAAACAAGAAAGAAAATTGAAATTATAGAATATGTTATTTAATATATTAAAAAGCTTTATCAGGGGGTCGACGAGTGCGTGTAGATTTTCTAACTCCATCAACAATTACGGTACCAAAATTATCGCTTTGTGTAGAGATAGTAGTATCTGTTCTTACCGGACTATCAGTCCTTACCTGCGTAGCTTCTGAACTTATTTGTTGAGTTTGACCACCAGGGTTGCTTAGCCCTTGTAATACCGTCATTGTGACATCTTGTATATTAATGTCATCATTGCCGTCTGACTCCGCTTCCTTGTTTTCATTAGATACTACGTGTTCTGCGTGCTCATTCTCATCTGCCATATTACAAATTTTCAAACGATTGACATGTACTATTAATTCCTTTCTACTATTTATTTCACGAATTTTATAGTTCACTTCCCCTTTTATTTCGACCACCCTATAAGGACCAACCCATGGCTTGGTCAATTTTTTGGAAATACCAATTTGGTTACTTGGGTCGTGTAAATAAACTAAATCACCTAAGTTAAACTGTTTTAGTTGCGTGTTCTTATTATATTGTATTGCCCTCAATTGAGCTGAATTTTCTAAATTTTCTTTAACTTTAACAAAAGTATCGTTTAGTCGGAGCATTAATTCACTAACATAGTTATGATCACAGTCGTATTTAACAGTTTTCGGTTTTAAAATTTCATCTATCGGTAAAACTGGATCTCTTCCATGGAGTAAAAAGAATGGACTGTAACCTGTAGAATTGTGTACATTCATACGGTAAGCCATTAAAACAAACGGGATCCATTCACACCAGTCCTGTTGGCTTTTTGAAACATAATGTGAAAGAATGTCTTTAAAGACTCGATGGCTACGTTCTATCATACCGTTCGATTGAGGGTGATATGGGGTTGTATGAATTTTGTCTATACCGAGATATTTGCAGGTCCCCTTAAAAATACGTGACATAAAATTACTTCCCTGATCTGTAATGAGCTGTTTAGGTGCACCATGCCTTGCAATAATTTGTGTTACAAAAGCTTTAGCAACTGTGTCAGCTTTTTGATCCGGCAACGGTACAGCTTCTACATATTTGGTAAAATAATCTTGAAAAGTGAGAAGATATTTATTGCCTGCATAAGACGTGACAAAGGGTCCTACAATATCCATTCCTACTCTTTCAAATGGTTGGAGTACTTCTGGAAAATTTTGCAAAGGTGCTTTTCTAAGGTGCGCAGAAGTCTTACGTTGATTACAAGAAGGGCATTCTGTACAAAATTTTATGATATCATTTCGCATATTAGGCCAAAAGAAACGTGATTTTATCACAGCAATGGTTTTTGCTTGCCCGGGGTGTCCGGCAAAAGGCAAAGTATGAAAGTCATTAATAGCTTTCTTTACAAATGTTTTTGGTATTACTAACTTATCCCGTGAATCATTAATCTTATACAGTAAACCTTCGTTATCTAAGTAATAGCTATCGTTTTCGTTCGTACCCTCAGTTACTATTTGGTCCTTAATAGACTGACAAAAGGGGTCTTTATCTTGTTCACATTTTATTACTTCTCTGTCCCAAATTGGTAAAAAATCGGGTGTGACTGATATCATATTTATGCTTGAATGACTACCGGCTGGCAAATAGTAGACTAAAATTTGTATTGGTGTATCCTTGAAAACATAGGCCAACAGACACTTTACATAGTCCCATTTTAATTCATCCAAACCGCATCCTATCCTAGGTAAGGCTAGAGGAACCTTTTCATTCAAACTACACAAATTTTTTAGTTGTATTAATGTTTCTAAAAGGGTATCGTATGAAGGTTTATCGAAACATCGACTTTTAGTTATTAGATAATAAATATTACGTTCGGGTAGCGTTAAAGTTGCCACTTCACCTACATTCTTTTCCAAACTTAGTAAAAATTCTACACAACCAAACTGACTTTTAAATGCTTTTGCTATGCCTTTATTCATAGCAAAGTCCTTCGAGACACAATGAGCTAAAGAAATGTGTTCGGGAACTGTAAATAAATCACCTTCAATTTCTACTAAATTATCATTTTTAATATGGTTATTTTTGACATAGTTAATAATTTCTTCTGCATTTCTGGGTGACTCATCAGCAAAAGATCTACTGAGTGCATCTACATTTCCGTGTGCTTTACCTGGTCGACCAACGAGCAAGCCGCGAAGTTGGGTCTTTTAAACTTAACAACCACTTTAAGGGGCGATGATCGCTAATGAGGGTGAAATGCACCCCATATAAATAGCACCTGTATCTCTTAATTCCGAAAACCAATGCGAGACACTCAAGCTCCGTTACGGAATAATTTTTCTCTGCCTTTTCTAATTTCCTACTTGCAAATGCTATAGGTCTCTCAAAACCATTTCTAATTTGACTCAAAATTGCACCTATTCCTGTGCCACTGGCATCGGTTGATAAAATAAACGGTTGTTGAAAATCTGGATAAATTAAAACTGCATCCGATGTCATAACATCTTTCAGGGTGTCTATTGCATTCAATACCTTTGCTGATAAAACAAATGGTGTGTTCTTTTTGGTTAGGGCGGTGAGTGGTTCCGCAATTTGAGAAAAATGAGATACAAAACGTCTATACCATCCAACCAATCCTAGAAAAGCTCTCACGTCCTTAACAGTTTTCGGTAAAGGATATTCCTTAACCGCACGAACTTTATCTGGGTCCGGTTTTATACCCTCTGAACTAATAATGTGACCAAGATACTTCACTTCCGGCATCAAAAATTTACACTTACTAGGCTTAAGTTTAATATTAGAATCACGCAATCTATCAAATACCAAACTAATCTTATGGATATGATCCTCAATATTACAAGAATTAAATACTATAATGTCATCTAAATATACCAGACAAATCTCTCCCGTTAGTCCTGAAAGTGTCATATTCATGAATCTTTGAAATGTCATTGGAGCATTACAAAGCCCGAACGGCATTTTGTTATACTCCCAATGGCCGTCTGGTGTCGAAAATGCTGTTTTCTCTTTATCACCCTCTTCCATATCGATTTGGTGATATGCAGCAGTTACATCAAAAACGCTAAATATAGTCGCTTTGCCAAACATTTCCAATGACTCCTGTAAATTTGGTAAAGGATAATAATCCTTTTTCGTCACAGCATTTAAGCCACGATAGTCAATACACATTCGCACTTTCTTTTCACCGTTTGGTAAATGTTTCGTAACTAGTACGACTGGAGCCGACCATGGGGAATGTGATGGTTTTATGACATTAGCAGTCAATAATTTGTCTATTTCATTTTGCAAAATTTCTCTTTGAGCGAAACGAACACGATAAGGTCTTTTCGTAATAGGGGTCGTATTTTCAGTATTTTCAAACTATAAATTCAAAACTACCAATATTATCATTTAATGATACACCTACGTTTAATCCTACTGTACCTACAGATTTAACCTCATGTCCCGTAATACCACTTAAAATAATTTCGTTACTTGTGTTAACTAAGTGCCTATCAACCGCGTATTGCTTAATCACTGAAACAGCTGATCCGGAATCTAATAGTAATTTTCTTCTATGTCCGTTTAGAAACAAATAAATTACGCATGGAGTCTCGTTAAAATAGCCAAAACTACCGTGCGAAATCTCTTGGACATTATTAATAAAAATCTTAATATTATCGCTAGTATTATTTGAATAAACTCCTAACGAGTGTTGCCCCATTTTAAAACTATCTGGTGCATAATTCAAATCGTTACTTATTGGACATTGCCCCCGTTTCGGGGAGTAAACGGTGGGCAATTCTGGTTTAAAGAACTTCCCTGATTATTATCTAAAAAATATGAATTTTGCACATTTTGGTATCCGCTACGCGGGTTACCCTTATTGGCTTCCATATTTCTATCCTGATCAAAACCTTGCTGATTAAAGTTTCGATAATCCCGATTAAAATTTTGTTGTTGCTGATTAGGGTACTGATAACCCTGATTAAAACGCTGCTTCTCCCGAGTATTTTGAAAGCCTTGATTAAAATTTCTGTGTTGACGACCAAAATTTTGTGATTGTTGATTGTGACCATAATTTTGTTGATTTTGCTGATTTTGTTCACTATAATTTTTAGGTCCTGTATACCCTGAATTTGATCTATAATTATTTGGCCTATAATTAGATTGATTATTACTATTTGTATAAAAATTATTTCTACCACCATAATTATTTTTCGGTTGCCTGTTATTGGAACCACTTTGCCTAGGAGCTCTACAATCTTTAACCATATGGCCAATTTGACCGCAATTATAGCATTCAAGTTTTGGTTTAATTACATTAACATCAGATTGAATGCGACTTCGAAGCATTAACTCATTTAATTCTTCTTGTTTTGCTAGTTCTTCGGCCTTATCTATCGTTAAATTTTCTGTTCTCATCAGAACAGGACCTACATTTCTCATAAACTCCTTTTTTAGACCTATGCGAAATTGATTAAGAATTAACTCATTACATTTTCTTATAATTCCCTGTTTTTCGCCGTTTGTGCAACTCTTTAAATCCTCACACAAAATATCGTTACCTAATACTTTCAGCCTAGTAACAAATTGAGAAATAGATTCGTCATGTCTTTGAAAAGTTTTACTAAGTTTAATTAGCCCTTCTCCCGGAATAACTGTAGGTGAAAATTTTTGAATAAATTTATTTTTAAAATCTCCAAAAGTAAGATCAGCCGCATCTAATTCTTTCTTCTCACATTTATAAAATTTATCCGCTTCACCTGTGAGCCTATACTTAACAATTTGAATTGTGGTTTTCTCGTCCCAGTTATCTAATTCAGATCTCTGTTAAATTTTTTCAAAGTATTCCTCTACTTTTTCTTTACCAGAAAATGATTGCACTGTGTTTGCTATCATTCCTAACGTAACGTACGTTTGCAAGTTACCTAATTGTTCTACTTTTGTCTCCTCCTTAGTGTCCGGCATTTTAAGTATAAGTTAGCAAAATTCTACGCGAAGAGAAAAAAAATGCGAAATTGTTTAGAGTACCAATTTTAAAAAAAATTCAGAGTAATTTTAAGAGAGAAAAATACACATGTACGTACGACATAAGTATATAATAAGAAAATCAATCAATATTAATTGATTTTTTCATTATACGGTAAGTATACAAATATCAACGATAATATTAAAAGCAGAAGCTATTTACAAAAGTACGGCTAGAATTTGCTGCATTGTGTAACGTACATTCAACGAACTACACGACATAATTTAAATGATAATCTAGATAAACCAATTAAAAAAAAATATGTATAAATTACAAAAGAGATTTAATTAAATTATAAAAAGCCACCATTGTAACACTCGGTTATTATTTGAAATTATAAAAAGTTTTCGCTGCCACCATTGTAACCCTCGTTACTATAGGTACTAAAGTAGTAATAAAAAGTATCCGCTGCCACCATTGTAACCCTCGGTACTATCGGTACTAATTGATGTTATAAAAGTTTCCGCTGCCACCATTGTAACCCTCGTTACTATCGGTACTAAAGTAGTAATAAAAAGTTTCCGCTGCCACCATTGTAACAACCCTGACTGGGGTGATCAGGGTGTTATTAATAATATGATAGTCGTGGCCCGAATTGAACCCCATGGAGGCAATTATAAATGAAAAACATTGGTTGCTACTTATTCGTATATTGCTAAACCCAAACTATGTATATATAAAATTCCTAAACTTATAAAATGCACGCAAACCACAGCAAACACCAACGCGTACTCATAGCGAGCAAAAATGGGACTTACCCCGTACAAATAATTAATGACCTCGACGACGATGCAGGGTTGATCCGTTACCAGATTCCAAATCTGGTACGAGCATTGGCGAGGGGTTGGATGCAGCTTCTGGTCGTTCTCAATACGCGAACCGAACACTCTTGTAATTACCGCACGACTACCGTCTATCTTTTCTCGTCGTTACAAATCAAACCCATTGGCGTTTTTGCTGAGTTTATGTTTTTATGGAAAATTCCATAAAAACTGCACCGACGTGAAAAGATTATTCTTACTTTATTTCAAAAAAATGTGAACGCGCGGCGAAGCCACGAATCGCGGACGTAACGCGATGCCGTACATCCGCTGCCTTGCCAAGACGGTCAACCGTGCTGTCTACGTTTGCTATGATTTACGTAACTTGTTACTTAAAATATTCAAATTAATATAATCTATAATTCTTATAAAATAAATGGTATCGGCGATCGTTACACTTGTAAATGAGCAAATATCGCTATTAAACCTAAATTGAGATAGTATTCATTCATGGTCCATTGTTAATGGCTTAAAAATTAATCCAAACAAAACCGAATGCATAATTGTTGGTACACGACAGAAATGTCAACTAGCTCTAAGGTTCAAAACGCTACCTATCACTATTAATGGGATCGAAATCGAACTAAAATCTAAAGTTAAGAGTCTAGGTGTAATTGTTGATTCAAACCTGTTGTTCGAAGATCATATTCGCCATGTACTATCTGTTTGTTATGCAAAATTTTCATCTCTTTATAAATTTTAGTACGAACTAACATCATCCGCCAAATAGCGTCTAATGACTTCATTAGTTTTAAGCTACGTAGACTATTGTAATCCGGTTTTTTATTCCCATTTGTCTTCATTTAATAAACATAGAATTCAAGTGCTTCAAAATAATTGCATGAGATATGCATTTGGCATATCGAGGCGGGAGCACATCACTCCATATTATAACAGCTTAAATATCTTGAAAATCAATAGTCGATTTACTCTCTTGTTTAGCTGCCTGTTATTTAACGTTGTATCAACGCACTTGCCTCCATATTTATTTACATTGTTGACAAGAAGATACACGTTGACAACCCGTACTCTGCGGTCTATTAATAATTTTGCACTACCTAATTTTCGAACATCAAAATTTACACTTTGCTTTAGTTACTTGGCAGCAAAAACATTAAACCAATATTTATGTCATTTTGATAATGCAACAACTTTACTCAATTTCAAACGTATTATGGGAAAGCTTCTGTTCACGAGACAGTTAGCAACACCTTGATCATGTATTTTTGTGTTTTCTTTTTCTCGGTATTGTTGTAAAACGGCTCTGCCGATACATCGCCGTTTAGGTAGGACTCGCTAGGTTGTTTTCTGTAAATCTGTTTTCTAACTGCTTTATAAATTTTGTATTAAGTTGATGCCTTATCTAGTAAAGTTTATTATTATTATTATTTACTTGAGTCGATTACTTAGGAAAAGGTATGTGGAACAAAGGAACAAAGGCACCGCTAATAATCTATTTAGTTTTATTGCATTAAATAATATTTGCAATGTAAGCAGCCTATGCCATTCAAAATAATTAACAAACGATAAGAACATGCGGGATGTAACTTTGAAATAAAAAATGCAGCCATGACCTGGATTTGAACCAAAAACCTTTGTAGCTCGCGTAAAATTCACATCCCAACTGCGTCCGAGGGCAGAAATAAATACGAAAATACTTACATAACATATGTTTCTTGCGCTGTCACCTCCACAACGTTGCCAGCGTTTTTCGGATGTGACAGCGTGTATTGTATGATACAAAACACGGAGTCATATATGCAGAGGTGACTTCGTAGCGGCCGTATCTTGTATGGGCGACACTAGCGCTCGTGATTTACGCTTGAACTAACATGACTTCTCCATACATATACAATGGACGTTATCGGCTCCGACGAAATTTTTGGATTTGAGCTCCCTGACCCACCTAGACCACATTTCCGTTGAAAACAAGGCGATACGTTGTCACCTCCGATTTTGGAGCCATCAACGTTATATATAAGGTGACAACGTACACTCTGTCATACGCGTTGGAGCCCTCAACGTACCAACCATATATATATACCTTACCGTGATCCACAGCAGATGTCAAATCGTTCGCAATCCTTAACAACGCAGTCGAAGTACTATAACCTGGACGAAAGCCCGATTGAGTGGACGGGAACAAATGTTAATTATCTATGTGACATCAGAGTTGTTTGTTCACTATTTTTTCAAGAATTTTCGATGCTGTTAGCAGTAAGCTTATGGGTCGCAGCAGTGTCAGTTCCGTAGCGTTACTTGTCTTAGCCAATGGTATAACGATTGATTTCTTCCAAAGCGAGGGAAAGGATCCTGTTGGGTATAAATAGTTGGACCTTTCCGATTGTAGAAATCCATTTGGATCAGCCATATTTATTTTAAAAGACAAGTTTTCGCATTTTAATACTACGCATATTCAATCTAATGAATGGAAAGTGCGTATCTTGTAATATTATGGACAACGGTGTCTATTAAGATTCTAGGGCATCGACCAATTTTTACATATGTTGCGCTATTAATGCAAATTAATTAAAATTAAATTCTTCTGGTGTTCTGATATTTACACAAAAAAAGTTAATTGATTTGGTTATTAAACTAGTAGGTAATTTGGGTATTCAGATTAGTTGTAGTTATTTTTACATAACTTTGACTGCCGGTAGCGACTGCTTAATATTGATTTAAAATTATAAAGCGCTAGTGTCGCACATACAAGATACGGCCGCTACGAAGTCACCTCCGCATATATGACTCCGTGTTTTGTATCGTACAATACACGCTGTGACATCCGAAAAACGCTGGTAATGTTGTGGAGGTGACAGCGCAAGAAATATATCTTATATGAGTATTTTCGTATTTATTTCTGCTCTCGGACGCAGTAGGTTTTGGTTCAAATCCTGGCCGTAGCTGCATTTATTGTATTTCACAATTATATCCCGCATGTTTTTATCGTTTGTTAATTATTTTGAATGGCATAGTCTGCTCTTTGTCAACTATTCTAGTGTCCGCAAATATCATTTAATGAAATAATATTAAATAAATTATTTGCGGTGCTATTATATCAATCAATTCTATAAATTCCACATACCCTTTCCTTTGTTCACCACAAATCCTATAGAATCAAGTACTCAAGCAGAAATATTAAAAAGGTGATGCGAGAAATTTTAGTTAACAACTCCACCATAAGCAATCTAGTCAAGTAAATGTTAGGTATAAATTATTGGACCATTCCGATTGTAGAAATCCATGTTGATCAGCCATATTTATTTTATAAGATAAGTTTAATACTACGCATATTCAATCTAATGAAGGGAAAGTGCGTACCTTGTAATACTATGGACAACGGTGTCTATTACGATTCTAGGGCATCGACCAGCTTTTAGGTATGTTGCGACATTAATGCAAATTAATTAAAATTAAATCCTTCTGGTGTTCTGATATTTACACAAAAAAGGTAATTGATTTGCTTATTAAGTTAGTAGGTAATTTAGGTATTCAGATTAGTTGTAGTTATTTTTACATAACTTTGACTGCCGGTAGCGGCTGCTTAATATTGTTTTAAAATTATAAAAATGAAAATATAATTTAACAATTTTAGCAAAGTATACCCACTTTACGGTAAATGTCATGTGGGTATACTTTGAATTTATCCCGCTTTCGTTTATAATAAATGCGCATTTTTATGGAGAATAAATACTTACCTTAACGAACGGTTTATATTTTTATTTTGACTAAACTGAATTGAACTTATGTGCTAAATGAAACTAAATGAATTTAAAGAACTGTTTCGAATTATATCCGATTCTATAGTGATCCTCTTATTACAACTTATTGTATTCTTTAAATGTTGTGCAACCAAAATAAGCAATAAAAAATCTGATGTGGCCAGGCACATGACTTTATCATACTATATATAAAATTAATAGTTTAGCTGCATGAGATTCTATTTGATGGAGATCGGCTATGTCTGCATTAAAATAAAACTAGTAGAACTAGACAGATCTCTCGATTAAAGCTGCGTTCGGATATTGTACTCCGTTGACACCGGGTACACCGTCCAAATGACACGTTACGTGTTATTGGGTGTAAAAAGTGTAACGGTGTTCAATATCCGAACGCAGCCTATATTGACAGTAGTATTTTCAAAACATTAGCGTTTGACACTAGCTACTGTCATTAGAACCAAAAAATCTGACATACCCTGGCTACTACTTTTAATGCAGTACGACCGATCTCGATGAAATAGAATTTGCCCATGCAGCTAAACTATAAATTCTACCAAAAAATGTCATTTACATAAATTATAGAAAACTTTCTCTCCTTTAATTTATTATTTAACTATTTTGACGACATTACACAAATAGCGGCACATTTGCAAAATCTTCGAAAAATGCTAAGAGTAAACCACCAGTTCCTTTGGACCCTATTCAACAGAAAGCTGTTCAGCTCTAAGTTTGGTAATGAAACTTCTAAAACTACCTTTAGTAGTTTCTCCGGAATCGTCGCCACAAAAACGGGTACACACACACACATACACACACACAGACATTTTTTTGTACCTTGGTCAAAAATGTTCTGGGGACCCAAAAAGACATATTTCCGCTAAAATCCCAAATTTTTTTTTTGGCACGATTACAATACTTTACATACTGCGTATGATATAGTAAAAACAATTAATTTTTGAATATGTTACACCAGAATGTACCCTTAACATTCTGGTGCAACATATTCAAAAATTAATTATTTTTTTATTGCATATTTTGGTTATAAAACATTTAAAGAATGCATACACTGTCAAACAACAGAAAATAATTCGAAAAATTAACAATTCCACAGGCAACAGTCGAGCGGCCCGTCGAAGCCGATTGTATCTCAATTATCTGAAACTTTTTTAACCACCTTCCATACAAACATCATTCAATATTTTTCAGAAATTCTTTTCTGTAGTGTACCCACAGTTCTCCTCTTTAAAATGACATATCATTGCTTAGTAGGTAATTTTTCAAATATTTTTGTGATATTTTACAGTGTATTCTTTAAATGTTGCGTAAATCGAATAAAGACATATGTCTGACAAATTTTTATAACACATATCTGTAAAAGAGTAAAAGAGAGTTGTATGAAAAATAAAATCCACGCCTGTATTTTACTTTCATCAGTGTGAAAAGTATATCTCTTGCTATTATTTTGTAAAACAGTGGAATTTCTATTGAACACTCATCATTCATTGCGCGTTAATCGCGAATGATAAGTGGTGAATATTCAATCGTCTACGGCAGTTATGAGTGATGAGAAAATAAATCATCACTCATTGTGATGAGTGAAAAATCGTCACTCACACAACGAGTGATGATTAATTAAAATAATGTTTCTACTTTGCATTCACAATGCACACATTGTAACACTGTTTTAGGTGTTACAATTAACAAATTGTAACATCGCTTTTAGTAACTTTTTCTTTCTAAGATTGGACACGTTGATATCAAATGCTATGTAAAACGTACAGCCTCTTTTGAATCGCCTGCAATTCGCATAAACTGTGAAATATCAATATTCTATACATATTTAAACATGTGTGTTGCCTGCTATAATATTTCCAAAGGTAGTGTGACGAGTGAATAACGCTTCTTTCAATCTGTAAATAGTTTATTTCCAACTTATATCAAAACATAGCCGACGTTTCGCCCTCTGGTCTGGGACATTTTCAAAGGCCTAATGACAAAATTTTTAAAAAATCATTATAAAACTCGAACGGTTGACATTATGAGAGTAACTTACAGGTTTGCGTGGTGGAAAGTGTCAATATTTAAAAACGTAGATACGCGAACGTAAATACGCGGGAGAATAGGGTTACGAATAAAACAAAAAATCAGAACATACACAACAGCAGACTAGAATTACTTACACTTTATAATTAAATGCATACGCTAACAATTATGCAATGGCGAACGGAAATATATGGACGCGTGTGGAAGATCCTCCGGTCGACGTCAGATTAACAGATTTCTAATTTGACGTCTTATATAACTTGTATAATAATATACTATTAATCATCACTCGTCACTCAATAGCTCGCTTAGTAAATGCCCAACTCTGGTCAAACTCAATGGCCGTTCAAGAGCCGTTCTTCACGACCAAAAATTCTAAGGCCCTCTGTCCACGACGCGGCTCGTCATAGACGCGTACAAGATTTTCCCTGCAGCGACGATTTGCGTACGCTTTGACATCTGTCCACGAAGCGTATTGCCATAGTTGCCATAGACGCAAAAACGCGTCGATCGTAGTGTAATAAATAAGTTGTTCTCAAAATGTCTAGCGACAAAGAGTAACAATAACAATAACACTCCCACTGCATCTCAACTGGCACATGATGAAAGTGGGAAAAATTTTCTTATTACTTTGTTGCTGATAACGCATTTCCTTTAAAACATAATATTATGAGGCCATATCCACAAAGAAATATAAGTAACAAAAAAGGAATTTTTAATTATAGACTGAGCCGTGCCAGAAAAACTATAGAATGCAGTTTTGGAATGATGACCCAAAAATTTCAAGTTCTCCTAACACCTATTCGATGCCGAAAATACGATACAATAAATTCTATAATAAAATCTACCTGTATACTTCATAATTTTATCAGGAAAAAAGATGGCGTTCCGTACTCAGTGAACAATGATATGAATGGAAATATTCATGGAGCTCGAAGAAACATACAGGTCGAGGAAAACGTAAACATCAATCCCAACACTTCACCTCAGATGTTACGTGATTATCTGGCTAATTATTTTTTGATACCACGTGCTACATTGCCATGGCAGTGGAATTATTGTATTTATAATAATACATTATATCATGTTATAATAATGTTGGTTACATGCCTGCCCAATTCATTTCCTGAGCTATTTCATTCTATGCCTTCTCTGTTGTGTGCTTGCGCGAATAATCTGGTAAGGAATGGTTGTGTAAACATGGATGTTTCCACTAATTTTACAAATTTTACGGTTTTTTCACTCATTTTAAAAGCATAACCTTCAAAATTCACTTTATAGTACGCCTAGCTACTGACAAGACGATACGCCTGTCGTCATGACGCTTACATGACGTGACGAATACGCTACGCTGCAGCGTCGTGTACAGACTTGTATTTAAAAGCATGTGTTGCAGCATCGAAGCGTATAGCTTGCGATGTCGCATCTAGGACGAGACGATTCCGAGACGCGTCGTGGACAGAGGGCCTAACGATTATTTTTTGACGTTTCTTAAAACCAATGAAATGCTTCTTTATTTGTCACAAGGGTAAGTTTCAACCAATTATGTCATTATTATAGTGGGAATAAATCTCTTGTGATTATTCTCGGGAATAATCACTGTAGCTTTTATTTGCCTAGCAACTGTCAGATACTTGTCAAAATAGTTACTTAATTGTGTCAACGCGAAATGGGTGAAAGTCATCGGTTTAGTACCTTTTCTAATGCAGAAATTACAAAAAAGATTTTAGAAACTACTTCGAAAAATACTCTAATAAGTAATCAGTCTATATGGAGACAATTTAAGACCTTCACCAAAGAAAGAAATTATATTCTGGATCAATCTACTACAACAGCTACTCTGGCATTGATTTTAAAAGATTGGGCTTATAACATGAAAAGAAAAGACGGAAATGATTATAAAGAAGCAGTAATAAAGACAATGTGGAATAAAACGGCAAAATTAGTTCAAGAACTTTACTTTAATAAGTATAACAAGTCCTTTGATCCTTTCCATGATATAGAATTCAGAAATGCTCGGAATGCAAGAGATGCAAAAAGAAAAATTTTACAAAAACATCCTGAAAAGCACAAACAAAGTTCTGTGGCACTTTCTAATACAGAATTGTTGCAAATTTTTAACTATTGGGACGAAGATACACCTTGTGGATAGCAAAGAAAGTTTTTTCACGTTGCATCGTATGAACTAGCTTGGAGGGGAGGAGAAGCTACGAAATGTTTAGTTCATTATTTTAAAGAAGAAACCGACATAAAAAGATTAAATACTGGCCGCATTGAATACAATCCCATCTTTACAAAAACTGCACAGGGTGGAGCACAAAGGTGCGCTAATAGTAAATGGTTGACTCCAAACATAAATAACCCAGATATTTGCCCTGTTCGTCTTTTTGAAAAACTAATGAGTAAACGTAAACAAAATATTAAAACCGAACGCTTGTTTCTTACTCCAAATCCGGCTTGGCAAACTCATGGTTTTTGGTATAAAAACGTTCCTGTGGGAATAAATTCCATTTCAAAATGGATGAAAGAATCCGCAGAAAAAGTAGGTCTAGACACAGCTACTAAAAAAATAACTAACCATTCTGCCAGATCAAGTGCAGTAAGTAACCTTTCAAAAGCTGGTGTAGGAGAACAAGAACTAATCAAGGTCACTGGTCATAATTCTGCAAGTTCGATTAAACCATACTTACAATTGAACCAAGAACATCATTCAAATATAATAAATAATCTTAGAGAAAATACGCAGGAGGAAACACTTAATATAACAAGCAATTCCAAATCCTCAATAAATAATGAGTCTCGAAATATTTTTAATAATTGCGTTTTTCATTGTACTAATTTAAATTGTTAATTCTTTTAATATATTCACAATGTGTCAACGATATTTTCATATATTGTCAGTAATAATTAATTAAATTAAATTTTTCAATAATTTTATGATAGTTTTATTGATCTTTTTATTGCAAAAATTTGTGAATCAAAAAATAATCTAGTCAAATATAACTCGAGAGTTCCATAAATTAGAAAATAATTTGACAGATTTTGTTCAAACTTGTTGCCATTTGGCAACAAGTTTTCAAACAATCTGTCAAATTATTTTCAATTTATTCTCACTCTCTTGTTATATTATTACTGAAAATAATAGCGAAAATTATCAGTTTAGTTTTGGTGAGAATTATTGACATTTGACACATTTGACAATAGTAATCAATTTTGCTACAATTCTAGTCATGTGCGTGCGTACTAGCACGCTTTTCTCAGATCAGAACATCTGACATATTCGCAACCCAAAATCACATATATCTGCAATAGATAAATATAGCTAATAATTTCGCTATAATTTTCGTTAGAATTGTGTAAAACAGCTCGTCCACGTCCGATTTTATTGTCTACAGTTTTGGCTATTAATTTCGCTATTATTTTCGTTAGTATTCTCGGTCGTGTAAAACGGCTCTCAATAAAATTTGGCGTGTCTGATGATTCTTTCAATAACAGCTTCTACTTATTCCAATCAATTTATGCCATGGTTTTAGCGTCAATGCACTTACTTAGACAAAGCGCAAATAGGCCTACGTAAAATAAATAAATAACAAAATAAGCAAGAAACAAAATAATAAAACTAGGTGGGTAGTTTTGACTTACATCGCGACAAAATATATAAATAGGGTAATTAGTTGTTGCACGGTAACCATCTTACACCTAGAACTTAGTTACCCGAGAAAACATTTTAATAACCTTAAAATAGCTCTCATAAAACCGTAAAACCTAAAACTTAAGTTTTGTTAGAAACTATAACCAAGTCCCATGTATATTGCCGTGTAATACTAAATCATCCACTGTAATATATATTATACATATTAGTGGTAAATACTTAATAAATAATTTTCTATACTATTACTAAAAGTTAGCGTTTATTTTGTGAGAAGCGAGTTTAGGTCCTATCATATACCTGCTATATAATAATAGCCTATTGCAGCGGTCCCCAAACTACGGCCCGCGGGCCACATCGAATCTTGTTACTGTCGTTCCTATTATTATATTCCTAACGTTAAGGGGATGTCGACTGGATTCACTCTACTAAAACTACTCTTCTCACATTTGTCTAGCTTTCGGTGTCTTTATTTTTACCACCTTCATCAGGACTCTAAAATAATTATAAACACAATCAATATAACAGTACAAAAAACATGAATAAACAATTTAATACAATGACAAACCACTCACATGTAAATTTGAGGTTATAAAGCTTCTGCTACACCATACCATCAAACCTCTCTCTCTACACATATAGATACACAGGACTTCCTATAATTACGCTACTATATATTAATCAAACTAATTACTATTGGGATGTTTGCAGATTACCACAGTCGCCGAGAATTCCATGCAAGTAAACACATCAACAATCGGACATTTTGATTCGCTCGCTCCCTCCCCACCTCAATCACGCCGTGCGCGCTTAAATTTGAAATTCAAAATCATCACAACTAATCTCGCAAACCATCATTTCTCTGCCTATTCTCTTTGTCCAATTCTAGAACATAAACATATATTGAACTAAGGTCCTTTGTGTCAGTTTTTTTATTCATTACGTTTTCTGTCCCATTTATGTGATACATTTCTAAGAATAATCGCTTTGTATAGTTGTTTTCGCTGTCCAGAACTTTCACCTCTTCATATTTGATCCTATGTTTGTGTTTCTGAACGTGCGTTGCTAGCATACATCTTTGGGCATTCCTTATTGAATCACTTTTGTGTCCCGCAATTCATTTCTTCATTAATTGTGAAGTTTGGCCTACGTAATACTGCCCACAGTCCTCACATTCCAGCCTATAAACCACATTTGACCTCAATAATGGCGGGATTCTGTCTTTAAGTCGTGTGTACAGGGTGCCCACTGTCTTTAGTTGTTTTTTCGCAATCATTATATTCTTCTGTCTGAAAATATTAATAATACGATTAGACAGATCGGGTATATCCATTAATATCCCGTACCTTCCATCCAGTATCCTCTCCTTAATTCCGCTATTGTTAGCAACCTCAAAGCGATTATTCTTAGAAATGTATCACATAAATGGGACAGAAAACGTAATGAATAAAAACTGACACAAAGGACCTTAGTTCAATATATGTTTATGTTCTAGAATTGGACAAAGAGAATAGGCAGAGAAATGATGGTTTGCGAGATTAGTTGTGATGATTTTGAATTTCAAATTTAAGCGCGCACGGCGTGATTGAGGTGGGGAGGGAGCGAGCGAATCAAAATGTCCGATTGTTGATGTGTTTACTTGTATGGAATTCTCGGCGACTGTGGTAATCTGCAAACATCCCAATAGTAATTAGTTTGATTAATATATAGTAGCGTAATTATAGGAAGTCCTATGTATCTATATGTGTAGAGGGAGAGATTTGATGGTATGGTGTAGCAGAAGCTTTATAACCTCAAATTTACATGTGAGTGGTTTGTCATTGTATTAAATTGTTTATTCATGTTTTTTGTACTGTTATATTGATTGTGTTTATAATTATTTTAGAGTCCTGATGAAGGTGGTAAAAATAAAGACACCGAAAGCTAGACAAATGTAAGAAGAGTAGTTTTATTAGAGTGAATCCAGTCGACATCCCCTTAAGGCCGCATTTATACTACCAGGAGGCAGGCGATAGGTGGCGGGTGACAGGTGTCAGGCTACGTCGCCTGTATTTGTGGAACGTTTGTTGTTACGGAAGTGTTTATAGTTCTGACAGGTGCCGAGAGATGTAGGAGACGCAGCCTGGCTGCAACCCGTAGCTGTCGTGATGCGACAGATTCGAGTGGCGTAGCCTGCCGTAGCCTGGACAACCCTGCATTCATTCTCTGTTTGCTGTAGGATGCACATGCAAAATGTCAATTTCTATGTGCTCGCGAGATCTTAATCAGCTAAATTCAGACCCGGTCGGCAATTTGGAACCATGCAGACCCTAATCACAACTAGTAAGAAAATTATCTTCAGCCGTATATATATATATATATATATGTATATATATACATATATATATACAGGGTTAGCCAAAATTACCGGAACACCCAAATAATTCTACAACGGTAAAAAATTTCAAAAAAGAATTCAAACAAAAGCTTTTAGGCTTTAAACAATCCATCGTTCAAATATATTTTGAATATACAGGGTGTTCATTTTATTATAGAAATCGCGTAAAATTTTTTTTTCAAATGGAACACCCTGTATCATTTTACATTTTATAATTTTAGGACTAATTCTGGACATTGTTTATTAAAATAATTTTTTTATAAAATGCATCATTTTTGAGTTTTAAGCAATTAATTAAAATTAGTCAAAATTACCGCAACACCCAAATAATTCTTCATCGGTAAAAAAATTTCAAAAAACATTCAAACAAAAGTTTTTTACTTTAAACAAGCTATCGTTCAAATATATTTTTAATATACCGGGTGTTTATTTTATTATGGAAGTATGGAAAACTTCTCCTTTTTCTCATTAAACGTCCTGTACATTTTTATTTTTTAATTCTAAGAATTTTTTTCAAGTAGGTTTTTATAAATTGATTCATTTTTTAATTATCAGCAATTAATCAAAACTCCAAAACATTTATTTTAGCCGAACGGATAAATAATAACAATGTAAAGAAAAAATAACAAAACAATTAAATTAAATTTTCAAACTGCCATCCCTGAGCGGCTTGACAATGTCCCAACCTATCAACAAATTCCCGTAAACAGTTGTCTAAATGATCGACAGTAATACTCTGAATTTCGTCCACTATCCTCCGCTTCAACGCATCAATATTTTGCGGCCTATTGGTGTAAACCTTGGACTTTAGGTGGCCCCAAATAGAAAAATCCAGTATTTGTAAATCCGGCGACCTAGGTGGCCATTCAATGGATCCTCTCCTTCCAATCCACCTCTGCGGGAAAATTGAATTTAAATAATTCCGAACTTGGACACCGTAATGCGGCGATGCACCATCTTGTTGAAACCAAATATTATTCAGATCTTCGTTGAATATAACTAGGAGATGAGGTATTACTTCATCTAATTGCTTATAACTAAAAAATTATGAAATTTTTAAACAAATTATTCCAATAAAAAATTATTAGATTCGTCTTAGAATTATAAAATGTAAAAATATACAGGATATTCCATTTGAAAAAAAAAAGTTAACCAAATATGCATAAAAAATGAACAGCCTGTATATTAAAAATATATTTTAATGATAGCTTGTTTAATGTCAAAAACTTTTGTTTGAATGTTTTTTGAAATTTTTTTACCTATGGAGAATTATTTGGGTGTTTGGACTAATTTTAATTAATTGCTTAAAACTAAAAAATGATGCATTTCATAAAAAAATTATTTTAATAAACAATGTCCAGAATTAGTCCTAAAATTATAAAATGTAAAAAGATACAGGGTGTTCCATTTGAAAAAAAAAATTTACGCGATTTCTATAATAAAATGAACACCCTGTATATTCAAAATATCTTTGAACGATGGATTGTTTAAAGTCTAAAAACTTTTGTTTGAATTTTTTTTGAAATGTTTTACCGTTGTACAATTATTTGGGTGTTCCGGTAATTTTGGCTAACCCTGTATATATATATATATATATATATATATATATATATATATATATATATATATATATATATGCTGGTGTAGGAGAACAAGAACTAATCAAGGTCACTGGTCATAATTCTGCAAGTTCGATTAAACCATACTTACAATTGAACCAAGAACATCATTCAAATATAATAAATAATCTTAGAGAAAATACGCAGGAGGAAACACTTAATATAACAAGCAATTCCAAATCCTCAATAAATAATGAGTCTCGAAATATTTTTAATAATTGCGTTTTTCATTGTACTAATTTAAATTGTTAATTCTTTTAATATATTCACAATGTGTCAACGATATTTTCATATATTGTCAGTAATAATTAATTAAATTAAATTTTTCAATAATTTTATGATAGTTTTATTGATCTTTTTTATTGCAAAAATTTGTGAATCAAAAAATAATCTAGTCAAATATAACTCGAGAGTTCCATAAATTAGAAAATAATTTGACAGATTTTGTTCAAACTTGTTGCCATTTGGCAACAAGTTTTCAAACAATCTGTCAAATTATTTTCAATTTATTCTCACTCTCTTGTTATATTATTACTGAAAATAATAGCGAAAATTATCAGTTTAGTTTTGGTGAGAATTATTGACATTTGACACATTTGACAATAGTAATCAATTTTGCTACAATTCTAGTCATGTGCGTGCGTACTAGCACGCTTTTCTCAGATCAGAACATCTGACATATTCGCAACCCAAAATCACATATATCTGCAATAGATAAATATAGCTAATAATTTCGCTATAATTTTCGTTAGAATTGTGTAAAACGGCTCGTCCACGTCCGATTTTATTGTCTACAGTTTTGGCTATTAATTTCGCTATTATTTTCGTTAGTATTCTCGGTCGTGTAAAACGGCTCTCAATAAAATTTGGCGTGTCTGATGATTCTTTCAATAACAGCTTCTACTTATTCCAATCAATTTATGCCATGGTTTTAGCGTCAATGCACTTACTTAGACAAAGCGCAAATAGGCCTACGTAAAATAAATAAATAACAAAATAAGCAAGAAACAAAATAATAAAACTAGGTGGGTAGTTTTGACTTACATCGCGACAAAATATATAAATAGGGTAATTAGTTGTTGCACGGTAACCATCTTACACCTAGAACTTAGTTACCCGAGAAAACATTTTAATAACCTTAAAATAGCTCTCATAAAACCGTAAAACCTAAAACTTAAGTTTTGTTAGAAACTATAACCAAGTCCCATGTATATTGCCGTGTAATACTAAATCATCCACTGTAATATATATTATACATATTAGTGGTAAATACTTAATAAATAATTTTCTATACTATTACTAAAAGTTAGCGTTTATTTTGTGAGAAGCGAGTTTAGGTCCTATCATATACCTGCTATATAATAATAGCCTATTGCAGCGGTCCCCAAACTACGGCCCGCGGGCCACATCGAATCTTGTTACTGTCGTTCCTATTATTATATTCCTAACGTTAAGGGGATGTCGACTGGATTCACTCTACTAAAACTACTCTTCTCACATTTGTCTAGCTTTCGGTGTCTTTATTTTTACCACCTTCATCAGGACTCTAAAATAATTATAAACACAATCAATATAACAGTACAAAAAACATGAATAAACAATTTAATACAATGACAAACCACTCACATGTAAATTTGAGGTTATAAAGCTTCTGCTACACCATACCATCAAATCTCTCTCTCTACACATATAGATACACAGGACTTCCTATAATTACGCTACTATATATTAATCAAACTAATTACTATTGGGATGTTTGCAGATTACCACAGTCGCCGAGAATTCCATACAAGTAAACACATCAACAATCGGACATTTTGATTCGCTCGCTCCCTCCCCACCTCAATCACGCCGTGCGCGCTTAAATTTGAAATTCAAAATCATCACAACTAATCTCGCAAACCATCATTTCTCTGCCTATTCTCTTTGTCCAATGCTAGAACATAAACATATATTCATTACGTTTTCTGTTCCATTTATGTGATACATTTCTAAGAATAATCGCTTTGTATAGTTGTTTTCGCTGTCCAGAACTTTCACCTCTTCATATTTGATCCTATGTTTGTGTTTCTGAACGTGCGTTGCTAGCATACATCTTTGGGCATTCCTTATTGAATCACTTTTGTGTCCCGCAATTCGTTTCTTCATTAATTGTGAAGTTTGGCCTACGTAATACTGCCCACAGTCCTCACATTCCAGCCTATAAACCACATTTGACCTCGATAATGGCGGGATTCTGTCTTTAAGTCGTGTGTACAGGGTGCCCACTGTCTTTAGTTGTTTTTTCGCAATCATTATATTCTCCTGTCTGAAAATATTAATAATACGATTAGACAGATCGGGTATATCCATTAATATCCCGTACCTTCCATCCAGTATCCTCTCCTTAATTCCGCTATTGTTAGCAACCTCGGCTGCTCCATTCATTACATCGATAGTAGTAGAGTACAATAAATTTCTAACAAGTGTCCTTGGATATGAGTTCCTTAGTAGTATTGCCTCAAATTTTCTGATGTTACTTTGTGCGAATGTAGGATCACTGATGGTAATTATTCAATTCTTCATCTGCTTTATGAAATTAATTTTCACACCCATCGAGTGACCAGAGTGGTAGTTGATATATCTCCCAGACGCCGTATCCCTTATTATTTTTGTGTCAAAAAAGGGGACCGATTTCTGTGAACTTTATATGCTGGTCATATGCCTCAAAAATCTGCTGTATTTCTTCTATTCCATTTTCAGGTACCGCTGTTATGATATCGTCAACAAACTTCTTTATAAATGGCAATCTGTACGATAATTTCGGTATGCTATCATTCAACAAGGCATCCATCACGTACTGGGCTCAATTGAGACCCCATTGCACAACCAAACGTTTGTCTGTAATAGTTTCCTCTAAAAGTAAACAATTGTTGTCCATGACGAAATCTACCAACCTCAAAAACTGATCCCTTGTTAAATTCTTCGTGTGTCCTTTGATATCGTCCCACTTTTCATTTAAAGTTCTTCTCACCAACTCCTTCGAAATGTTCCCGAAGAGATTTACAACATCCAACGAAATGACTACATATTCTTGTGGTATTATCATTTCTTTCATATATGCAGCAAACTTATATGTATCTCCTGTGTAATATTCGTTTTCTCTGTCATATGCACTGTCGAGGATTTGTGCCACTATTTCTTGTGGGTCCCTGGATACCTGAAATGATAGGACGCATTGGAACATCAACTTTATGGATTTTGGGGTTTCCATACAGTCTGGGGCACACAGAGTTGTAGAGTTTCAATTTTTTACCTTCAGCAATTGTCAGCACTTCTGCATGAATCAATTCCTCAATCAATCTGTTCGCCTGGCTCTCAATCGTTTGCGTTGGGTTTGCTCTCAACCTCCTGAACACAAAATACTCAAAAATAATAAGGGATGGGACTGGTCACATCCAATTGGATTGGCACAGGAAGGATACGGCGTCTGGGAGATATATCAACTACCACTCTGGTCACTCGATGGGTGTGAAAATTAATTTCATAAAGCAGATGAAGAATAGAATAATTACCATCAGTGATCCTACATTCGCACAAAGTAACATCAGAAAATTTGAGGCAATACTACTAAGGAACTCATATCCAAGGACACTTGTTAGAAATTTATTGTACTCTACTACTATCGATGTAATGAATGGAGCAGCCGAGGTTGCTAACAATAGCGGAATTAAGGAGAGGATACTGGATGGAAGGTACGGGATATTAATGGATATACCCGATCTGTCTAATCGTATTATTAATATTTTCAGACAGGAGAATATAATGATTGCGAAAAAACAACTAAAGACAGTGGGCACCCTGTACACACGACTTAAAGACAGAATCCCGCCATTATTGAGGTCACATGTGGTTTATAGGCTGGAATGTGAGGACTGTGAACTTCATAATTAATGAAGAAACGAATTGCGGGACACAAAAGTGATTCAATAAGGAATGCCCAAAGATGTATGCTAGCAACGCACGTTCAGAAACACAAACATAGGATCAAATATGAAGAGGTGAAAGTTCTGGACAGCGAAAACAACTATACAAAGCGATTATTCTTAGAAATGTATCACATAAATGGGACAGAAAACGTAATGAATAAAAAAACTGACACAAAGGACCTTAGTTCAATATATGTTTATGTTCTAGAATTGGACAAAGAGAATAGGCAGAGAAATGATGGTTTGCGAGATTAGTTGTGATGATTTTGAATTTCAAATTTAAGCGCGCACGGCGTGATTGAGGTGGGGAGGGAGCGAGCGAATCAAAATGTCCGATTGTTGATGTGTTTACTTGTATGGAATTCTCGGCGACTGTGGTAATCTGCAAACATCCCAATAGTAATTAGTTTGATTAATATATAGTAGCGTAATTATAGGAAGTCCTATGTATCTATATGTGTAGAGAGAGAGATTTGATGGTATGGTGTAGCAGAAGCTTTATAACCTCAAATTTACATGTGAGTGGTTTGTCATTGTATTAAATTGTTTATTCATGTTTTTTGTACTGTTATATTGATTGTGTTTATAATTATTTTAGAGTCCTGATGAAGGTGGTAAAAATAAAGACACCGAAAGCTAGACAAATGTAAGAAGAGTAGTTTTATTAGAGTGAATCCAGTCGACATCCCCTTAAGGCCGCATTTATACTACCAGGAGGCAGGCGATAGGTGACGGGTGACAGGTGTCAGGCTACGTCGCCTGTATTTGTGGAACGTTTGTTGTTACGGAAGTGTTTATAGTTCTGACAGGTGCCGAGAGATGTAGGAGACGCAGCCCGGCTGCAACCCGTAGCTGTCGTGATGCGACAGATTCGAGTGGCGTAGCCGGCCGTAGCCTGGACAACCCTGCATTCATTCTCTGTTTGCTGTAGGATGCACATGCAAAATGTCAATTTCTATGTGCTCGCGAGATCTTAATCAGCTAAATTCAGACCCGGTCGGCAATTTGGAACCATGCAGACCCTAATCACAACTAGTAAGAAAATTATCTTCAGCCGTGCTGAAGTTAAAATACTCCCCACCGTATTACAAAAAAAACCCACCGTAAAATATTACAACAAAGAGCAAGTGAACCGATTTTCCCCATTCACGAACTTGCCCTTACTTTTTAAGAGATAAGCTTGTATACCAAATTTCAGATCAATTGCTTCTAAATTACGGCAGTTATCGTGTACACAGACGGACAGACAGACGGACATAACTAAATCGATTCAGTTTTCAATTCTGATCAAATCCATATACGTATATATGTCTTTGTCTGCCACGCCTCCTTAAGGGTATTACAAATGTTGAATCAAACTCAATATACCCTCACCACAATAAATGTGGGGGGTATATAAATGGTGAAATTCGCCGTATGTACTTCGTACTTTAAATAGTGGATGGACACTATTCCTTCTTTTTTCTTTAACTTCATCTTCAATGTCACTATCTAATAGCATTAACATGCGGCACGTTCTAAACGCCATTTTGATATAGACTGACAATCTTATACAAACACAAAACTGACAAAACTTCAGTGGTTATTTAGGTGACGTCACTCGAAGTATAAACACCGCAACTCTCAACGCCTGCAACCCGCAGCGTACCACCCGCCACCTATCGCCTACCTCCTGGTAGTATAAATGCGGCCTTACGTTAGGAATATATATATGTATATATATATATATATATATATATATATATATATATATATATATATATATATATATATACAGGGTTAGCCAAAATTACCGGAACACCCAAATAATTCTACAACGGTAAAAAATTTCAAAAAAGAATTCAAACAAAAGCTTTTAGGCTTTAAACAATCCATCGTTCAAATATATTTTGAATATACAGGGTGTTCATTTTATTATAGAAATCGCGTAAAATTTTTTTTTCAAATGGAACAGCCTGTATCATTTTACATTTTATAATTTTAGGACTAATTCTGGACATTGTTTATTAAAATAATTTTTTTATAAAATGCATCATTTTTGAGTTTTAGGCAATTAATTAAAATTAGTCAAAATTACCGCAACACCCAAATAATTCTTCATCGGTACAAAAATTTCAAAAAACATTCAAACAAAAGTTTTTTACTTTAAACAAGCTATCGTTCAAATATATTTTTAATATACCGGGTGTTTATTTTATTATGGAAGTATGGAAAACTTCTCCTTTTTCTCATTAAACGTCCTGTACATTTTTATTTTTTAATTCTAAGAATTTTTTTCAAGTAGGTTTTTACAAATTGATTCATTTTTTAATTATCAGCAATTAATCAAAACTCCAAAACATTTATTTTAGCCGAACGGATAAATAATAACAATGTAAAGAAAAAATAACAAAACAATTAAATTAAATTTTCAAACTGCCATCCCTGAGCGGCTTGACAATGTCCCAACCTATCAACAAATTCCCGTAAACAGTTGTCTAAATGATCGACAGTAATACTCTGAACTTCGTCCACTATCCTCTGCTTCAACGCATCAATATTTTGCGGCCTATTGGTGTAAACCTTGGACTTTAGGTGGCCCCAAATAGAAAAATCCAGTATTTGTAAATCCGGCGACCTAGGTGGCCATTCAATGGATCCTCTCCTTCCAATCCACCTCTGCGGGAAAATTGAATTTAAATAATTCCGAACTTGGACACCGTAATGCGGCGATGCACCATCTTGTTGAAACCAAATATTATTCAGATCTTCGTTGAATATAACTAGGAGATGAGGTATTACTTCATCTAATTGCTTATAACTAAAAAATTATGAAATTTTTAAACAAATTATTCCAATAAAAAATTATTAGATTCGTCTTAGAATTATAAAATGTAAAAATATACAGGATATTCCATTTGAAAAAAAAAAGTTAACCAAATATGCATAAAAAATGAACAGCTTGTATATTAAAAATATATTTTAATGATAGCTTGTTTAATGTCAAAAACTTTTGTTTGAATGTTTTTTGAAATTTTTTTACCGATGGAGAATTATTTGGGTGTTTGGACTAATTTTAATTAATTGCTTAAAACTAAAAAATGATGCATTTCATAAAAAAATTATTTTAATAAACAATGTCCAGAATTAGTCCTAAAATTATAAAATGTAAAAAGATACAGGGTGTTCCATTTGAAAAAAAAAATGTACGCGATTTCTATAATAAAATGAACAGCCTGTATATTCAAAATATCTTTGAACGATGGATTGTTTAAAGTCTAAAAACTTTTGTTTGAATTTTTTTTGAAATGTTTTACCGTTGTACAATTATTTGGGTGTTCCGGTAATTTTGGCTAACCCTGTATATATACAGGGTGAGTCACTAGAGTCGCGGTGGTAGATATAGCAATTATCTTTAGAGATGGAAAAAAATATTTAATACAAAAGTTGTTTGGCATATCATTTTCTACAACGTAAAATTATTTTCATTTATACTGGGTGTTGCATTTAGGCGTAGCAGAAAATAAATTAACTTTTTTAAATGGAATGCCCTGTATATTATAACATATTATGATTGCGAAGAAAATTGTCTTACTAATTGTATCAGGTGATATTGACGTAAAGCTAATAGTTTCTGCAATATTCAATTTTTTATTAAAAAAATGGCCGTTGCAGGCCTTTTCCGAAAACTACGTAATAGCGTCATTTTTGCAGATATTTTCTTACAACTTTGTCAGAAAATAACCAATACTAATAGGGAGGTGATAGTGCCCAAAGAAATTTGATGCGCTATACAGGGTGTTCCTAGCACCTAATCAATTTTGATATGTTTCAAATGGCTTTTTCTTGAGTTTTTTAAATGGAACGCCCTGTATATTATTTGCTGGTTGCATTTCCCATTAAGTTGCCTTTAATTTATATTAAGTGTGGCATATACATATTTGTACCCGTTTTCGTGATATTTGGAATTTAAAGAAAAAGTTTAATAAAGTATACCAATACAGTGCTTTAATATTACACCCTGTATAATTGAGTTAGTTTTTTTCATGTATTTTGTTATAATATAAATAAATTATAAATGTTGGTAAAGTTAAAAATGCTATTTTTTATAAAGATACATTTAAATAGCAGAGTTACGCTACTATTTTAAGTTAGCTTAGATTTACTTAACCTCGTTGTCATGGAAACAAAAACAAATAACATACGTGTAGTTATTGCTGTCAACAGACTTAATATAGCTAACCAACATTTGTAATCTCTGTTAACGATGAATTTTAATTATACTAAAGAGGAACTGATAAATATTATTTACATCTATGGAGAAGCCGGCAAAAACGCTCCACTGGCCTCAAGAATTTACGCTCAGCGATATCCCGAAAGGCGGCATCCCGATGCAAGAACAATTAATAGAGTTCGGGAAAGTTTTGAATCAACAGGTACTATTACTTACAAAAAAAGAAAAAGAACAAAAGCGGCGACACATGAAGAGAATGAATTTCTGGTAGTTGCTAGTGTGGTAGAAAATCCATACTCAAGCACTAGACAAATAAGAAATCAAGGAATAACCCAATCATCTGTGTCCAGAATAATACGGCGACACAAGTATCATCCATATCATGTGCAACATGTACAGGAATTGAGCGAAAACGATTTAGAAAAGAGATTAAATTTTTGTAATTGGGCAGCTGCTAAAATTCAACAACAAACAAATTTTTTTGAATTTGTTCTTTTTACTGATGAAGCTACGTTTCATAAAAATGCGTATGTTAACCAACATAACTTCCATTTTTATGCAACAGAAAATCCTCGCGTTATCAGGCCTTTGGACCATCAACATAGATGGTCACTCAATGTATGGGGTGGAATAGTAGGTACCAATTTGCTAGGGCCTTACTTTTTTGAGGGTTCCGTAAATGGTCAAAGGTACTTACATTTTCTTAACAACCATCTACATGAATATTTAGATGATTTTCCGCTTAATATTCGCCAAAACTTAATTTTCCATCACGACGGAGCCCCACCCCACTTTAGTCTGAACGTAAGACAATTTTTGAACAACCAATACCCCAACAAATGGATTGGAAGAGGATGCCCTACGTTATGGCCGCCAAGATCTCCTGATCTAAATAAGTTGGATTTTTTTTTGTGGGGTCATGTTAAGGAATTAGTATACCAGACACCACCTACCACACAAGACGATATGAAGATTAGAATAAGAAATGTTTTTGCTGACATCAGAGAAAATAAGAGAGAGATGTTAAGAAATACTTCGAGATCTTTTACCCATCGGATTAATGCTTGTAGAAGACAAAATGGAGGGCATTTTGAACACCTACCAAATCAATAACTACTTGTTGTTTTATCTTTAATTGTTATAGTTTTTTACTAGTTTTATGTTAATGCTTATCAAGTTTAAAAAATAGTTTAATAAATGTTATTAGTTGTGGTTTCTCTTAATTATTTGTTTTTATTTAATTTTTAGTTGTCTCAAATTATATTAATTTTTCATATTGAGTAACTAAATGGTAATTCCATGTACTTTTCAATTTATTTTGAGCAATTCTGTTAGTTTTTTTAATTCTCTTTGCAAATGCAAATGTTCTCTGTACAAAAAAAAATCATTAAAAAAGAACCATGTTATGCAGGGTGTAATATTAGAGCACTGTATTGGTATACTTTATTACACATTTTCTTTAAATTCCAAATATCACGAAAACGGGTACAAATATGTATATGCCACACTTAATATAAATTAAAGGCAACTTAATGGGAAATGCAACCAGCAAATAATATACAGGGCGTTCCATTTAAAAAACTCAAGAAAAAGCCATTTGAAAAATATCAAATTGATTAGGTGCTAGGAACACCCTGTATAGCGCATCAAATTTCTTTGGGCACTATCACCTCCCTATTAGTATTGGTTATTACGTAGTTTTCGGAAAAGGCCTGCAACGGCCATTTTTTTAATAAAAAATTGAATATTGCAGAAACTTTTAGCTTTACGTCAATATCACCTGATACAATTAGTAAGACAATTTTCTTCGCAATCATAATATGTTATAATATACAGGGCATTCCATTTAAAAAAGTTAATTTATTTTCTGCTACGCCTAAATGCAACACCCAGTATAAATGAAAATAATTTTACGTTGTAGAAAATGATATGCCAAACAACTTTTGTATTAAATATTTTTTTCCAACTCTAAAGATAATTGCTATATCTACCACCGCGACTCTAGTGACTCACCCTGTATATATATATGCAGGGTGTCCGGAAAGTAATGGGACCCAGCTTAACCGTATATTCTTGATGTCAAATGGGACCGATTAAATCAAAAATCGCATAGTAAAAAGTGCTTCCTTAAGAAGTTATAAGGTGTTAAAGATAGAAAATATAATTCTTATTTTGCGTATATTTCATAAAAGAAACGGTCGACCAAGCTGAAAAGTGGAACGCTTAGGCTTTTGGAGACGCCAAACATGATAAGAGTATTAGGACATTTGCATATTGTAGAGGGAGCTGTCGGCAGGTTTTTTGGGGCAGTATTAACGTCCGTATCATAATTTTTCGTCATACCGCCCAAAGTCATAATAATAATAAAAATATCATAATAATACTACCCGAGAAAAGCTGCCGACAGCTCCCCCTACAATATGCAAATGTCCTAATAATCTTATCATATTTGGCGTCTCCAAAAGCCTAAGGGTACCACTTTTCAGCTTGATCGGCCGATTCCTTTCTGAAATATACGCAAAAAAAGAAATATATTTTCTATCTTTAACCCCTTATATCTTCTTAAGGAAGCACTTTTTACATACTATGGGATTTTTTGTTTAATCGGTCCTATTTGACATAGAGAATATACGGTTAAGCTGGGTCCCATTACTTTCCGGACAGCCTGTATATATATATATCACTGTGATGTATTTAAATATAATGTGTTCGCGCGCAAAGTGGTTGTACACCAGTTTGTCACAAAAAACCTTTTGGGAGACTGTTCGAGCACGACGAGTCGACATTCATGTATTGATGTATAACGTGTGCAGTTGGAATAAACAGTATTGAAAGTTTTCCCGGACCTATTAATTACTCAACCCGTCAAACACTACATATGGCGACGAGGTAAAAATTATCAAGTTAGTGATAATGGGGGACGCAAATAAATACCGCGTAATTGGGCAATTACGCGAGTTCCAGTTAGGGCATAGTGAATGGCTCATATATAAAGCACGGCTTCACAGCTACTTCAAGGCTAATTCAATTGAAGAAGAAGACGTGAAGAAAGCTACAGTATTAAATATGTTGGATGAAGAAGCCTACAAGTTGATATTTAATTTGTGCAGCCCGAAAAGCCCGAAGACAAGCCCTACGACGCGTTATTGAGCATCTTCGACGTGCATTTTGCTTTGCAGCACTCCATTTTTGCCGCACGGCTGAAATTTTATGAAGCGAAGAAATGTGAATCACAGTCACCGAAGGAATGGGCGGCGCATTTGCGAAGTTTGGCAGCGCCATGTGAATTTGGGGAAGAGCTCAAAATCGTACTACGAGACAAGTTCATTGTGGGATACGAGCAAGGGCCAATTTTGGAGAAAATGCTTGAAGAAAAGAAATCGACAACTTTGGACGAGGTAATGTCGATCGCTGAAAACAAGATGGCGGCGCAAAGAAAATTTTCCACGACAAGCAGGCAAGCCGCCGTGAAGACGGAAATGGTTCCCCACATACGTCATCGACCAACATCTTCAGCGAGGAATTACGACAATTTCCGAGGGAAGACAGGTCCAGAGGGCGCTAAGCGAGGCAAGGATGATCGCGCTGTTGGTCGAGCCGGGCGTGGATGCAGCGTGTGTGGAAAAAACAACCATACCCAAGATAAGTGTTTTCATAAATATAGTATTTGTAACAAATGTAATAAAAGAGGCCATATTTCGGTTGTTTGCAACCAGAATAATTTTAAATTTAAGGGGAATAGGCAAAATTATTTAGACACGAAGGAAGAGTCATCTTTATATTCTCTGCACCAGAAAAACTCGGATATGAAATATTTTCTAGTTTCATTAAAAATGAATGAAAAATGAAAGTTTAGTAGTTTTTTTTTAGTTTTAAAAATGAAAGTTTTAGTTGATTTTCAAATTGATACGGGTTCTGGAGTTAGTTGCATATCGGAGCAATTGTATAAGGAAAAGTTTTTGAATTTAATTTTAGTTAAAACAAATAAGCATTTTATGGCTTATGATGGAAAAGCAGTTTGTCCTTTAGGATTTTTTAGAGTTGAAGTTTATTTTAAGAATATTATTAGACATTTAGATTTTTACGTTATTGCTAATGGAGGTCCACCAATAGTTGGGAGAGATTTTTTGAAAGCATTCAATTTTAGTTTTTTGCCTTTAGATTATATCAAAGATGATAAATTAGGTGAAGTTTTTCATAAATATAAGGACGTATTGTCAGATGATTTGGGAAAATTTACGAAAGGTTTAGCTACGATTCAGTTAAAAGATGAATCAACCACTCCTAAGTTTTGCAAAGCTAGGCAAATTCCCTTTGCTATTAAACAGCAAGTTGAAAATGAAATTAATCGTCTTGTGTCTTTAGGTATTATCACACCTGTGGATTTCTGTGAGTGGGCAACGCCTGTGGTGCCAGTATTCAAGAGGAACGGGTCTGTTCGGCTATGTGGAGATTACAAGATCACGGTCAACCCAGCCATTGAAATTGATAAGTATCCCCTACCTCGAATTGAGGATCCTTTTTATAAATTGCAAGGCGGAGTTCAATTTACAAAGCTTGATCTGTCTCAAGCGTATCAACAAATCTGCTTAGATGAAAAATCTCGTAAACTGTTGACTATTAACACTCATAAGGGTTTGTTTCAATACAATAGATTAGCATTCGGTATTGCTTCAGCCCCAGCTAAATTTCAAAAGATTATGGATTCACTACTGGATGCTTTGGACGGAGTATGTGTGTTTATTGATGTCATTTTGATCACTGGTAAAAATGTTCAAGAACATTTTGATAGATTGCTTAGTGTGTTAAATATTTTGAGAGAAGCTGGCTTAAAAGTGAGCAAAGATAAGTGTAGTTTTTTTCAAGACCAGGTAGAATATTTGGGTTATATTATTGACAAGGAAGGTCTTAAGACTAGTAAAGCAAAGGTGGCAGCAATTGAAAAGGCTCCCACACCAAGTAATGTTACTCAGTTGAAGTCATTTTTGGGAATGATAAACTATTACGGGAAATTTATTAAAAATTTATCAACAGTGCTACATCCATTATATGAATTATTAAAGAAGGATAAAGTTTGGCAGTGGTCAGAAAAATGTGATACTGCATTTAAACAAATTAAGTCGTTATTAATTTCGTCACAAGTACTTGTACACTTTAACCCTTCTTTGGAGTTACGACTAACTGTTGATGCCAGTTCTTACGGTGTAGGGGCCGTACTTAGTCATAAATTTCCATCTGGGGTTGAAAAGCCGATTGCCTACGCATCCAGAACATTAGCCCCAAACGAATGTAATTTTTCACAAATTGAAAAAGAGGCTTTAGCCATAATTTTTGGCGTAACTAAATTTAATCAATATGTGTATGGTCAGTTTTCGCTAATTACCGATCATCGACCATTGGTAACTATTTTTAATCCTGAGAAAGCAATTCCTCATTGCTCAGCAAATAGATTACGTAGGTGGGCAATAATTTTGTCAGGGTATCCATATAAAATTGAATATGTTAAATCTGAGAGAAATAATGCAGATAGTTTATCGAGATTGCCAATTAATGATGTACCAAATGTTGCAGAAGAAAGTGAAATTGATTATTGTTTTTTCTTTAGTAAGTCGGAAGATTTTTCCATAAATTTTTAAAAAATGGTTGCGGAAACTGAAAAAAATGAAACATTTATTAAATTAAAGGAATATATAAATAATGGTTGGCCTAAGCATTGTAACGATGAAGATTTAAAACCTTACTTTAATAAAAGGCATGAATTTGAAATAAATAATAATTGTATTTTTTGGAATCACAGAATAGTAGTACCCGACGTATTACGTAAAGAACTGTTAGATGAATTACATTCCTCACACTTAGGCATTGTTAAAATGAAAAATGTTGCAAGAACATATTTTTGGTGGCCGGGTTTACACACCGATATTGAAAATTTAAGCAGTAATTGCGAGGCTTGTGCAGCATATAATCAAAGAGCACCAAAAATTCCTTTAAATAATTGGAAGTGGCCAAATGAACCTTGGTCAAGGTTGCATATAGATTTTTTAGGACCGTTTTTAGGACAATATTTTTTAATTGTTATGGATGCTCATACAAAATGGCTTGAAGTTTTCCCCATGTCTAGCACTAGCACTAAAAATGTAATTATAGCGTTAAGAAATGTAATTGCTAGATTTGGTTTGCCACATCTAATTGTTAGTGATAATGCAACTTATTTTACATCTGAAGAATACACAACATTTTTAAAGTTAAACAAAATCCAATTTTTAACCAGTCCACAGTATCATCCAGCTTCAAATGGAGCTGCTGAGAACTGTGTAAAGACTGTTAAACTTAATTTGAAGAAATCCCTTTATAATAGTGATAAAGTTGATGTAAATAGAACTCTAGCTAACTTTTTATTCACATACAGAAATGCTCCACATAGCACAACAGGTGTCAGTCCTTCTTATTTGATGTTTGGGCGTGCCCTAAGAACTAAATTTGATGTTTTATTAACTCCACAGATTAAAAGTAATGTAGAAGAAACTGTAATAAGAGCGCAAGCAAAGCAAAAACAATTTTACGGAGGGAAAATAAGAGATTTCGAAATTAGTGAACATGTATACGTTAGGGATTATAGGAATACAAATAAAGTAATTTTTATTAAAGGCGTTATTGAGCGAAAAATCGGAAAATGTACATATATTGTAAAAATTCCGTATCTTAATGCTAGTTGGAAGCGTCATGCGAACCAAATTAAAAAGCGAATGCAACCATTAGTTGTACCTGTAAGTTCGACAGATAATAAGAACACAATTGTGATTTCGAATAATCCAGATCAACCGAATATTAATGAGGGTGTATTTGAACCCAGTTATAATTAACATCTGGATAATTCGGAAACTGGTTCTTATGATGATAATTTGATTAATCACAGACCGAAACGAGTTATACGTAAACCAATGCGATATGGAAATGTAGTTGATAATAGTAATTGATTGATTATATTTATAAACGTTTAATTATAGTCGATTTCGCAAATGTACGTAGATTGTAATGTGTTATTTTTTGTATTTTTAGTTTTAAGGGGGAGGATATATGTGGTGTATTTAAATATAATGTGTTCGCGCGCAAAGTGGTTGTACACCAGTTTGTCACAAAAAACCTTTTGGGAGACTGTTCGAGCACGACGAGCCGACATTCATGTATTGATGTATAACGTGTGCAGTTGGAATAAACAGTATTGAAAGTTTTCCCGGACCTATTAATTACTCAACCCCTCAAACACTACAATCACACAATCTTGAACCTGAAGACCCAGTAACTTCAGTTGGGCTCCGAAATAAACCAGAAACAGTGTAATTTTAGGAGGACTATCATGAAAAATTGTTCACTTGTGTGAAAATTGTGCGGAGATGTTTCATTGTAATGGTATGTGCGCTTATACACAAAAACAAACAGAAACGCTAAAAGCTGTCTTAATGAGCTACGGTTGAGAACGGATTGGAATTCAGAAAAACAACCAAAAATATCTGCTTACTTGGTTATACTTGGTTTAAAATAGGTTACTTTTCTGGAGAGAATTTAAAATTGGGATAATATGACTGATAGTATGAGTAATATTGGTAATGGGAATGGAAAGTGGGTTATTTGGAAGTGTTTTATAGATTTTTTTTGCTATGAATGAAAATCTGAATCTAAAGATCCCTATCAGTTTGTTTTTGTTGCATATTTGGTTTTTGTGTGTGAGCACATAAATCACATCAAAGAAAATCTGATATTCAACACTCAGAAGTCAACAAATTTTCACGATAGTTAACCTAAGAGTACAGGGTTTAGGGTTTACTTTAGCAGTAATTTGAAATTTTTAAATCGCGTGTTCGGGTGCCATACGATAGACGGCAAAATATACTTACAAAGTTTCATATAAAATTGTTAATATGTTGATAACGGTAATACTTTGTATAAGGATCTAGCTGATTAAATCGTTTCTAAATTATCTCTTCTATCGCCACTTGAAGACTTTACAACAAACTACCAAATACCTTATTCACACCCATATTAAAATTTACAATTGCATTACATTTTCGTTAAATTGCTAATATCACAAAAAAATAGTAACATTTGGTGTATGACATACGAGATGTAAATTGGAGCGAAGTAAAGGGCTATTACAGCCAACACATATTATACAGGCTGTTCCAATTAAAAAATTCCAGAAAAAGCTATTTGAAAAACATCAAAATTTACTAAGTTTAATGAACAGCCTGTATAGTGTATCTAATATTTTTGGATACTATCATCTACCTACTGGCTTTGACTATTGTCTCACATAGTTTAAAGGTAAAATCTGCAAAAATGACGTTTTTACATAGTTTTTCAAAATATCCTCCAATGGGCATATTTTTGAAAAAAAGTTGAATATCTCTGGAACTATTAACGCTGTGATTTAGCAACATACACGGTTGGAGACACTAATTTAGTAGTATTCATAATACAATAAAATATACAGGACGTTCCATTTAAAAAAATGTACATACTTTCCGTCACACCTAAATGCAACACCCTGTATAAATGAAGATAATTTTACGTTATAGAAAATGGCGAGTCAAACAACTTTTGTATAAAATATTTTTTTCTTTCTATAACCATTTATTAACTATCGACCGCCGGGATACTAATAACTCACCCTGTATATATATATATAGATATATATATATACAGGGTGTCCGGTAAAGGTGTTCCAAAAATTAGGGAGCTGATAGAGGACGTCACTGCCATCTGAAAAGTGTATATGCACTTTTGGCTTTTGACGCTTCATTAAAAAGTTATAGCTTTTTTATTTTCAGTTTTATATTCAGTTAAAAATATAACTGATTACAAAATCGGCGTTGTTTATTCAACAGAAACAAAAAAAAACACTTACAAATAAGAAAAATAAATAAAAGAGTTTTGCAATTACTGCTCAAAATGTTGCCCTTCCATGTAAATCCACATTTCAGCACGACTTCCAAAACCTGCCGGACTTTTTGAAAAATTTCCGGTGTTTCTGGAATGCGATTGCAGGCACCATTTATTCGCTGTAGCAGAAATGCACTGCTACAGCGAATAAATGGTGTCCGCAATCGCATTCAAGAAACACCTGAAATTTTTCAAAGAGTCCGGCAGGATTTGGGCAATGTGCTGAAATGAGAATGCACTTGGGAGGGCAACATTTTGAGGAGTATTTTCAATACTCTTTTATTTATTTTTGTTATTTGTAAGTGTTTTTTTGTTTCTGTTAAATAAACAACGCCGACTTTAAAATCGGTTATATTTTTAAGGGAATATAAAACTGAAAAATAAAAAACTTCCTTAGTATTCTTAATATGGTATGATGTACAGGGCGTTCCATTTAAAAAAATGTACTAACTTTCCGTCACGCCTAAATGCAACACCCTGTATAAATGAAAATAATTTTACGTTATGGGAACTAATGAGTCAAACAACTCTCGTATAAAACATTTTTTTCTTTCTCCAACGATTTGATGACTACCGACCGCCGGGATACTAATAACTCACCCAGTATATATATATTAGGGTGGTCCTTAGCTATAGGAGAGATTTTTTTTTTGATAATTTGAATGACAGCACCCCTCACTTTTGTTCAATTGCACAAAAAAATAATATATACCAAATTTGGAATTGATCGGATACCATTAACCCGTGCCCCATCGACCTCAAAGTTATGAAAATTAATTTTTTTTGCTAAAATTTATTTGTTTATTACAAATACCAATTTTATCTCGTTTATTAAAAAATAATAAGCCATCAAAAAATAAACAAGAATATATTGATGTTACCTATATTATTTTACACATATTATTCTAAATAAAGTACAAATCGAACACTTAAAAATACTAGTAAAATAATACTTAAAATTTGCTAGGAATGTTTCCATTAACCCGAAAACCGGTTCATGCAAGACACCAATTAAAAATCACTGAAGGAACAAGGTTGTTTTATTATTAATACTTAAAATACTATAAGTACGGTTTATTTAATATCTCCCGACAGTGACTTGGATACTTCTTACGGTAGTCTTGCACAATCTGAACAAAAATTTAAATTAAATAATATAAAAAGTAATTAAAATCGCATACCTGTAAAAGATATTGTTTTTGAAATTCGTCTTTTGTAAATTTCGTGTTGAACTCTTCCATTAGTTTCACACCTCTTTCTGCTGTGTCATTTACCACTCTCAGAGATTTCATGACTTCTCTTCCTTTTGTATAACCTTCTTGATCTTTCCAAAGTATAGGATCTAGTTTCAGAAATTCTTGGGAAATGTCAAATCGGTCAAATATTTTTTTGGAGTTATTTGTAACTAATTGTAAGGGGAAATCTCTATTAAGGAACTGTTCTAAATCATCTAATTTGATTAATAGTTTATTTTTGGTTAGTTTCGTTTCGTGTGTTTCCTCATTCAATAGTATCTTTTGAGCTATTTTTAATCGCACTTCGTCACTTAGCCTTTCATCAAATATAGATAAAGCCACACATTCTTCGCTTAAATACCACAAATGATTGACAAATTTTTTTATTGCCACTTCTGCAACTAACTTGTCGTCTTTCTTGTAAGATACTAATTTTTGAAGGAAATTAATGTCATTCACAGGAGCTTCGATCGCATCTGTAGCCGAAACCCACGCCTGTGCATAGCATTTTATTATAAAGCAACAAATCCGTCTGAGTGCATTTTCCTCCCTTTTTGTCAATTTAATTTGCTTTCTGAATAAATATATTTTCAAGCAATATATGGCTTTGGCCATCCATCTCGCTAAATGATATGCTCCAGGTTGGCGAAAATGAATTCCTCGTGGCGGCGACTGCCCTAAGAATATTATAATTAATTCTAGAAATTCTCGATAATCATCACGAGGAAGATCTTCTTCAATTTTATTCTTAATATAAAGCAAAATCTCATCTGCGTCATCTTCTAATATTTCTCTAATATCTGCATCTGACAGTCCTGTTGAAAATTGCGTTAGGTCAATATACTTCCACGCATTTTGAAATCTTTTGAATAAGGGTATGTCTGGTCCAGTACTAGGTGCAAGTTGTATTTCATTGAACACGCCTTGTAGTACAATTTCGAAAATGTGATGATGACAAGCTAAATGTAAAACATCACGATCTAACAATTGTTCCAAAAGATGCCAAGCACCGTTCATGCGACCTGTATTGCTTGCAGTTGTATCAAAAACGACTGCTTGAACAATATCTGATAATGACCATTTCTGTATCATGTCATATACAGCCGACGCCACTTCAGGTCCAGTTCCTGACGAAAGTTCAGGTACTCCTAATAGTTGTTCGGTGTTAGGAGCTGTAGCTATGACTGGAAGTCTATCAACTTTGCCTTTTCCAGTTATATGTGGAAGTATTTTAGAATCCCAATGGATGACAACAAAGTTTAAATTCAATTCCATAAACTTTGACTTGACTTCTAGTGCAGTCTTTTTGCGAAACCTTTTCCGAGCTGTCTTAATAGATGTTCGATTAATAACGAACTCACTAGTAGTTAATTGAACGGCATCTACGCAAGCTGTCAACAGATGAACGGCATCCCTATCGCTAATTTTACACTTGTCTAGAGCTGCTAAGAGTCGATCTGTCAACATGGATTTTTTGCCTCTTTTCCGTTTTGGCAACATAGAAGTCTGAGAGTTACTTGTTTCTTTATTTTCCGCATTTGTTGATGTGCCTGGTTGGGTAGGAAATATAACAGTTTCAGTTTCGAGTTCCATTTCCGTGTGTTCGGACCCGCTAGTAGAATACGTAGAGGAAAACTGATAATGATGTACTGAAATACGAAAAAAGAGCAATAACGTTATATTTGTACAAAACAAAGCATTAAAAGAGAACATAAACAATTCTGACTATAAAAGTAAGTCTATAAAAAAATAGTATATTAGAACTGCATTAAGAAAACGTTGTTTACCTGTATCATCAGTTAAACATTTCTTCTCTTTACTTTGCAGTTCTTTTTCTTCTCGTGCGGCTTTCTTTAACTCTGCAGTGGATAATTTCCTGTCTATTCCTAATATACAACCAGGACGTCCTTTTCTTCTTTGCATAACTAAAAATTCCTTATCTTCTTCTATTTTCATCATATTAATAGCATTGGCATGTGCTATATCAAACAAGTCATTTAAACATTCTTGAAATAGTTTTTCTTTCTGTCTACAAGATTCACTTTGTCGCGTTTTATGTTTCTCCAAATTACGTAAGGATTCATATAGCTTTTTACACTTTTTAATGCACTTTGAGCGATCATGGGTTGGTATGCGCGCTTTCTTCCAAAATATTAAAGCTTCATCAATTACTAAAGCAGCACTGTCATGTAAGTTTAACTTCACCTCACGCATATTGTAAAAGAGAACACTCAAAACATTTCCTTGGGATGGTAATTTACTACCAGTAATTTGATTTTTCATTAGACCGACAAGAAAAATTGATTTTCGTGACATTCTAAGTAGCAAAGCAGCGATAAAATACAGTTTTTGCTTTAAAAATTCAACTGTCCAGTGTCTATGCGTCAACATACGATGTCGTACAATAACACCACACCGCCACACCACGCACTGCGTATGCGTGCTGCGCCGTCTACCTTCGTATCACTTTGCCCACCGCCGACGCGACGCCCGACTGGATCACTAATCACTAGTCGATCTTACTAGACCAGATCATCTCGATTTTTGCGGAACGCTGTGCCATATGTGATATATTTTACCCAATAGTAACCGGTTTGGTGGGAGTTAACGTATTACATTATTTGAGAGGGAATTGCATAACAACTTCAAAACTTTTGTTGTTGCTTTAATTATAAAAATTGACGATAGGTGTTTTTTTTGTGTTTAGATCGCCATTCTGATTGAAAATATCCCAAAAATTATATAATATATCATTTAAAATTTCAAAATTGACGTCATTTCCGGAAAAACCGAAAGTCTACCCAAACTACAAAATACACAAAAAATGGAATTGTTGGCCTATTAATACTATTCCAAATTGCATGCGTCAGCCTTCATAAATAACATAGATAAACTGGCAAAATTAAACTTATTTTAAATTATTTCGGACTTTGAGCCCCGTGGGGCACGGGTTAATATATAGCGATTGATCCCAAATTTGGCCAAACCTAATTATTTATAAAAAGGAACAAATTGAGGGGGTGCTGCATATAAATGTTAAAAGTTAAAAAAAAAAACACCCTAATATATATATAGAAAGAAAGAAAGAAAGAAAAGACATTTATTCAGACGACTCTAAGGTATTGAACATGTCAAAAAAAGATCAATAACAAACAAACAACTCATTGGATATCACTACAATTATACAATTACACAATAACTTAAAAATCCTCACACATAAAAAAATCTTTTGTGTCATAAAAGCACGTGTGTTAAAAATGTTCTCACTTTTTTCCGGAATATACTTCTCGAACACTGTCTGCAGGATTCTGGTAATTTATTGTAAATTTTTATCATTTGTATCACAACTGCACGATGGACTGTTGCTGAAGTTGTTTGAGGAAGTTTTAACATCGCACTCCGATTGCCTCGTGTAGCATACAGGTGGTCCGTTTGAAATTCTTGGAACAGCTCCGCATAGTGATCCTTGACAAAACATGCGCATTCGAGTATATAAATACACGGCACTGTGAGAATGTTTTTTTCCCTAAAAAGTGATCTACAGGAATCCCGCCTTCTGAGATGAAAGATGCTTCGTAGGCACGCTTTTTGTACTCTAAATATTCTCATACAGCTTGCTGAATTACCCCAGAACTGCACACCATACTTTATCCTTGAGTAGACGTACCCATAATAGCTCGTGAGGGCCGCATCTACATTTACAACGGATGATATCAAACGTAGAGCATAGACATATGATGACAGTTTATTCGCCAGTGCATCAATATGTGGTCTCCAGGTAAGTTGGTGGTCCAGATGGATGCCAAGGAATACAGCAGCGCTGAGCGACTTTAGTTTAACGTTGCCATAGTCCACCAGCAATTCAGGTTCTTTTTTCATGTGAAATTTCACAATGCCTGTCTTGTCAACGTTAAGGGAAAGGCTATTCTGTTGAAACCAGACATCCAACATTTCCAAGCTGTTTGCAATTTCCTGGGTAAGCTGAGCATCAGTTCCAGTCCTAATTATCAGAGATGTATCATCGGCATACATTCCTGTGGCATGTTGCAGAACGTCTGGCAAATCATTTGTATACATGATGTATAAGACCGGTCCAAGAATGGACCCCTGCGGTACTCCTTTTCTCACCATCTTCCACTCTGATGCAACTTATACTCCAGTTTCCTGGTTTACGATGATCACTCGTTGTTGTCTATTGCTCAGGTATGATTTAATAATCGAGTGTATCTGGCCTCTGAATCCCATCAACTCCAGTTTTTTCAGAAGTGTTTCGTGATCAACGCTATCAAAAGCTTTCGTTAGATCTAAGAAGACTCCAGCAACTTTTTCCCCTTTTGATAGTGCGTCTAGTATTGTTCTTAGTGTTTTATATATAGAACGGACAGTTGATCTACCCTTAATATATGCACTTTGAGCTGACGTAACAAGATTAAACTTCTCTGCGAATGATATCATTCTCTCCAGAATTGCTTTTTCGAAAATTTTTGCAATTGTTGATATTAATGCGATGGGGCGATAGTTCTTAAGATCCGAATTCAATCCTTTCTTAAATACTGGCAGTACGTTTGTTTTCTTTAATTGTTCTGGAAATATTCCTTCCCGGAAACAATGATTTATCGTCTCAGAAATCGGCTTAGAAAGTATTGATGCACATGTCTTCAGCAATATTGTCGGAACTTTGTCTGGGCCCGTGGCCTTAGTATTTTTTAAAGAATGGATGAAGTTATATATTTCTGTAGGTGTAGTTTCAGTAAGGTACATTGATTTTCCATTACGTCTGACATGTACTAGTGCATTTGAAGATGCTTGCAAAATTTGATCACAGGAATGTATAAAGTAATCGTTTATTTTGTTCAGGGTGGGTGTTTATATCATGCTCATCTTCCTGGAGGTATTTTAGAGTAAAGTTTCTACCATGCTTCTACCATGTTGCTCTACTTGTGTTGGATGAGTTTTCCAGATACCTCGAATAATATAATATTTTTTTATCTTTAATTGCTTTTCCAAACTCCATTTTGAATTTCTTATAATCACATAGAAGTACATGTGCAGTGTTTGTTCCTTCATATAATTGCTTTTTAACTTTCCTTTTATTTCTGAGTTCACTATCAATCCATGGTTTTACATTTATTACTTTGCTTGTGTAGGTTTTTTCTCTACAATGTGTGGTAATTGTACTTTGAATTTCATGGAGAATTCTTTCCAGACAAAGCGTCGGATCGTGATGGCGAAGCAATTGGCCCCAGCATACATTTTGCAAATCTATATATACTTGCGTTAGACTCTGGCTACTGAAAATTCTAGTTTTCCTTTTTATTTGTGTTGCATTTGTGTCTGTATCACTCAGCTCTAGTCCAATTTCCTGTCGAAAATGATCCGACAACGCGGTAACACATACCCTTGCATCATGGGTTTCAAAATTAATGAAAATATTATCTATAAGTGTGGCGGATGTTTCCGTCACTCTCGTGGGATCATGTATGGTTTGCTGCAAACCAAACGACTTGAGCAAATCCCCAAAAATTTTTACTCTCTCTCAAGGTCATCGAGTAGGTTAATATTGAAATCACCACTCATAATTAATTTATGGTTTCTGTATATCCCGTGCACCGTTATTAGAATATCTTCTAATATCATCAAGAAATCATCAACGTTACTCAACGGGGAGCGATATATGCACAATACAATAATTTGCTTATCAACAACATTGATGGCACTGCATTCCAATATCGTTTCTACCGATTTTAATTTCAAGTCAATAAGTGCATGGAAAGACAACCCCTCTTTAACGAATATACAAGTTCCGCCGTGAATTTTCCTTTGGCGTGAATAGGAAGACGCTAAAGCATAGTTTGGAAGTGTTATCATTTTAAGATGTGTGTCCTTGAGCCAGTGTTCACTCAAACAAATGATGGAGTATTCAGTATGGTTATCATCCAGAAATAAAACAAGATCATCAATTTTATTTGCCAAACACTGTATATTTTGGTGAAAAGCATACAAGTGGGGTTTCTTATTTACTTGTTTATTATTGTTTTGTTTTTTTCCTTCGGGTATCGATGATTCCTGAATAAAAAACGATTTACTTTCACTCCAGTTGGCCAGATTTCTGGGTTATTTGCCTTTTCAAGATCATCTATATTGCAAGACACTTTGAAGGACGCATACTCATCAGGACGTTTGGAATTTAGTGATTCGCATTTGACGTTTGATATATTTTTAGATGATAGGTGATCCACAACCTGTTTTTCGAGTGTTCCCACTTTCAGGCCGTAGATGTGCAGATGAGCAAGTTGTGGTACTCCTTTCAGAGCGATAGAATCGTTTGTATTCCCGCGAATTGTAACATTATTTTTCTTTTTATAAGTGACAGTTTCAAACTCATCGCTAGCGCGAGCATAGTTTGGGGATTTTTCATTTCCTTTATTTAGATTTTCAGCAGTATTACTACCTATTATCTTTTCCGCGAATGTAGGGGTATTATCTATTTTTTTCGCATTATTATGTGTTAGTTCTTGTTTTCCTTTCGTCGTGTTATCCATACGGATCATTGGTGTAGCACCATCTATATATATATATATATATATATGGTCGTTGCTGCCTCTACTTGTACAACGACCATGGACGGAAAAAAACGCACGGAAAAGGCTCTAAAGCGTTAATTTGTTTCTCGTAGTTGACATTATCGCTGGCGCTCTTTGGTGAGTTACCGCTGAGTCCACTTACCGATTCTGTTTCGTCTTCGGTCGACTTACTATTTATTTTTCTTTATTGAACGACATGCGTAACTTATACGGCAAGGCTTTGAATACAGTCGATTTGACCAAAAGTCCGTATTGTTCTTTCAAAATACCGAGCGCTGATAAGGACTGCAGAAACGTTGCAGCCGCGTTATATAATTTTCGGAGCCCATTTATGTTTCTTTCACTTTTTACCGGTGCGATTGATAAGAGTTTTTGCACGTAAATGTCTATTATGCGTTCCGTATTAGCATATTCCGCTTTTAATATATCAATCGCGTCTTCGCACGATGATCGACTCGTCGTTAAACCTGATATTGTCACCGCGGCGCGACCGACAAGATACGATTTTAGATACGGGAATTTCGTGCACTCGTTCAAATTCGCATTTTCGTGGATCGCTGAAGAATATTGTTCTCAAAACGCTGGCCAAGACGCGATGTCACCGTCAAATTTAAGATAAGCATATTATAATGAATACACGTCTGTATACTGGGCGTAACTAACTCCTCCCGACGCAGATGAAGGCTTATAGGTCAGGAATGGCTTCAGGTTTACTTGACTCAAAGTTGGTTGTGCATTTTCTTTTATCTGGATGGGCCATCTTTTTCGCCAAAGGCGGATACCAATGTAGCTCAAGGTAATGATAATTGCTATATACAATAGCTGTTCAGATGACCAGATGTTAAACGAATAGTAGTGATATGGAATTGTAGTTTTTAGTAATGGGACAATGGCATTAGCTTGCTTTTGAAGTAAATTGAGATGGTCCAAATTTACGTCTTGTATTTGGATAGGATTTTTAAAATCTTCTTTGGAAGTATTGCTGTCAATTTGTATTTTCGGAAGTAGAATTGGTATGAGCAATGAACTTTTTGTTTCTTCATTGAAGATGGTGGAATTTAGAGTATATATAGTGCAGGCAAATGTATTCAGAGTAGATAATTTCCAATTATCTCCTGATAATTCATTTTCACACAGAAGTTGAATTTTTGTTCTATCTGGGAATATTCCAATGTAAAGTGATGAAGTAATTTGTTGAATTTTAGATGTGGAGACCATCACGTTCTGTAGATTGCATTTTTCATAACGGTTTGTTAGGTGTAGAATTTGGAATAAATATACAATCGGTATCTTTGTGACCATCAAGTAGATTGTTATTGGTGCAATAATATGCATTACCAAGGTTCTTACATATTTCAGAAGTATACATGTAATGAGTCTCGCTTGTCAAACGATAAGATTCTTTTGGAATATTTGTTTTGTTATTATTAGGAATTGAATACAAGTGATAATATTGATAACTCTGAGGTTCTACAATTGGTATTGATAATATTACAAAGATTATTTTATCAAAGGTTCTATAAGTTTTTACTTCAATGATTTCATAATATTTGTCAAAATAGTTAAGAGTTAATGGAAAAAGTTATTGATTCTTATCAATTTTTTTCGATTGTTTTTAATAACATTGATTCTAATTCAAAAGGTTTAATTATTGCAGTTTGTGCTATTTTTAAATTTGCAAACGATAAAGCATTTTCCAAATCAGTCAATATTTGTGAAATTATGGATAGAGCCAAATTAATTTGATTCAGAATATTTCTAATAATTAAGAAATGGTCAAAATCGAAAATGAACTTATTTACCAATAATCTTATTTTGTTCATCTCTCAACTTTTTAATCAGCGCATCATATTTTTCAGCATCTGATGAATCTAAATTTCCGGTAATAGATTTTAATATTGAACCTAAGCAATTAATTAGTCCACGTTTATTACGTTTTGGTGGGATTATGCCATCAACTTTATCAAATGCCTTATTTAATTGATATCGAAGAATATTATCATATATTTTCGTGTTCAAGGAAATATGGTTCACTGAGACTATTTTTAATTTGCTCATTAACTTTTAAATGTTGATCAGCTAATGATTTTAATTCTTGTTCTAATTCTGTAAATGGGAAATAATGTACAAAGGTTCTGGAATATTGATGGATTTTAGCGATACCAAGTTTGAAAGAAAGGATTCCTAGATTTCCATTCAAATTGATGATCGTGATTTCCTCTGGGTATATCAAGGATAGAGATCAAAGGCTTAACCTGGAACAATATTATTTAAGTTAGGTTATTTTCTTGGTCGTTTTAATTGGTCTTTATGAACTTTGGATGTTTGAGTAGTTATAATTTTATTTTGGTCTCTGTGACAAATTAAGCTGAAAATTGATTTTGGGTTTTTGATCTTACTCCAGTGATCATGTAGGTCTTATCATTAGGAGTAAAGGTAGGAGTATGTTCACGCGTTAAATTCCTATGAGATATAATTTTATCTTTTGTAGTAGACATTTGTTCTCTAATTTTGTCATAAATAATTTTAGTTTTATCTTTGTGATCTTGAACATATACTGAATAAATTTGCTCTTGTATGTCTATATTTAAGGGGTCCATAGTTTCAAAGTGTCCAGAAATAATTTCAATTGGTTTTTTTTAGTAGTAGAATAAATACCTACTATTATAATAGGCTATAATAGCATATCTTATATTCGTATTATATTATCATTAGGAAATTGATTTTTTAGAAGTCTGACATGTTCTATGAGAGTAGAATGGAATCTTTCAATTAAACCATTGGAGTGGGGATGGTAAGGTGTACAAATTTGGATTGACATTTTATGTAAATTTAATAATTGTTTTAAATCTAACTTGGTAAATTCTTTTCCTCCATCTGTAATAATTTAATCAGGTATACCGTGGTGTGACGTGAATAATAAAATGTTAAATGTGCATATTTTGAAAAAGCATCAATTATGATTAAGAATTTTTGATTTGCAATTTGAAAAGTATCCAAGTGTTAAATTTGGTATGGTTATAAGGTGTAGGAATTATTAAAAATTTTGGTTTAATAGGTTTCTATCGTATTTAGAAATTTGACAAATTTTTTTTTGTGTATTTTTGAATATCATCTTTCATTTTTGGCCAATAAAAATTTCGTCTTATGCGACTTTCTACTTCGTTACATCCACGATGATTAGTTTTTCCTTCATGTTAATTTTGAATTGTGTTTTGTTTTTCGTCGTCGTTGGATACATCTGGTAACAATAATAAGCAACGTTTTAATTTATAAGAGGGATATTTAAAAGTTATACGAATTATTGCACAGAATGATTCATGCATTTCAATTTGTAATTTGAAATATTTTTTTATAATATATTGTTTGAAAAATTTTATAATATCTTCATTAAAATGGTTTTCTGATAGTTCAACTATGACGAGTTGTTTGTTTGCAAATGGTTTAATTATTTTTACGTTCATGCGGGTATGATAGACACGTTCAAATATAATTTGGTTAGAGGCAAAGTTTATTGGATCTTCCGAAATAGGGATATCTATTATGAGATTTTCCTCTCCATTGGAATGTATAGTATCAGCTGGTTCCATAATTAATTCTTGTGTTTCTTTTCTTTATTGTTCTGTAATATTAGGTATAACAGATACATTATCATTTTCTTTTCCAAAATTTTTATTAAATTAGTTCATGTACTCAAGGAAGTTTTTGACATTAATTTCGACTGTTGATAAAGCATCAGCATTTGAAAATTCAAGGTAAATTAAATAATTTACCTTTTTTATAGTGAATATCGTAATGAAATTCTTCTAATCTCTAACGCCAGCGAACTAATTTACAATTTGGTTCTTTCAATGAAAAAAGCCACTGCAGGGGTTTATGGTCGGTAACTATTGTAAATTTTCTGCCATATTAATAAGGCCTAAAATATTTTTTAGCCCAAACTATACCTAAAAGCTGTTTTTGTAAGCTGCTATAGTTTTGTTCAGAATTATTTAAAGTACTTGATGCGTATGCTACCGGAAGGTACATTGCATCTGTTGTTAAAATAAAAGGTTTTTCAAAATTTGGAATTTAGTTGATTAGTTAATAGAATTTTGCAGTGTTCAAATAATTTAACGAATTCTGTTATGAATAATGTTGGCATCCTCTTTTAAACAGTTTGTTAATAGTTTAACAATAGTTGCAAAGTTTTTTTATAAATCGTCCATAATATCCCAGTAATCCTAGAAAACTTCTCATTTCTTTTCGGGTTTTTGGAATAAGGAATGATTTTATGGATTTTAATTATCCGGATTAGGTTTAATTCCTTCAGGTGTTACGATATGTCTTAAACATACTACTTCTTTGCGTAAAAATTCTGATTTATCCAATTGAATTTTAAAATTTGTTTCTCTTAGTTTTTGAAATACCTTTTTAATATGTATCAAATGTTCTCGCAATGATGTGGAATAAATAATTATATCATCTAGGTAAACTAGACAAAATTCATTTTAGATACCGCGTAAAATATTGTCCATAACGCGTTGAAAGGTGGCAGGGGCGTTTTTAAGTCCAAACGGCATTCGTAAGTAATCGTGATGGCCATTTTCAACGTTAAACGCTGTTTTCTTAATATCTTCAGGTGACATCTTCAGTTGGTGGAGCCACTCGCTAAATCGATAGTTGTAAAATAATTACATCTTCCCAACTTATCTAATACATCTGTTATATTTGGCAATGGATATTTATCGTCAATAGTGTCATTTAATTTACGGTAGTCAACAACAATGCGCCATTTATTTTTTTCTGATGTATCTGTTTTTTTAGGTACAATTGTAGTGTAATAATAATAGGTGTGTATTAATTATATATGTCTACTGTGCAAATAATGTATGGTGGAATATCACTGCATGTATATTGAATGGCTGCTGTGTCAGCACATGACTTCGACAGTCTTACGGAACGTAGGCCAACAACCAGACGTAAAAGAGCCGTCAGAATTTGACCCCTGACGTGTCCACGTATTGTCAATAGACGACTTAAGTAAGGGCTCCTGTGGTTTTATTTTAAACACCTCGACCACCATCACACAATCCAAATTGGGGAAGACCACGGTGAATTACTTGGTCTAATAATTTTTTGATTTTGCATAGAGTTAATTTGTTTTTAACTTCTTCTTTGTGAACAAATGGATATCTATAGCTTTTACTATAAATAGATATTTAGTTTTAATTTGGTGTTTTAATTTGGTATTAGTAAATGTCAGAGGCAAGTTTGGATTATAAAATATAACTTTGAATTGATTACATAAAGTTTTCAGAGACTTTTCTTCTTCCTTATTCATATGCGATGTGCGAATATTTAATTTATATTTGGCTTTAGGTAAATTGTTTTGTTTTGGTTCATAATATTGATGATAATATAATTTATATTATAAATTTCTAACTTATTGCTATCAAATTTTTGGACTGGAATAGGTCTAAACAAATTTAAATTTACAGGTTTATCGCTTTTATTTATAATTTCAACTGTAGCCAAATTACTATGAGCAATGTATATTGTCTCTAAAATTTCACAATTTTGGAATTTAGTGTTATTAATAATTACTTCACTATGTTTTTCAGATACTGGCACTTGTGTTTTATGTTTGGCATGAGGGTCTAATTTCAATTGAAATATTGATGGTTCACCGGATATTTCATATTGTATTTGAAAATCGGCATCTGGTGTTTTTAAAACTGATATACCAAAGTCAATTTAAGCATTAATTGATTTCAAAAAGTAGTCCAATAAACCCATCATATAAATCATGAAATTAAAAAAGATATAATTTGATATCAATTGGTTCTGACAGGAAAAAATCTGCAGGACCTGGAACTGTAATACTGTGGTCACTGGTCATGATGTGATGTTTGAAACACAGTGGACACAGAAAATGTTCTCTTGCAATTTGAGGATATAGAAGAGATTTAGAAGAGCCGGTGTCAATCATTAATTTTAAAGACGGATTATGTGTCTGAATAAATAGAAGTTGGTTTTCGTTCTGAGAGCCTCTTCTGAGATAATGTTGTATTAAAATTGTTCGATTATGACGGGATGCTCGTGAAAATTTTCTTGAGGTTGACTTTGCTGTTCAGCTTCGAATATTTGAAAAATTTGTTTATGTGAATCCAGTAAATAAGATTCTGGATTTTGGTAATATACGTTGTGATCCTTATATGTTTGTTTATGTGAATCCAGTAAATAAGATTCTGGATTTTGGTAATATACGTTGTGATCTTTATATGTTTGTTCTTCGAATTTTTCAGTTAAAGTGTCGGTGTTATGAAAATCAAGGTTTTTATATTTGGGTTTAGAATTTGCCGTTGAAGTAGGTACTCATGGGAGTCGGCATAATAGGGCGATAAGTTTGAGGGGGTTGTTTCCAGACATTTGATAATTTATTTAGCTGAGATTGGTCTCTTATTGGTGGGAGTACTTATTTGTTAGTGATATATTTTTGTGGTTGTTGATACTGCGGACGGATATCAATTGGTTGACTTGGGAAAGGAAGTTTAATTTGGGGTGTCTTATTGGTGGGAATACTTATTTGTTAGTGAAATATTTTTTTGGTTGGTGATATTACGGACGGATATCAATTGGTTGACTTGGGAAAGGAGGTTTTATTTGGGGATAAGTTGGATAAGGATAATTTGCTTGTGGTTAGTATGGTCATTTATAAGGATTACTCTGGTAATTTCTGGTAGGAGTATGATTTTGCTGTGGTTTGGGACTTTACAGATCTTGGTTCGGTAAACACTAGTGCTAAAATAAACCGTTACAGAAATAAATTGTCTTCTTCGTAAAAATTTACATAAAATTACTGTTACTAATTTCTATTTTTTGCAAAACAAAAGTATTAATCCTTATGGAAAAATAAATGTACAGTGCTTGATAATGAGTTTCGTTATGAATTGCTTTTATTCTAAGATAAGTAAAACAACACTTGCTGTTTAACAACAACTTTAAATCAACTTTATACCTTAATATAACTTGTTTAGCACAGTGTTTCATAGCCTACAGGGTATAAGTAAAATTTTATTTCAAATTATAATATTAAATTGCAGATGTGGTCAAATGTTATGATTTATTTAAAAAAAAAAGATGAAATCATGCGAGAAAACAGTAATGTAGGTAAATACTTAACTGGATTAATGGTTAATGTCGGTGTAGAAGCTCTAATTGATAGAAAAATCGATTTGTTTTATGAAGAAGATTAGTTAGGTATCTCTGCAATTGTTTATTTTAGCACTGGTGTGTGCTAGTACTTTCTGTGCAGAACGATGTGTAGAAGTCAAAAAAATAATTAGGTACATGGTGTTCCATTTAAAAAAATTAACTTTCTTAGGAAAAACTGTTTGCTATATTTTGTTGTAGATTATGACCACCCTGTACACAATTTGGATATGGTAGGTAATCACGCCAATGGAACGCGTCTTACTTAATCATAATCTAAGCTTGCGCAATAAAATTAAAAACAGGTATTGGGATATGCAATTTTTCTTAGACTGCAGTTTTTTCATAAAAATGCAAGTAAATCAAAAAGGATAAAGTTTAGGGTAGGTAATGTTATTTTTCATTGTCGTAAAATTTTGCGAGGAATTCAAAATTTTGCCGAAATATAGGTTGTTCCATTTAAAAAAACATAAGTTTGGGTTGGTACTACCTTATGGAACACCCTGTATACACGCTAATAATTTTAGAATGTGCGCCTCGGCATTCTGTATAGATGATAAAATCAGTTTTAAAAAATCTTCATTAACAGAGGTACAATCTTCCGAGATCGCACTGTTGAGACACCCTGTATATATACGTAATATATGTGTCATGAAGAGCTTGAAAATATGGTCAAAGGTATAAGTGATATACGTATTGATAACGAAGGTTCACCCTCACAAATTAATTTTATTTGTGAAAATCTAATTCACGAATAACTTAGAAGTAGGCTTAGATAATAATGCAACTGTTGAAATGGCACCTCCTGTATTTGACAGTAAATTTTTAAGCATGTATTCCCGAATTTGACGGTAGAACTACCGAATTATTTTCTATAAACAAGTGAACGAATAATAAATACTTTCGTTGGCCCACAAGATCCAATGTGTTTTCAAAACGCATTTGTGATTGACTGTATCATTAATAAGATCAAAGGAAAAGCTCGCTTAGTTGTTAATACCAATTGTATCAGCATCTGGGACGACCTCAAAACATCATTAACTCGTAATTTTGGTGATAAGAGAGATGAATCTTGCTTAACAAGAGATCTAATGTCTTTAAGACAATATGTAAATGAAAAACCTTCAGACTTCCACGAAAGATGTTTACAATTGATGCAAACTATCTTGACTTACGTTAACATCAACGAACCTGCAGCAAGTAGACCCGCTAAACAAACATACTACCAAACATTGACACTAGATACATTTTTGGCTGGTTTACGTGACCCATTAGGTAGCATGATTAGAACCATGCGACCGACTGATATGGCGCAAGCTATTCAATTTGTAACTACCGAAAGAAATGTAAAGTATTTCCAGAAATTTACCGAACCAAGATCTGTAAAGTCCCAAACTACAGCAAAATCATACTCCTACCAGAAATTACCAGAGTAATCCTTATAAATGACCATACTAACCACAAGCAAATTATCCTTATCCAACTTATCGCCAAATAAAACCTCCTTTCCCAAGTCAACCAATTGATATCCGTCCGTAATATCACCAACCAAAAAAATATTTCACTAACAAATAAGTATTCCCACCAATAAGACACCCCAAATTAAACCTCCTTTCCCAAGTCAACCAATTGATATCCGTCCGCAGTGTCAACAACCACAAAAATATATCACTAACAAATAAGTACTCCCACCAATAAGAGACCAATCTCAGCTAAATAAATTATCAAATGTCTGGAAACAACCCCCTCAAAATTATCGCCCTATTATGCCGACTCCCATGAGTACCTACTTCAACGGCAAATTCTAAACCCAAATATAAAAACCCTGAATTTCATAACACCGACATTTTAACTGGAAAATTCGAAGAACAAACATATAAAGATCACAACGTATATTACCAAAATCCAGAATCTTATTTACTGGATTCACATAAACAAACATATAAGGATCACAACGTATATTACCAAAATCCAGAATCTTATTTACTGGATTCACATAAACAAATTTTTCAAATATTCGAAGCTGAACAGCAAAGTCAACCTCAAGAAAATTTTCACGAGCGTCCCGTCATAATCGAACAATTTTAATACATTATCTCAGAAGAGGCTCTCAGAACGAAAACCAACTTCTATTTATTCAGACACATAATCCTTCTTTAAAATTAATGATTGACACCGGCTCTTCTAAATCTCTTCTATATCCTCAAATTGCAAGAGAACATTTTCTGTATCCACTGTGTTTCAAACATCACATCATGACCAGTGACCACAGTATTACAGTTCCAGGTCCTGCAGATTTTTTCCTGTCAGAACCAATTGATATAAAATTATATCTTTTTTAATTTCATGATTTATATGATGGGCTTATTGGACTACTTTTAAAATGTGCGCCTCGGCGTTCTGTATTGATGACTGAAATCAGTTTTAAAATATCTTCATTAACAGAGGCACAACCTTCCGAGATCGCACCGTTGAGACACCCTGTATATATATATATATATATATATATATATATATATATATATATATATATAATGGATGTTAATTCTTTGCAGAAACCTGCATATATTGATATGAAACTTTGAAATAGTTAATACAAGATGGCGGTAATTTTTTAAGTTAAAAAACTACAGCCACGCCTGGGATTCGAACCCAGATATACGGATTGCCGGTCCGACGTTTTACCAATTAGACTAACGTGACCTATGACATACAATAGGTTAATTTTCACTAAAGAGATATGAGTAGAAGTTTCTACCTTTAGACACATTTCAATTGTGACACCTATCAGATGTAATTGTCAAGTATTATCTAGGTTATTTGCATTGAATGCTAGATGAAATTATAATGGATGTTAATTCTTTGCAGAAACCTGCATATATTGATATGAAGAAACTTCTACTCATATCTCTTTAGTGAAAATTAACCTATTGTATGTCATAGGTCACGTTAGTCTAATTGGTAAAACGTCGGACCGGCAATCCGTATATCTGGGTTCGAATCCCAGGCGTGGCTGTAGTTTTTTAACTTAAAAAATTACCGCCATCTTGTATTAACTATTTCAAAGTTTCATATCAATATATGCAGGTTTCTGCAAAGAATTAACATCCATTATAATTTCATCTAGCATTCAATGCAAATAACCTAGATAATACTTGACAATTACATCTGATAGGTGTCACAATTGAAATGTGTCTAAAGGTAGAAACTTCTACTCATATCTCTTTAGTGAAAATTAACCTATTGTATGTCATAGGTCACGTTAGTCTAATTGGTAAAACGTCGGACCGGCAATCCGTATATCTGGGTTCGAATCCCAGGCGTGGCTGTAGTTTTTTAACTTAAAAAATTACCGCCATCTTGTATTAACTATTTCAAAGTTTTATATATATATATATATATATATATATATACAGGGTGAGTTATTAGTATCCCGGCGGTCGATAGTTAATAAATCGTTTGAGAAAGAAACAAATATTTTATACAAAAGTTGTTTGACTCGCCATTTTCTATAACGTAAAATTATTTTCATTTATACAGGGTGGTGCATTTAGGTGTGATGGAAAGTATGAACATTTTTTTAAATGGAACGGCCTGTATATTTTATTATATTATAAACACTACTAAATTTGTCTATCCAACCGTGTATGTTGCTAAGTCACAGCGTTAATAGTTCCAGAGATATTCAACTGTTTTTCCAGAATATGCCCGATGCAGGATCTTTTTAAAAGCTATGTAAAAACGACATTTTTGCCGATTTTGCCTTTAAACTATGGTGAGACAATAGTCAAAGCCAGTAGGTAGATGATAGTATCCAAAGATATTAGATATACTATACAGGGTGTTCATTGAACTTAGTAAATTTTGATGTTTTTCATATGGCTTTTTCTCGAGTTTTTTAAATGGAACACCCTGTACAATATGTGTTGGCTGTAATAACCCTTTATTTCGCTCTAATTTACATCTAGTATGTCATACACCAAATGTTATTATTTTTTGTGATATTTGGAATTTTACGAAAATGCAATGCAATTGTAAATTTTAATATTGCTGTGAATAAGGTATTTGGTAGTTTGATGTAAACTCTTAAGGTGGCGATAGAAGAGATAATTTAGAAACTATTTAACCAGCTTGATCCTTATACAAAGTTATACTGCTATCAACATATTAACAATTTTATATGACATTTTGCCGTCTACCGTATGGCAACCGAACACTCGATTTAAAAATTTAAATTACTACTAAAGTAAACCCTAAACCGTGTACTTTTAGGTTAACTATTGAGCAAATTGGTTGACTTCTGAGTGGTGAAAATCAGATTTTCTTTGATGTGATTTATGTACACACAAAAAACCAAATATGCAACAGAAACAAACTGATAGCCATATTTAGATTCAGATTTTCATTCTTGACAAAAAAATCTATTAAAAACACTTCCAAGTAACCCACTTTCCATTCACATTATCAATATTACTCATACTATCATTCATATTATCCCAATTTTGAATTGTCTCTCCAGAAAAATAACCTATTTTTAATCAATTAACAATAGTAAGGAGATATTGTTGGTTGTTTTTTGTACTGAATACAAATTTGTTCTCAAACGTAGCTCATCAAGACAGGTTTTAGCGTTTCTGTTTGTTTTTGAGTCTGAGCGCACATACTATTACAATGAAACGTCTCCACATAATTTTCACAAAGGTAAATAATTTTTCACGATAGTCCCCCTAAAACTACACTGTTTTTGGCTTACTTCGGAGCCCAACTGAAGTTACTAGGTCTTCAGGTTCGCTCGCTGTACGTTTGTAAACATTGCAAAACATACTTATAAAATTGTGTAATACATTGATAACCGTAATACTTTTTATATGAATAAATCTAGTTAAATAGGTTCTAAATGGCTTTATCTATAATGCTTTAAATATTTTACATCATGCTACCCAACAGCCTGTATACAAAGCAATGTTAAGATACTAAATAGCATACTACTCTTTAAATTCCAAATATCGCAAAAACTAGTAAACATAGATATACGATATAGTGCTTATAAATTACAAAGAACTTAAGGGACATTTCAATTAGCAAATAATATACAGGGTGTTCCATTTAAAAATCTCAAGAAAAAGCCATTTAAAAATGTTTAAAAACTAGTGCATGCTACAATCACCCTGTATAACGCATCAAATTTTTCATGCCATCAGCATCTAGCTATGGGTTTAGTTATTATGTGACAACTTTTTTAGGACAATATCTGCAAAAATCTAGTATTAACGTAGTTTTTAAGAAAGGCCTGCATTTGCCAATTTTTTGACAAACAATTGAATATCTCAGGAACTATTTACTTTACACAAGTACAACTTACACAGTTGGAAAGACAACTTCCTTAGTATTCATAATATGGCATAATATACAGGGCGTTCCATTTAAAAAAAATGTACTGACTTTCCGTCACGCCCAAATGCAACACCCTGTATAAATGAAAATAATTTTACGTTATAGAAAATAATTAGTCAAACAACTCTTGTATAAAACATTTTTTTCTTTCTCAAACGATTTTATGTCTAACGACCGCCGGGATACTAATAACTCACCCTGTATATATATATATATATATATATATATATATATATATATATATATATGTTACGGTCATAGTGATAAATAGGTTATTATTAATAATTACCGGTTATTATTAATAATAGCCAAGTGGCGAGGTTAAAGTGAAGAATTTATCACATGAACCGGCTATTATTAATAATTTCCAGCATGCTCTGGTCAATGAGATATTTTTCAATTCGATATTGCATTAAGGTGATGCTACAATATAATAGAGCCCCAGATTTGGAATTCTGTTAGTATCTACATAATCGCCACACAACGAATCTATTCACTGGGTTTTCAGTGTTGAGCCTTTAGTGACGTTAGTCCTGACTAACTTATTTAGTTACTAAAGACTAAAATAAGGAAGATTATCAAAACGAGACTAAAAAATGCTAATCCATACTAATTGCATGCACGACTGTGTAACTCTTTGGGTCATGCTTATTTGCGCAATTCTTAAAAGCTAAGTAAGTAATAAATTAGAAACTCGGTTTGTATTATTCTGCCAGTGCATACGTACATAGTGCTTCTGTATAAAAATTATTTTTATTTATAACTTATTATTTATTATCTTTTTAATACAAAACTTTAAAAAATGTTTTATATTTAATTTTGAATACAAAAGTCCTTCTAGAGCTTTATTTCTTTGTGGTAGTACAACAATTACACCATTTAAATTGTAAACATAAACCAAGAAAGTTTGTAACAATAGGACGTCATCTTTTGCTTTGTTCACAAATGTGAACTGTTTATGTATTTTATTTTTATTTTATTATTTACAATGAATATTGTTTAATTTTGATTTGTAAGTGCACAAATGTGATACAGATTTTATGTGAGTTACCTGTTGTTAATTTTATTTATTAAGAATATATATTATTTTTAAACAGGAATCACTTTGGACTTGAGAGTTATTTTGTGCTTTTGTTATTGTTATATTTTTTCATATATCTAAATAAATAACGTATTTAAAAATCTTTTTTTGTTGGTGATAAACACTTTTATAATAACCACCTTATAAAACAGATTATATGTCAGATATTAGATATGCTTACGGTAGGTATAGATAATGGACAACCTAATGTAGGGAAGATTGGGGCAAGTTGTTACAATGTTTAATCTTTTATTTATAAACTAGTACTTTATAACACCAAAAGAAAAATACGGTGTTAGGAACAGAACCATACAAAAATGTTTGCATCATTTCTGCGGTGCAATTTATGTAAAAACATCTATGTAAACTAGTCTCGCCTATTCTTGCATGTATTTGCATGAAAATACAATATTGAAAAAATTATTATGAAATGCGCAAAATTTCAAGATAATTGGCATTTGAGAATTTACTTAATAAATTGTAATTGTACATTTACAAAAAAAAAACTACCCACATGCATTAAATATAAAAATGGGTGTTATTGATAAAATGGTTAACTTTTTTGAACACTCTGTATAAAATGTTCTTTTTTATGTTTTCGTCATTGAGCCGTCCTTGGGTGTATACCAAATATCATTACCAATTATATCCAGTAGTTTCTAAAGTACAAGGAAGACAAAAGAAAACATTCTGTATTATCAATGTGTTGTATTATTCCTAATTTTTCTCATTGGGCTAGCCGTACTGATGATTTGCGTCGAGTAAATAAATATAATAGCTTACATTGTAATCAAAATAACTTAGCTAACTTTTTTTAAGACTATATACAAAAGATCTTTTGTAAAAAGTAACGTTTTTATGACTTTTACCGTGCCCGTTAGGAAATTATTAATAATAGCCGGTCCATGTGATTATTTAAGTGTTTCTAATCACATTGACCAAATGATGCGGTTATTATTAATAATAGCCGGTAATTATTAATACAAACCACATTTATCACTTTAACCGTAACATATATGCCTGTATATATATATATATATACAGGTATATATGTTACGGTATACACCTGTATATATATACACCCTGTATATATATATCTCAACAGTGCGATCTCGGAAGATTGTGCCTCTGTTAATGAAGATATTTTAAAACTGATTTCAGTCATCAATACAGAACGCCGAGGCGCACATTTTAAAATTATTAGCGTGTATACAGGGTGTTTCATAAGGTAGTACCAACCCAAACTTATGTTTTTTTAAATGGAACAACCTATATTTCGGCATAATTTTGAATTCCTCGCAAAATTTTACGACAATGAAAAATAACATTACCTACCCTAAACTTTATCCTTTTGATTTATTTGCATTTTTATGAAAAAACGGCAGTCTAAGAAAAATTGCTTATCCCAATACCTGTTTTTAATTTTATTGCGCAAGCTTAGATTATGATTAAGTAAGACGCGTGACTACCTACCATATCCAAATTGTGTACAGGGTGGTCATAATCTGCAACAAAATATAGCAAACAGTTTTTCCTAAGAAAGTTAATTTTTTTAAATGGAACACCATGTACCTAATTATTTTTTTGACTTCTACGCATTGTTCTGCACAAAAAAGTACTGGCACACACCAGTGCTAAAATAAACAATTGCAGAGATACCTAACTAATCTTCTTCATAAAAAAAATCGACTTTTCTATCAATTAGAACTTCTACACCGACATTAACCATTAATCCAGTATTTACCTACATTACTGTTTTCTCGCATGTTTTCATCTTTTTTTTTAATAAATCATAACATTTGACCACATCTGCAATTTAATATTATAATTTGAAATAAAATTTTACTTATACCCTGTAGGCTATGAAAAACTGTGCTAAACAAGTTATTAAGGTATAAAGTAGATTTAAAGTTGTTGTTAAACAGCAAGTGTTGTTTTCCTTATCTTAAAATAAAAGCAATTCATAACGAAACTCATTATCAAGCACTGTACATTTATTTTTCCATAAGGATTAATACTTTTGTTTTGCAAAAAATAGAAATTAGTAACAGTAATTTTATGTAAAATTTTACAAACAAGAGAATTTATATCTGTAACGGTTTATTTTAGCACTAGTGTGTGCTACTACTTCTTTGTGCAGTACGCATTTTTGTTGCATTCACCAAGAACCCACACCATGCCAATTGGTTCCTACTGAGAAAAGTTCGCCATATTTCCAAAACGTATGCAAATATAACCTAACAATATCACCACCACTGACAGCTTTTCATAGCCTATAGGGTATAAGTAAAATTTTATGTCAAATTATAATATTTAATTGCAGATGTGGTCAAATGTGTTGATTTATTTAAAAAAAAAAGATGAAATCACGCGAGAAAACAGTAATTTAGGTAAATACTTAGCTGGTTTAATGGTTAATGTCGGTGTAGAAGCTCTAATTGATACAAAACTCGATTTTTTTATGAAGAAGACTAGTTATCTCTGCAATTGTTTATTTTAGCACTGGTGTGTGCTAGTACTTTTTTGTGCAGAACGATGCGTAGAATTCAAAAGAATAATTAGATACATGGTGTTCCATTTAAAAAAATTGGCTTTCTTAGAAAAAACTGTTTGTTATATATTGTTGTAGATTATGACCACTCTGTACACAATTTAGATATGGTAGGTAATCACGCTAATAGAACGCTTCTTAGTTTATCATAATCTAAGGGTGCGCAATAAAACTAAAAATAGGTATTGAGATATAAAATTTTTCTTAGACTGCTGTTTTTTCATAAAAATGCCAATAAATCAAAAAGTATAAAGTTTAGGGTAGGTACTGTTACTTTTCATTGTCGTAGAATTTTGCGAGGAATTCAAAATTGTGCCGAAATATACGTTGTTCCATTTAAAAAAACATAACTTTGGATTGGTAGTACCTTATGGAACACCCTGTATACACGCTAATAATTTTAGAATGTGCGCCTCGGCATTCTGTATAGATGAGTAAAATCAGTTTTAAAAAATCTTCATTAACAGAGGCACAATCTTCCGAGATCGCACTGTTGAGACACCCTGTATATATACGTAATATATGTCTCATGAAGAGCTTGAAAATATGGTCAAAGGTATAAGCGATATACGTATTGATAACGAAGGTTCACCCTCACAAATTAATTTTATTTGTGAAAATCTAATTCACGAATAACTTAGAAGTAGGCTTAGACAATAATACAACTGTTGAAATGGCACCTCCTGTATTTGACACTAAATTTTTAAGCATGTATTCCCGAATTTGACGGTAGAACTACCGAATTATTTTCTATAAACAAGTGAACGAATAATAAATACTTTCGTAAATAACTCACCCAATAGTCATCTTGGTCCTGGTATTCTTCTTAAATCTGATGCAAGTCAGTGGTAGCAATCTTCTAGTGAGGAATCGGAGGTCCGTAGGCGATGCTAGGTCCAATTCGTCCAGCTAGATGGATTTCTTCTGTACTGTATGTGACCGCTAACGGACGTACAGCGCGTGGCACCAGTGTGTAAAATACCAACAAAGAAGTGAAAAAGTGGAGAAACAAAATTGCCCCGCGAAAACAGAGGGGCGCAACGCAATGCCACGGCGGTATAACGTAAAAAAATGGACCGCGCAAAGTTTAGAGATGCCTTCGAGGACGCAATTGAGACGCGGGGAGGGTTGCTTAATGTGGAAGCATGCGAAGCGGCTCTCTCCAAAGCCTGCAAAGATGCAATGCCCAAAAACGGAGGAAATGGGCGAAGGGCAGTCTACGGGTGGACGGAGGAGATTGCGTAATTTCGGAAGGAGAGCAACAGCGCCAGAAGAGCAGTCCAGAAGACGAGAGGAGACGAGGCCAGAAGGGCGATCTCCGTCGTATACGGTGAGGTCAGAAGAGCACTTAAGAAAGCGATCTCCAAGTCGAAGGAGGGGAAATGGGCGGCGGTACTTCAGGAGGTGGAGTCCAGCGTTTGGGGGGAGGGTTACAAGATCGTAACCAAAAGGCTGAGAGCCGGGCTACCACCACCAAACCTGACGTTGGCTGAGATGCAAGAAGCGGCGGAGATCCTGTTCCCGGAGTATGAGCCTGCGGAGGAGGATGCTCTCGAGCCGCAAGAAGAAGCCCCAACCTTATCGATAGAGGAAGTAAGAAGAGCAGCGGACAGAGTCGCACCAAAGAAGGCGACGGGGGCCGATGGCATTCCACCGGAAGCGGTAAGGGAGATGGTGACGGTGGCGGGGGGTTACGTGAAGGACGTTCTGAACGATGTCCTCAAGTCCGAAAAATACCCCGCTCAATGGAAGATGGCAAATCTCGTACTGCTGGCGAAGAAAGCAGCCACTGAAGGAGAGTTGCCAAAGTACAGGCCCATCTGCCTCCTGAACACCGTCAGCAAGCTGATAAAGCACCTGCTCGTGGACAGGCTAAAGGCAGAACTGGAAGAAGAAGCGCCCCTAGCGGACAATCAGTTCGGATTTCGAGAGGGAAGGTCAACGGTGGACGCGGTGAGAAGTGTTATGGAGATGGCAGAGAGGGCAAATAAGGGAACGCGGAGAACAAAAAAGTTCTGCATGCTGGTTGCTCTTGACGTAAACAACGCCTTCAACACCGTGCCGTGGAAGCATCTCATCGCAGAACTGCAACGGAAAAGCGTGAGTTCACACCTGTTGGACATGATCCGGAGTTACCTGCGGGATATATGGCTGATCCTCAGTGATAACAATGGCAAAGACTACCGACGGAGAGTTAGCAGCGGCGTCCCTCAGGGGTCCATCCTGGGCCCAACGCTTTGGAATGTCCTCTATAACGGAGTGTTGCGGCTCAGGCTGCGCGGGGTCAAGCTGGTGGCACACGCGGACGATCTCGCGTTGGTCGTCACGGCAACCACATGTGCAGAGGTTGAGGCGAACGCAAATCTCCACAAATCGCCATTCACAGAATAACCGAGTGGATGAAGGATAGAAACCTTGAACTTGCGACCGAGAAGACAGAAGCGGTGCTCCTCACCGGAAAGAGGAAACGTCAACCGGTGACGCTGACGGTAGGAAACAAGAGAATCCAACCAGGGGACAGCGTTAAGTACCTGGGGGTGAGGATCGAAAGAAACCGCAGGTACCGAAGGCACGTCGAGGAGGTGGCAGCCAGAGCGGAGGGAACCAGCGGGGCCCTGCTAAGACTTATGCCTAGTATGGAGGGACCGTCGGCGGCTAAGAGAAGAGTATTTGCGTCGGTCGCGGAATCGATGATGCTATATGCAGCGCCCGTCTGGGCCGACGACATGCAGCTGGAAAACCGGAAACAAAGGCTCCTGCGAGTACAGCGAAGAGCTGCCGTCGGTGTCACATCGGCATACAGAACAGTGTCGACGGGCGCTGCTTTGGTGGTAGCGTCAATGGTGCCAGTGCACCTGAAAGCAGACGAAAGAAGGAGGATATATGACGGACGCGGACAGGATGGCACCTCCAGACAAGAACATCGCCGACGCACGATGGAAGCCTGGTAGAAAGAATGGGACGAGGACAACAACGGTCGGTGGACGCACCGACTGATACCGAATTTGGATGAGTGGACGAGTAGGAAGCACGGAGACGTGACCTACGAGCTCACCCAAGCCCTAACTGGGCACGGATGCTTTGGAGCATACCTCTACAAATTTAAGAGGAAGGACGGCCCCGAATGCACACTGCGGAGAGGAAGAGGACACCCCGGAGCACACGCTATTTGCATGTCCCGCTGGGAGGTCTATAGGAGGGAGTGCCCGTGCGGGGATGACCTCAGTGTGGGCGAAATGGTACGGAGAATACTACAAAACACGGAAGCATGGGAGCAGATTACCCGTACCATAGGAACGGTACTCCGACGAAAGGATGAGGAAGACAGGCGACGAGGAGAGAGAGAACCTCCCGCCCCTTAATTATAAGGGACAGGGACGGTCTAAGGGACAGACGGAGAGAAAAGCAAACAAGAATGAAAGCGACCGGAAAACCGGCGCGGGAATGCTACCGGAAAACGGAGTATGACAGAAAAATGTCCTGGAAATACCGGACCACGGACTTCTGGATAGTTAAGTAAGTTGTTTATAGGTTTACTTTTAAGGATAATTATGTAAACCTGTTAAGGTGTCAGCTCAGGCTGAGTTTAGTTGTGATTTGTTTTTTAAAAAATAAAGTCACTTGAGCATAAGAGCGAAGGGGCCCAGATTTTGTATATTCAAATTGTTGTTGCGGTAAGGAAGGAAGATGCCGCTGCACTGCAGAATCCCTCACGGCGATACCAGGCAGCGGGGTGGTGGTGGGTTCTTCCTGGGCCCCTTCGCCCTTTAGAGAAAAAAAAGATGGGTTTCTTCACCAATGAAGAACCGGAGGTACGTAGGCGATGCTAGGTCCAATTCGTCCAAGGGTTGAAGCCTCTCCGTAAAGTTGTAGTTCTGTCACGATTGACCGGGGAGCTTCGCGAGCTCAAACTACGCGTTCACGATTTGCAAAGGTTCTTTGCCACAAATGGTTAGAACCAACCGAGAGAGTCCAATTACGAGAATATGGTTCTCGTTGATAAATATCTGTACGGCTGCGCCAGTTTTATTCGCGATCTGAGAATGTGTTCTAAAACTTATTAAAACTTATTTATTTGACAGAGACTACTCTCCGAATCATACGAGAGAGCAGAACAGAGTGACAATATAAAATATACAATGCAAAGAATACCGCTTGGATATATGCAGTATAAGCGGCTATAAATATAGGATAACACATAACTTACGATAAGCATATTATAATGAATACACGTCTTTATACTGAGCGAATGTAATTGTATGACTATTTTTACTGCCTCCGCTTTTTTTCGGAAATGACGTAATCTTTTACATTTTGAACCATCCGCTGTTACGATGTTTTCCATCGGGATGAAATTCTAAAAACGAAATACATCGATTGATAATTTTTTACTTCTTCCGCTTTATGGCGGGAACTCAATTGCTTTGTAACATTTCAATAGTTTGTATCTTGGAAACATAAGAAGTTAAGAAAAGCAAATATAGGTAAAAACATCCTATGACTTGCTTAACATGATCCAGAATTTATGACAGTGGGTTGACTTTAGAGAGTTTATGTTTACTGTTAACTGCATGGAGAGTTATATGTGTATTTGTCTTATTTCAGTTTTATTAAATTTATAATAAAGTTCTGTTTAGTTACTTAAATTATTTCTGTTTTTAAAACATACCCAGTCACTGCTCATTTTAAAGAGATGATAAGACTGGTTTGTATTATAAATTTTATTTCATTTTTATTTGAGTTTCACACCTACCTTCATTTACTAAGAAAATGCCTAAAATATGTGATTCATCCCGTGAACGACTGTTTACTATTATTCATTTATTAAACCAGACGACCGTAAAAATGGTCTACCCATGTTTTGTGTTTAGAATATCATACCATTTGAAACTGTCGTAAGAAAACTATAGCGTGTAGTTTAAAATTGCAACGGTGACCAGGTGCGGATTAAGACTTTTTTCGCCCCTGGGTGATCAAAGCCATTTCGCCTCTTCCAGGTCTTCAGACCACCTCTTTTTTGTTAAATGAAGATTGTTGTGAAAAAAAGCAATTCTTAGTCTTTTATTATGCAAAACTATATATTTACATTAAGATGAACATTAAAAAAATCCTAAAACTTTTTCTATGTTTTAATAATACAAAAATATTTATTTTCATTTCATTTATTTTTATTTCATCTTCACAAATAAAATTAAAAATGGCACGTTTATCAGTACAAGGTCACTTGTCTGATCTCATCTGTAAGTGTGTTTATGAGATAATCTTTATTTCTCCTTTAAAAAAAATTTAGCACTATATCAATACTTGGAAACGTCGAGATCATTTTTTCAGATTTAAAACTTTGTAGAAGTTCCCTCATATTTATGATGCTATCGTGACCACTTCGAATCAAAAAATATTTATACTGACACATTCTTGAGGAAAATAATCGTCCAGGTAATTTTTATACATGCCTTTAAGTTCCTGTGCTTTTGTTCTTATTTCATCGTCAGATGATAATACATTTTTTTTAAACCCTGGTCAGATCCTGGTATTTTTCGTTTTGTTATTTAAGTAACAAGAGTATCTATAATTGCAATAAACACATTACTCACATATCCACACATTATCTCACCAATTTACTCGCATATCCTCTCTTCCATCAAATTGTGTATCATTTACTTTAATATTGATGACGAAGGTTTCCACTGATTCCATATTTATATATAAATAAAACCTCTTGATGTTAATATGGACGGTTTTTATTCACTTACAATAATATTTGTGCGACAATCGATTTCGATGCTCCGGGTATCATCATCAGATCGAAACTACTAAATTTAGATAGATAAAGTAAATTCTGTAACCTAGCATAACAGAATAATCACTGTCAAAAGCTACAGAGCAAACACAAGGTCTGTTATGTTGACTAGAGCGCGGCAGAGATATTAAGATATCGAGAAAACCTGCCCCACCATCGCCCCACTACCGAATCCGTACGAATCCGTACGCAACCTACGGAGGGGAATACGTTGGGGAATACGGATAGCCAGCGTGACGTGAATGGTGGGGGTCATTTTAATATTTCTGCCGCGCTCTAGTTATGACCTTTTAGAAATCCTCCTAACGATTCATATAATTTTACAGCCGAAAGAACGTCTGTATTGTTTTACTTTTTTTTTTTTTTCTTTTAAGGCGTGGGGAGGGAAAGAACCCACCACCACCCCGCTGCACGGTATCGCCTGAAGGGCATAATTCCTGCAGCGACATCTCCAAACATTTCTCCCGTCGCCTTTCCGTTTTGTGGCCTACTGGCTCTTTTACTATTTATTTTAACCACAAATACAGATACGACAAACAAGACTACCTACTTAGTAATAACATACTACCTGCTACTTATTCTACTACCTCCTAATATTCTACTTCCACTACCACCACCGTTACGTGCTCAGAACCACAGTTCTTTCTGGTACACCGCCACCTAGACTTTTCTTCTGGGACCACGGTATAACCACTGGTCCCTGGCCTGACTCCGGTCGTCCTGATGTCTGGTCCGGATTTCCAGAACCCTAAACATTTCTCGCTTCGGCAGTTCCGGAAGCTTTCCTGCGCCGGTTTCCGGACGCTATTCTGCCTTTCTCGCTTTTGCCCCCTCCGTCCCCAGGACCATCCCTACTCCTTAACAACTAAGGCGTGGGAGGTCCTCTCGCTTCATCACGCTTGTCGTCCTCGTTCTTGCACTTTAGCCGCCGCCACTCCTCCGGTCCTTGCAACATGCGCCGTACCATTCTTTCCTCGTTGAGGTCTTCCTGATATGGACACGCGCTTCTATGTGCTGCCCATCTTTCGCATCGAAAGAGAGTATGCCCAGGTGTGTCCTCCTCCCCGCAGTACCGGCATTCTGGGCTGTCCCTTCTCTTGAATCGGTGCAGGTATGCCCCGAAACATCCGTGGCCGGTTAGAGCTTGGGTGAGCTCATAGTTGACTTCGCCATGCCTTCTATTCACCCACCCCGATAGGCTGGGTATCAGGCGATGGGTCCATCGTCCACATTCATCCTCGTCCCACCCCCTCTGCCATGCCTCTATTGTTGCTGTCCGATCTGCGACGCGGGAACCACCCTCATCTCCTCTTCTGTCATACCGTTGCCTTCTTTCCTCTACTTTTAGATGTAGTGGCACCAGGGACGCAATTACCAGAACCGCCATGGTAGATACGGTCCTGTACGCCGACGTCACTCCGATCGCCGCTCTTCTTTGAACTCGTAGGAGCCGCTGCCTTCTGTTTGCGAACTCCATGTTGTCCGCCCAGACCGGCGCCGCATACAGCATCACCGACTCCCCCACGGACGCGAGAACTCTCCTCTTTGCTGCCGTCGGGCCCCCCAACCTTGGCATCAGCCTCAGAAGAGCCCCTGTTGTCCTCTCCGCCCTAGCCACCTCTTCCACGTGCTTCCTGTACCTGAGGTTTCTTTCTATTCTCACTCCCAGGTACTTGACGCTGCTCCCGGGCTTGATTAGTATCCCGTCCACTGCCAGCGTCACCGGCTCACACTTCCGTCTGCCGGTTAGGAGCACGGCCTCGGTTTTCTCGGCAGCCAGCTGCAGTTGTCTGTCAGCCATCCACGCGACGATTCCCGCGATGGCCGCGTTCGCCCTCCCCTCGAGTTCGGCGCAAGTGGCGGCGGTCAGCACCATCGCTAGGTCATCCGCATACGCCACCAGTTCCACTCCAGGAAGCTCCAGACGCAGCACCCCATCGTAGAAGAAGTTCCAGAGCGTTGGTCCCAAGACCGATCCCTGGGGAACGCCGCTTGTTATCCTCTTCCGAGAGGCCCTCCCGTCTTTATCCTTTAGGATAATCCATCTGTCCCTCAGGTAACTCTTGATTATCCTCAGTAGGTACCGGCTGATGCCTCTTGTTTCCAGCTCTGCGATTAGGTGTTCTCATGCAACGGTATTGAAGGCATTTCTGACGTCGAGTGTGACCAGCATGCAGAACTGTTTTTTCCTCTTCGTTCCTTGGTTCGCCCTCTTTGCTTTGTCCATCACGCTCCTCACCGCGTCCACCGTAGACCTTCCTTCTCGAAAGCCAAACTGGTTGTCCGCCAGGGGAGCTCTCTCGCCTAGCTCGGTTTTCAGTCTACTCACCAGCACGTGTTCCATTAGCTTGCTGCTTGTGTTCAGCAGGCAAATGGGCCTATACTTTGGTGGTTCTCCTTCCTTGGCCTCTCGTTTGGCCAATAGGAGGAGGCTGGACGTCTTCCACTTTTCTGGGTATTTCCCTTCCGTGAGGATTGCGTTCATCACGTCTGTGACGTACTCTCCCGCTAGTACGACCATTTCCCTGATCGCCTCCGGAGGCACTCCATAAGGTCCCGCGGCTTTCTTAGGCTTGATCTTTCCTGCCGCTGTCCTAACTTCCTCTACCGTGAGAATATTCGTAACCTCTTCCGGTTCCTGCTCTTCTTCCTCCGTGATGTCATGTTCTGGGAACAGTTCATCCGCAACTACCTTCATTTCGGACGTCAGGTTCGGTGGCGGTAGTCTGGCTTTTAGCCTTTTCGTGACTATTTTGTACCCCTGCCCCACACGTTATTTTCCATTTCTTCAATCACGCTAGTCCAGTGGCGTTGCTTGGATTCGGCAATTGCTATCTTCAGTGCCCTTCTAGCCTCCCTGTATCGTACTGTAAGGAGTGCTCGTCTGTCTTCATCTCTGGTTTCTCTTTGGGCGGCCCTTCTAGCAGCGTTGCTCACCTTCCTCAAGTCCGCAATCTCCTCAGTCCACCAGTATACTGCCCTATTGCCCGCGTAACTACTCTTGGGCATGGCTGCTTCGCATGCCTTTGCGAGTGCTGCCTCACATGTTCCTACATTTGGTGGTTCTCCTGCCGTTTCCGTTTCGAACGTCTCCCTGAACTTGGTGCGGTCTAGTTTCCTCGCGTTGTAACGCTTGGATACGAACTGCTGAGTCTCCTCCCTCGATTCTCGAATGTCCCTCAGGGTGTACTCAATATACATATGGTCGCTGAGGGTTTCTTCTTCCACCACTCTCCATCCTTCCACCTGTCTTGCGACGTTTGCAGTAGCGAAGGTGACGTCTATCACTGATCCTCCTCCCCCTCTCCTGAATGTGTTCGCATTTCCTTCGTTCAGGGGAACCAGACCATTCCTCGATGCCCGCTCACTCAGTGCTTCTCCTCTCCTGTCGGTGACTGCCGATCCCCATTCCTGTGATTTTGCGTTGAAGTCACCAGCCACTATGTACTTGCCGCTTCCAGATCTCATGCCCTCCTCCAGAGTGTCCAGGAGGTTCTGGAATTCCGGGCCTTCCATAGCAGGGGAGGCGTAACAGCTGTACATCGTCACCGTTCCCGTGTCCACCCAAGCGTAGCCCTGTCCTGCTCCCTGTCTCGTGACGTGAACCTTACGTCCCCTTATCCCGATGGCCGCCTTCCGGCCGATGTCCTGCTTCCAGCCTAGTATCTCGGTCATAGCTCTATTTTGTTCTGAAACCAGTAGCATGTCAGTGTTTTGTCTAGCCGCTGTTGCTATTAATAGCTCCTGGGCGGATTTTCCCCTTCCTAGGTTTACCTGTATGATGGAGGTGGCCATGGCGTATGGTAACGTCTATCGCTCTCCCGTATCCACTGCAGCCTCATGATTCTGGACGATCGCATATAAGATCCCATTCGCTCTAGGTCTTCCCGCGCCAGTTCCTCTGTGATTCCCATTCCTCGCATGAAGTCGAGGTATATGGCTCTTAGTTCTTCGCCGCGGGGCAACCTCTCGGACATAATATTTATCTCTGAAGAGAGTTTACTTTCGCCAGAGATTATCTCCCCGTCTTTTGTGTATTGTTTTACTGGTTTTATCAAAATGTATGAGAATGTGGTTACAAAAACTAATAAAAAACCAGTTTCTTAAGATTTCATCATTTTTATCATGCCACTTGTTTGAGCTTTGGCATTAGGCGGGTGTGAGGATTCATTATTACACTTTTCCAAAGCATATTTTTATATTTTTTTGTCTTTTCGCCCCGTTTGACTTTTCGCCCCTGGCGATCGCCCAATTTCGATATGTGTTTATTCGCCCCTGACGATGAAATCACGTCCGGCAAAACCTTAAAATCGATAGGTTTTAAAAGTATCGCACGGAAAGTATAGCATGCAGCTTAAAATGCAAAAGATGGCGTCATATTCGGAAAAACCGAAAGCAGTAAACACTTGTCAATCGATGTGTTTCGATTTTAGAATATCATAACGATTGAAAATATCGTAAGCAAAGCATAGCTTACAGTTTAAAATGTATAAGATGACGTCAAAAAGTTATACTAAGATCAAGTATATCCCGAAAAGTTGAATGTTTAGTCTAATCCGAATAGCTAATCCAAATTTCATTCATCTGGTTCCACAAATAATAGTGTGAATCGCAAGGAATTATAGTACATTTTAAAACCGCTAATCGAAATTAGTTTGGCCTAGGCCATACCAGTTGGACCTGAAGTATGCGTTTGCATACCAGGTTAAAATAGTTTGGCCTACGATAAACAAGTTGTGGTAACATGCTTTCGTCAAACTAGTTAGTTTGACTTAGGGCAATCTGGTTCTCCCTGAAAACGGGGTTTGCCGGTAACACATAGGTACATTAAAATGTGATTTATAGTGATATGTAGGAAGTCGGTTCAATTTATAAAAAAAAACTGCTTCTTCATATTTAGGTATGTAACGAGTATTATTACAAATTTTATAGGGACGGAATCTTTTTACTCCTTGATATTTATCTTTTATCCCTAATTGGTTGTCCTGGAAGATAATTATTGACATATGTTACAAGTGTTAAATCTGTTAACAATCAGATTTGCCCTTTACGGCATAGGTTAATTACATATTTGTTTCTAGTAAAACCTCAAAACCTATAATTATCTCGAAATAATGACTTCAAAATAGCTATTACACAAACGCGTCGGTCGCGACTTGATCAGTCGACCAGCTAAATGTAGGCTGCAATATGTTCATAATATTGTGCCTACATATACGCTGCGAATGAGGCAACATATTGCGGTAATTTGTACCTATAATAGTTCATGTAGTTATAATGATAAGCCATCTATGCTTGTTCGTAACCACAGTACAGCATGGGGTCACCTTCACCCCAGTTTTTTCGGGTGTTGTTTATAGTGCATGTACACAGTGGGGGGTTGCCTTTCTGTGCACAGGTGATATAAACACCCTTGTGTGTAGTATGTGCATTAAAACTGCATGCACGAGTCATATTATGACATGTATCAAAAGGAATGCCCGCACTTGTTAGTCCAGGAACCAGAAAGCTATAACAACGGGGTTAACTAAAAAACAATAATCGTGGATTGAAACTTCAATGCTTATTGACAGTGCTTATTTTGGCATTATTTGTTATTCTGAATAACACACTAAGGGCTAGTATCTTCACCTATCTACAAAGTCCTCAATAGTTATGTGACAGATCTGTCAAATTATCGCGCTATTTTAGCCGGTTGAATGAGAAGATGTGATGATACATCGCACATAACATCGGTACTAACATGTGAACTGTTCTAAATTTCCTGGTAATGGGCAATTTGCACCTAAATGCGGATTGTTTTACGACAGATACTATGGAGAACCAAATGAAATGAGAAATTGCATATTTGCAGACAAATATTGTTGACAAATGTACTTTCAGATTCGGGTTATTACCGGTTACACAGGAAATAGTTTATTGCATTTTGGATATCGCAATTGAATTTTAGGTCGTTTTTAAGATATTCAGTTGTTGTAATAAAAATAGTTGGTTTGACCCCATTGTGCAAAGAAAAATAATATAAGTAGAATAGGGCTTAGTTGCAAATATATATATATATACAGGGTGTTCCTAAATATCATGTAAATACGAAAAGGGGTAATTCTTTGGCTTATTTAATGACTAAAAATTCATATAAACATAGGTCCGCAAACGCTTCGTTGCTGATCTACAGGGTGTTGAAATTTCAAGATTTTTTTAGTTTTTTCTTTATAGTTCTTGTAGTTTTTGAGATATTTAGCTCTAATTTGGAATATGGGTTACGCTGTAGGACTTACATCATTGGGCATACCAAATGGTTTTAAGAATCTACAGGGAGATATTTTTTCAGGGGTCATGCCCCCTTTTCTCCCCATGAACTTTTTTTTGGTGCGCCGCTGGCGGATTTTAATATACAAAATGCATTTTTTGTTTTGTTCTAAAGCATTTTAATCTTTTGTAGTTTTGTCGTATTTACCACCGTTATCGAGAAAAAAATAAAAGCTTTTCTGTGTTTCGCTATATGAAATTAAAATTTTTTAAATAATTGGTCTAGTATGCCTTGGCTTGATTTAGATAACCTTTTGTTTGTATTTATTTTGCCATTTTGTTCGCCATCAACTGTTAAAAATTAAAACTAGGGTACAAGAGCTATAAAGAAAAAACTAAAAAAATCTTGAAATTTCAACACCCTGTAGATCGGTAACGAAGCGTTTGCGGACCTATGTTTGTATGAAGTTTTAGTCATTAAATAAGCCAAAGAATTACCCCTTTTCGTATTTACATGATATTTAGGAACACTCTGTATATATGTATATACGGGTGTCCCACTTTTTTCCCGCAAAATTTTTTTTTAGATACAAGATGTCATTCTGAATAAAAAGTTTCATATGAACTTAGGGGGTTTTTCAACTCCTTAACAAGTTACAGCTGTTCAAAATAAAAATCGAGCATTTTTTAAATAATGACAACTGACAAAAATTGTTTTCAAAATAATTCTGAGTTGGCTTTTAAATCTTATATTAACGCCATTCCATAGAAATCAGACGAATAAAATGGTCAATTATATTATTTGGGTACTTGGTGAATTCGTTATTGGTTGATGTTAATCACCCGTTTTATGCTGGCGGTTCGTACAGCAAAGAAAGCAAATAACTGGTAATAAGTTTAGTAGCAATTTATTTGTTATTTTTTTCTCATAAATAATACCTATTTAACAAACACTAACAAAACAAAAACAAAAACTGGATAATAAACAATACATTAACGAAGAAGAAAATAAAATACATCAACAAAATTGTTCAAAATGACCTCCACCAATATCTATGCACTTTTGGCAACGAATTATTATGGATTCTTGCACACTACGCTACGTAGTGATTCCACATTTGTTTTAAGCATATCAAAAACGGCTTGAATTCTTTGTAGTAATGCATGTCTTGTATTTATCGGTGTTTTTTACACTTCTGACTTAACGTAGCCCCAAATATGGAAGTCCAATATGGAGTAATATCAGGCGAACGCGGTGGACATTGAACAGGCCCGGCGCGACCAATCCAACGCTGGTTGTAATGGTTATTTAACCAGTACCTCACCTGTCTTGCGTAATGAATTGGAGCGCCATCCAACTGAAACCATCCATTTTGTCGGTAATTAATTGGCACATCTTCCAAATAATCTATCAAACTATTCTCTAAGAATAACAGAAAACTATTTGCATCCACTCTGTCGGGAAGGATGTGAGGCCCAATCAGATGTGATCCCACCAGACCAGCCCAAACATTTACTTTAAATTCATGCTGATAAGATACTACTGTCGTTGTATGAGGGTTTTCGTGGGCCCATACGCAAAAATTACGGCGGTTTGTAATTCCACGACGAGTAAATGTTGCCTCATCTGTCCAGATAATTTTATTTCTTACTTCTTGTGGACTATCAACAAACCAACGACAAAAATCTAACCGGTTTCGAATATCTTGGGGCAGTAACTCTTGCACTTTTTTTGAACGGAATGCCTTTCGTCTATCGTTGCGTAAATTTCTCCATACGGTGGTTTTCGGCAATCTCAGATGGCGCGCTGCACGCCTTACACTTAAATTACGGTTTTCGTCAAAAGCTCTTGAGACAGAGAAACTCTTGCATTAACACTTCTTACTCTTTGAGCTGCTTGGTTGTGATCTCCCACTGGTCTTCCCCTTATTCCATTTTCTCTAATCATTCTATGAATATTACTAAACACTGCAGCATCCGGAAGTCTTCTCGCTGGAAATCTTCTTTGGTATTCCCTCCGTGCCCTTCGACAATTTCCATTGCAGTATCCATAAATAAAATGAATATCGGCATATTCACTGTTAGTAAATGTTTTGGGCATAATATTGTTCGGATTTATAATTATTTGTGAAAATGCAATAACAATCCTGTTATTAGAATTACTAGAATGACAGCAATGTGACGTATAAAATCAACCTGAAGTATTATTTTTAAAGCATTCTTGATAAATGCGTATCAAAGCCGCCTATAAAACAACTGAAAAAAATGCTTGATTTTCATTTTGAACAGCTCTAACTTGTTAAGGAATTGAAAAAACCCCTAAGTTCATATGAAACTTTTTATTCAGAATGACATTTTGTATCTAAAAAAAAATTTTGCGGGAAAAAAAGTGGGACATCCTGTATATACAGGGTGAGTCACTAGAGTCGCGGTGGTAGATATAGCAATTATCTTTAGAGATGGAAAAAAATATTTAATACAAAAGTTGTTTGGCATATCATTTTCTACAAGGTAAAATTATTTTCATTTATACTGGGTGTTGCATTTAGGCGTAGCAGAACATAAATTAACTTTTTTAAATGGAATGCCCTGTATATTATAACATATTATGATTGCGAAGAAAATTGTCTTACTAATTGTATCAGGTGATATTGACGCAAAGCTAATAGTTTCTGCAATATTCAATTTTTTATTAAAAAAATGGCCGTTGCAGGCCTTTTCCGAAAACTACGTAATAGCGTCATTTTTGCAGATATTTTCTTACAACTTTGTCAGAAAATAACTAATACTAATAGGGAGGTGATAGTGCCCAAAGAAATTTGATGCGATATACAGGGTGTTCCTAGCACCTAATCAATTTTGATATTTTTCAAATGGCTTTTTCTTGAGTTTTTTAAATGGAACGCCCTGTATATTATTTGCTGGTTGCATTTCCCATTAAGTTGCCTTTAATTTATATTAAGTGTGGCATATACATATTTGTACCCGTTTTCGTGATATTTGGAATTTAAAGAAAATGTGTAATAAAGTATACCAATACAGTGCTTTAATATTACACCCTGTATAATTGAGTTAGTTTTTTTCATGTATTTTGTTATAATATAAATAAATTATAAATGTTGGTAAAGTTAAAAATGCTATTTTTTATAAAGATACATTTAAATAGCAGAGTTACGCTAATATTTTAAGTTAGCTTAGATTTACTTAACCTCGTTGTCATGGAAACAAAAGCAAATAACAGACGTGTAGTTATTGCTGTCAACAGACTTAATATAGCTAACCAACATTTGTAATCTCTGTTAACGATGAATTTTAATTATACTAAAGAGGAACTGATAAATATTATTTACATCTATGGAGGAGCCGGCAAAAACGCTCTACTGGCCTCAAGAATTTACGCTCAGCGATATCCCGAAAGACGGCATCCCGATGCAAGAACAATTAATAGAGTTCGGGAACGTTTTGAATCAACAGGTACTATTACTTACAAAAAAAAGAAAAAGAACAAAAGCGGCGACACATGAAGAGAATGAATTTCTGGTAGTTGCTAGTGTGGTAGAAAATCTATACTCAAGCACTAGACAAATAAGAAATCAAGGAATAATCCAATCATCTGTGTCCAGAATAATACGGCGACACAAGTATCATCCATATCATGTGCAACATGTACAGGAATTAAGCGAAAACGATTTAGAAAAGAGATTACATTTTTGTAATTGGGCAGCTGCTAAAATTCAACAACAAGCAAATTTTTTTGACTTTGTTCTTTTTACTGATGAAGCTACATTTCATAAAAATGCGTATGTTAACCAACATAACTTCCATTTTTATGCAACAGAAAATCCTCGCGTTATCAGGCCTTTGGACCATCAACATAGATGGTCACTCAATGTATGGGGTGGAATAGTAGGTACCAATTTGCTAGGGCCTTACTTTTTTGAGGGTTCCGTTAATGGTCAAAGGTACTTACATTTTCTTAACAACCATCTACATGAATATTTAGATGATTTGCCGCTTAATATTCGCCAAAACTTAATTTTCCATCACGACGGAGCCCCACCCCACTTTAGTCTGAACGTAAGACAATTTTTGAACAACCAATACCCCAACAAATGGATTGGAAGAGGAGGCCCTACGTTATGGCCGCCAAGATCTCCTGATCTAAATAAGTTGGATTTTTTTTTGTGGGGTCATGTTAAGGAATTAGTATACCAGACACCACCTACCACACAAGACGATATGAAGATTAGAATAAGAAATGTTTTTGCTGACATCAGAGAAAATAACAGAGAGATGTTAAGAAATACTTCGAGATCTTTTACCCATCGGATTAATGCTTGTAGAAGACAAAATGGAGGGCATTTTGAACACCTACAAAATCAATAACTACTTGTTGTTTTATCTTTAATTGTTATAGTTTTTTACTAGTTTTATGTTAATGCTTATCAAGTTTAAAAAATAGTTTAATAAATGTTATTAGTTGTGGTTTCTCTTAATTATTTGTTTTTATTTAATTTTTAGTTGTCTTAAATTATATTAATTTTTCATGTTGAGTAACTAAATGGTAATTCCATGTACTTTTCAATTTATTTTGAGCAATTCTGTCAGTTTTTTAATTCAACAAAAGTATTTTTTTCATTTCTATGTTCTCTTTACAAAAAAAAATCATTAAAAAAGATGACAGCAATAACTACACGTCTGTTATTTGCTTTTGTTTCCATGACAACGAGGTTAAGTAAATCTAAGCTAACTTAAAATATTAGCATAACTCTGCTATTTAAATGTATCTTTATAAAAAATAGCATTTTTAACTTTACCAACATTTATAATTTATTTATATTATAACAAAATACATGAAAAAAACTAACTCAATTATGCAGGGTGTAATATTAAAGCACTGTATTGGTATACTTTATTACACATTTTCTTTAAATTCCAAATATCACGAAAACGGGTACAAATATGTATATGTCACACTTAATATAAATTAAAGGCAACTTAATGGGAAATGCAACCAGCAAATAATATACAGGGCGTTCCATTGAAAAAACTCAAGAAAAAGCCATTTGAAAAATATCAAAATTGATTAGGTGCTAGGAACACCCTGTATAGCGCATCAAATTTCTTTGGGCACTATCACCTCCCTATTAGTATTGGTTATTTTCTGACAAAGTTGTAAGAAAATATCTGCAAAAATGACGCTATTACGTAGTTTTCGGAAAAGGCCTGCAACGGCCATTTTCTTAATAAAAAATTGAATATTGCAGAAACTATTAGCTTTACGTCAATATCACCTGATACAATTAGTAAGACAATTTTCTTCGCAATCATAATATGTTATAATATACAGGGCATTCCATTTAAAAAAGTTATTTATTTTCTGCTACGCCTAAATGCAACACCCAGTATAAATGAAAATAATTTTACGTTGTAAAAAATGATATGCCAAACAACTTTTGTATTAAATATTTTTTTCCATCTCTAAAGATAATTGCTATATCTACCACCGCGACTCTAGTGACTCACCCTGTATATATATATATATATATAATGGTACACCATTCTTGCAGAAACCTGCATATATTGATATGAAAATTTGAAATAGTTAATACAAGATGGCGGTAATTTTTTAAGTTAGAAAACTACAGCCACGCCTGGGATTCGAACCCAGATGTACGTATTGCCGGTCCGACGTTTTACCAATTAGACTAACGTGACCTATGACATACAGTAGGTTAATTGTCACTAAAGAACTTCTACTCATATTTCTTTTTCCTTAACTAAGTTATCAAGTCATCACACAACACTTCAGAAAAATGTAACTGCAGATACCATAGTTTAATATGCATGAATGCACTCTCCCCTATATTATATAGCTTAATTAAATTACATAAACCTGACAAAAGTATAAGACCTATAATCTCTAACATAGGTACACCCATCGAACCAACTGCAAAATTTATACACCGCCTTCTAATAGATGTTTTCGAATTCAAATCGAAGTATAGTATAAATAACTCAAAGCAGCTTATATCTAGTACACAAAACTCAAATATTAACACCCATACTCGCCTTATTTCATTTGACATCGTCAATCTATATACAAATGTACCTGTAAAGAAAACTATATCCATTGTACGACAATTTTTAACAGACAACACATGACTACATAGACCTCTTAGACATAGACTACTTGATGGAATTGCTTGAACTTGTTACTAAACAGAACTTCTTCATTTTCAACGGTAACCACTACATCATGAATGACGGCCTGGCGATGGGATCTTCAATCTCTGGCTTGCTCGCAGAATTCTATGTCGACCATGTAGAACAGGAAATCTTCACCAACAAATTTGACACCTTTACAAGAGACATTAAATATTACTGTAGATATGTCGACGACATTCTAATTCTATATGACGGTAACAACGCCCAACTCATTGCTCTGCACAACATCTTCAACAATGTAGGAAACTTAAATTTTACCATAGAAAAAGAAAAAGAAGTAGGTACAGTTGAACTTTTTGGACTTAACCATAAGCAGGAACAATAACAGACTCCAATACAACATTTTCAGAAAACCCACCTGCACTGACGTCATCATACCTAAAAGTAGCTACACCTGCGAAACATTAATAGAGCACTTCAGTTACCCTTAAGCTAGACAGACTTTGAAATTGAGATCAAAACCATAATGAGACTGGGCAGAAATAATGGATACAGTATCTCCGACCTACAGAGTATCTACAACATTCACAACAGCAACATTCTGAAATTGATTTACCCATGTCACAAGATGGAAAGCAAGTACATATCTATGAATTATCATGCAGCTTGGACAGGACCAATGAAAACAATACTTCAACAGCACAACATAACAGCTGCCTACAGAAATAACACAAAGATGGGTGACTTCCTGATAAATAATAAACATAAATACAACAACATGAAGAGCGGAATATATCGCATCGAATGTGCAGACTGTGACAAATTTTACATCGGTCAAGCAGGCAGAAGCATATCGGCGAGATTCAAGGAACACGTAAACAACAAAAATGGAAACTCTGCTTTCGGACAACACTTGAAATACAACAAGCACACCACCAACGTAGATAAAGTCACCCTTCTACACAGCTTAAGTAAATCAAATAGGATGAACTTAATGGAGGAAATGGAGATACAACAATATAGAATAAACAACCCAGGCAAGATTCTCAACGAAAACAACGATTTTAACAACCACCGGATGTTTGTGAAATATTTGAAAATACCACCTTCGAGTAACGACACCTAGCGACGGAACGGACAAACATATACCGACTTAACAACAGGACACACCCTTACCGACTGTACAGACAAAACTATTATGACATTTGACGTGACAACACCATATTTATTGTACCGCGTGTACTGTGATTCAATTAACAACATTTTTGATTGTGCTGTTTATATATTGTTTTAATTGTTTTGATTGTACTTCGATGTCTTTAGAATTTTACCAATTTGACTCCCGTTTCCGACAAATGCCGCTATTTTCATACATGTACGCCCATTAGACCTAGACGGTAAGAAGTTTATTACTTAATAATTAAATGTGAATCTGTTTAACAACCATAATTAATCCGTAGTTTGCACTGAAGACGAACCTCGGTTCGAAACCGGTCTGCAAGATTCCCTAATAAAAACTTCATCATCAAACCTACAGCGTTTCATTCTATTATACATATATGCCATTACAATTCATACAGTTAAGGGAATATACTCTACATTGTTCGTCAATACCTCTTTTGGGGTATCTATATTTACATAATAGATTGATCATTTTTTTGTCTGTTCTATATGCAGGGGCTATGTCGTGTTTAGGGAGGATTTTGTTCAGTTTCTGACTTATATTGTCGTATGTAAAGGATCTGTAATTGGTATTTGCATTTCTCTCTATGGGGGTATATAAGGGATCCATTTGTTTTTCTACCTTGGAGATCAGTGTGTTAAGCACTTTTTCTGTAAAGCCATTTTTGTTTGCAAGGGATCGTATAAGAGCGATCTCTCTTTTTCTTGCTTCTTCGTTCAATGGGTACATCAAACATCTCCTTATGTAAAAACGTAAGGAAGCTAGTTTCTGGGATGTGGGATGGTGCGAGTCAAAGGGTATGATTGTGTTCTTAGAGGTTGGCTTCCTAAGAATTTCGAAGCTGATGATATTTTCTTTATTGATGACAGTGACGTCAAGGAAATTTAGTTTTTTATCTTTTTGCATCTCTAGAGTAAATTTTAATTTTGTGTGTAAATTGTTCAAATAATCTAGCAGTTTTGCGAGTCCTTCCTCTTTACCATTGAAAATCACAAAAATGTCGACATAACGCATCCACTTTATAATATTATTTTTGTAAGGGTTCTTTGAGTTGATTATGACATCTATTCAATATGGTTTAAGAATATGTCAGAGAGTATGCCTGATAGAGGCATGCCCATGGGAAGTCCATCATCTACTCTGTAAAATTTGTCATCAAATGTGCAAAAGTTTTCCTGTACAATATGCTTTAGGAGGGTATTAAGATGTTTTTTCTTCCTGTCATCGTTGAAGTGACTATTAATTAATTGAGATGTAAGGTTTAGGGTAAGGTCAACAGGCACATTTGTGTACAAATTCGTCACGTCGAAGGAGACCATAAGGCAGTTCTTAAGATTTACATCTTTTATAGAATTTATAAATTGTTGTGTGTTTTTGACTGCGTATGTAGGGGTAAAATTTATAGATTCAAACACTTTCAATATGTTTTTACAGATCTTAATAGTAGGAGAATTTCGATGTTATTGGTCGCATGGGCATACCGTCTTTATGGAGTTTTGGTAGTGCATAAAGGTGTGGGATGGAAGGTTAAATGGGGAGGTGACTATTATGAGAGCCCGAGGTGTACTCATTCAGGGTCTCTCTGCACTGTTTAATTTAGGCCTTGGTTCTTTCTAACATTGAACTAAGTGAGTTTTTATTTAGTTCGACATAACCATTATAGTGAAGAAATTCAAGTGTCTTTTCGTTATACATATCCCTATACATTACCACGGCACCCGCATTTTTGTCGGCCTGGACATATAATGCATCACCATACGTTAGCTTATAACTAATAGTTTTAAATATTTTCCAGGTGTGGTTGTTAGTATTAGATTTTTTGTGTTTGTTTTCTTCTTTCTTAAGCAAAGTAATCATTTCAGTTTTTAGGTTGCAGTAGTTAGGATGTTTATTGATAGCAATATCAATTTAAATTGCGGATTTTATTATATTGCTGGTGGATGATAATGCATATTTATGTCCCTTGTTTAAGAGAACTGTTTCATTGATGTCAAAAGTTATGTTAGTGAGATTAGTCAAATTAAGCTCTTTACCCTGTACAACGTTGGCGCCGCCGTTTATGCGTCCATTGTTCGCTCTTGTTCGGTTTCTAATGTTTTGGAGTTTGTTGTTCTTCCTTCGACGTTCCTCGATGCTCACTGCTACGGCTGTGTTTCGTGCGTCATCGATGATCTCTTCCATCTCCAAATGGTGAAAAAAGTCTCGCAAGCTTCGGTGAGTCATTGCTAGTTGTTCTTAGCATGAATTAAGTCCTTTAAAGTGTTTTCTCTTCTCTTTCTTTAGGATTCCTTGTTGCATTTTCTCTATCGCCCTGATTTTTGTAAAATTAGGTGTCAAGTGCTCCTTGATGCATGTGTTGATGAAATTTATGTGGTTCTTTGTAACTTCGATGCGTGTGTAGATTCTTCTGAACTTATGAACGTGTGACGAGGTTACGTCATTGAAATGTTGAGTGTTGTTCATATTGCAAAGTTGGTAAAATGTGTGGGTGACAAACTAAAAACCTCTGTTCCTTTGCTGGTTTATTTATTTCCTGGGTACCGGCTTTACAGAAAAAGTTCTTAACACACTGATCTCCAAGGTAGAAAAACAAATGGATCCCTTATATACCCCCATAGAGAGAAATGCAAATACCAATTACAGATCCTTTACATACGACAATATAAGTCAGAAACTGAACAAAATCCTCACTAAACACGACATAGCCCTTGCATATAGAACAGACAAAAAAATGATCAACCTATTATGTAAATATAGATACCCCAAAAGAGGTATTGACGAACAATGTGGAGTATATTCCCTTAACTGTATGAATTGTAATGGCATATATGTAGGTCAGACTGGACGCCCTCTAAAGAAACGTCTAAACGAACACAAAAGAAATACAGCGTCTAATGTGTATCAACACAAACTCATGACCCGACACACGATCGACTACAATAACGTGAAACTTCTTCACAGGTGTGGAAAAGGGCTCCAGTTAGATCTATATGCACAATTGCACATATTAAGACAAAAACATGACCCACAGGCAATACTTATTAATGAACAGATTTCAATACCAGACCATTATTTTCATATTTGAATTTTTACTAGGGATTACACAACGACGCACGAGCCTGTTTGAAGAAAAACTCGTCACAACGCCATCGAGTGCAATACCATCAGTAAAAAGTTTATTCCAGTAATACTACACGTGATACCCACGAAGATATTGGTGGGATGCTTTTGAATTGACCGTGAGTTTGTATTATTTTACCTTTAAGTTTGTACCTGTTGTCTGTGTTGATATTCCGATTCGAACAGAGATTTATAATACTCCATTTTGTAATGTAGGTACCAATTTTATTTATTTCATGATTGTAATTTGTGTGTATTTGTAGATTGGGCTGAGAATGACTCATAAATAAACCAGCAAAGGAACAGAGGTTTTTAATTTGTCACCCACACAATTTACCAACTTTGCAATATGAACAACACTATTATATATATATATATATATATATCGAGATCTTTGATCTTCGTATGACGGAATTGCCCGACAAATACCTTTCTCCTTTATATCTCACCGTCTTTCCTTTATATATATATATTCATATCAGCAACCTACAACCTACAATAAACATATACAAGAAACTATCAGTGCACCGAACAACAAAAAACTAACAAATAGAAATTTACTTACTATATTGTATTACAGTAGAGTGACAAAAAAGAAGGCGACTTCAACATTTATTGGAGTACATTTAAAACCACAAAACAAACCACATTTAAAACTACACTTTAAAAATATAGCAGTGGAGACGACGAAACGTGTGTGCGGTTAGGTTAGTGGCATGGTGGACACGATGGAACGTCAGAAAGTTTTTCGAAAACATGCGCAATGAACAAACAAGACAGGAAACACCAACACTTCAAAAAATCAAACTGTTATCAATATTTTGACTATTATTAATGTTAATTTTGTTTTTGTCCATAGTGATTATGTAGGCGTATATGTTGCTCAGTGCTTCCACGTCGGTGTTGAAATTAATACTGTTTTCCGTCAAGTTGATATGGTACATCTCTAAAAACAATCGATTATTGTGGTTTCTTTCCGTATGCGTAAACTGCACTCTTGCAGTTTCAAATTTCAAAGGCATTTGAATCTCCGGCAAAACCGGATGCAGTAAAAAAAATCAATCGATGTGTTTCGAATATCATCCCGATTGAAAATATCGCAAGCAAAGTATAGCGTCAGTTTAAAATGTAAAAGATCATTTCTGAAAAACCTGGAAACCGTAGAAATTGACAATCGATATTTTTTTATGTTAAAAATATCCCTATTGAAATTATCGCATGCAAAGTGTAGCGTGCAGCTTTCAATTTCAAAGATAACGCTATTTTCGGAAAAGGAAAATCATACTAACATATCCTCAAAATTTTAATTTTTAGTCTATTATAGCTAATCCAAATTTCATTCGTCTGATTCCACAAATGACAACGTGGATCACCCGGTATTATATTTCCAAACAATTAATCGAAATCAGTTTGGCCTAGGCCATACCAGATTGATCTGAAGTATGTGAATACATACTAGGTTAAACTAGTTTGGCCTAGAAAAAACTAGTTCTGCCAATGCGCTTCGGCCGGACTAGTTTGGACTAGGACAAACTGGTTCTGCATGAAAACGGGATGTGCCGGTAACATATGCATTACTAAAAAACCTCGTCGAATTTACGGTTAGATATTGATTTCAATTTATATTGTACTACCATCCGAACTACGGTATTTGGCGTGAACTATTTTTTGGCCGAGGCTGTGTCGAAACTTAAAACTTACCTTCCAGGTTGATTGTTGTGTAGTATACAGTGTATTGGCTTGGGTGTCCCAAATTTATAGCCTGCATTTTTTTTTTCGTTGGAGGGTAACTATTTCCCTCAAAGTTTGAGAAAATTCGGTTAACGTTAACAGTTGCCATCGAACGCCTCAAATTTCCCATTTAAAATACATTGGAAAAATGCATTTTGCGACGTCTCTGATTTAGAGGCAAAGTTTCGGGAGATTATCCAAAAATTGTTAGGAGCACCCCAAATACCAAATCCACAACAACTACTTGTTCTTTCATTACCCCCACTCTCCCTAGCAGTACCATAACTATGAGGTAAATATTACCTCAAATTTACAATGGTATTTTTTATATTTTGGCTGAAATTATTATTATTGGATTAATGGCATGTTTTTTGCAATTTGTTATTAATTTCCAATTGTTTAAAGAAATGCTATTTGTTTAAACAAAAGTATTCTATGTTAGGTACATATGTTTCTATTTTGTACAATGTTACGTATTTTTTATTTGTTGGCTGAAATTGTTATCATTGGTTAATGGTCTTTGTCATCAATATAAAAAGTCAAATCAGTGACATATGCGCGTCTATTTTTCGCGTCTTACTTCGCGACGATGGCGAAACCGCGGCCGCCTTCAAAATCCCGTTTTGCTGCTACGTGGACTCGCGGATCGCGGACTCGCGTCTTTTTCTTTTAATTTTTCGTTAAAAATCGACGTACCGTCCCTTGAATTCCACTGCAAAAATTACTTGGAGCAGGTGCACCAAAGGCTCCGCGGAGAGTTTTGCTCGAAATGGCTTAAATTGCGGCCTGAATATGCGATAATGTTGTCGCAGGCGTTCCCTGGTAACCATGCAACTATAATTACGTTTAGTTGAAGAATTTCCAACGGAAAATAATATATTTGCGCCGGGGACAAGCGTGGCTTAAAAATGAGACCGTATTCTACCCGACTTCTGTCAGAATCGCCCTTACTTAACCTCTGCGCAATGGACAACGCCCGGCGAAGACTTAATGCGTACGTATATTTCGCATATTTTGGGTTTTGAGGGGATTTTAGGTACGCTAGGGAATTTTCGCGCACCAATGTTGGCATTTGGAAATCAGTGAGAAGTGGTTATAACCTAAACAACACTCACCAAACCAATCGTCGGCCAATAAATTTTATATTTCATATAACATTTTTTTATATTTTGCCGCAAGCTCATTGAGGGAGACAGACACACACATCAATCAAATAATTGGTAAGATTTCGTATCCGATGTTGGTATATCGTTGAACATATCTCTTTGATCAGCTATTTGCTAACTTCTTTTCAACATTTGTAGGTCCAAAAGTGTGGACGGATTAAAAGCGTTACCCTTTCGGAAGCAACTGCTTTAAGAAGTCCGTACTAGAAATGAGGCTAACGAATCTGTTCTCGCGTTCCCTTCTTAATCGGAGTATGAGGGTGCGTTATACAATTTTGGTGTTCCGCAATGGGGTGTACGCATTGGGTCCTGTTCGGGGCTACTATAAAATTCGGTAACTTTTATCTTTTATCCCGATACGCTGATCTAACGTTGAATTTTATTTCCAGGCTGTACTGTTATTAACGATGTAAATCCTCCGAATGGCAGGCAAGATTTCGGAGAGCGTATTTTAATTATGCGTACGATAATAATTGTTTCGATTAGTCGAATAAATTAAAATACAGTGTACAATTTAGGCAAAACTATTGTTTTATATAAATGTATTGCAGTTCGCGATAACTTTGTTCTAACGGAAAGGCGTTCAATTAAATTTTGCACGTTTCCTGTCCACACTGACTGCCGCGCAAGGATTTTCTTTGCGGAGTAACTGTTGTGTCCGCAACTTTTGGTTCCTGCAGGTGATTCAGTTTGCACGGTGTTTGCATCGACAATCATTTCTCTATTCGTTCCTATATTCTGCAATCGCAAAAACTGCAGTCAGGTTATTCAGTCAACCGAGATCTGGCTCGCCAGTGCCTTTCTCCTGATCAACAATTGCTTTGATTTGATAATAACCTCTAAAATATATACATTTAACACAATATTAGTGCTTTTTTAAATTGACGTTATTTGGTTATACCGTGTTTCGCAAGGTGGTCCATAGAGGGCAACAGGTGGTAGCAAAAGATTTTTTTATTTTTCTAAAATTAATTATTGTTTGGTATATTACATGTGCTTCGTCAAGAATAATAACATTTCATTGTCAATGTAAGTTTGTTATCACTCCAGTTTGCCACGTTAGCAAATTAAAGCTGGTTCTTTAATAACTGACATTTGCTAATTATAGAGTTGCAACAGTTACTTTGCGTTTAAAAAAAAAACAGCTACAACTGTTGCCCTGTGATGCCACCAACCAACAGCAGCGCAACCGAAATAACAGATATTTGGAAGTGATTATACATGAGCAATGTGCGTGTGGAGCAGAAGTGCACAAACATAATCACACCGAATTGACATTTTTATTTGTTATTATTTTAGTCAGCTACAGCGCGTACCCCTAAACCAGGCTCCACGCGTGAGATGGCTCTTCGAATAAAATAGAATCACATTTTCCTATCCCGAACAAAAGAGAATGACATCAATACTAGAGAAATAATTAAATGTTTCACCAACAATTATGAAATAAAGTGTATATGTTACCGGCAAAACCCGTTTTCAGATAGAACCAGTTTAACCTAGGTTAAACTAGTTCTGCCGAAGCGCATTAGGTCGAACTAGTTTAACCTAGGCCAAACTAGTTTAACCTGGTTTGTAAACGCATGTTTTAGGTCAAATTGGTATGGACTAGGCAAAACTAATTTTGATTACCGGTATTGAAATGTGATATTATACGAGGTGATCCATGCTGTTATTTGTGGAACCAGACGAATGAAATTTGGATAGCTATAATAGACTAAAAATTTTAATTTTTGGGATAGGTATACTTGATGTTGACATGACTTTCCGGAATGGACGTTATCTTTGAAATTTCACACTATTCTTTGCATGCAGTAATTTCAATAGGGATGATATTATAAAAACGAAACACATAGATTGACAATTTTTACTTCTTCCGGTTTTTCCGGAAATTACGTGATGTTTTACATTGTAAACTGCAGGCTTTACTTTGTCAGCGGTATTTTCAATCGTGATGATTTTGTGAACCCAAAATGTAATGTTTAGTAATAAGTACCTCGATTAGACCGACAGGCGCCAGATCAAGAGTGCCTTCACTCTTTCTAATACTACATGTGAAAAGATTGACATTAACGATTGGCGTACGTCTTCTCAGACGACTGTCACTTTTGACAACACGCAAAGATTCCAAGACCCAACTATACTTATTCGTAATCAGAACGCACTCAACGTCATCCAGATGCTATACATTCAACTCGATGCCGTTCTCGTGCCCGTAGGTCCATTTTTTTTTCGGCTGCTCTCTACGACCTAGGCTCACTGAGTTTCTCACCAATTTTATGACGTGACGGAGCGTTTTGGCGCGGTTTATTTAATCTTTGATGCTCAATAACAAAAAATTTTACACACGGGTTTCTTGCCACCTAAGGATTTTATTTCTTAAGTTAGATAAAATCATGCAACACCCCTATTGAGTTATCTGATTATAGCTTCTATGACAGTAGACTAAATGTTGATGTTCACTGAAAAATATTATATTATTGCAATAAAAACCTCTTCAGCCTTTACAGATTATTTATTTTTTTTGGTACCGGTTTCGATCTACGATCATCATCAGCTTAAATGTTCAAGTAATCCAAAGCCGTATAAACAGTAAAAATACATTTTAAAAAACTTCCAAGTTCTCCTAGAAACGACAAGTCATTAGCGTGTCAAGATGGTTGGAACGTAAAAAATTTTACGTCCCAACCATCGGATTACTTGACCATTTAAGCTGATGATGATTGTAGATCGAAACCGGTATTTAAAGAAATAAATAATCTGCAAAGGCTAAAGAGGTTTTTTTTTTATTGCAATTATATGAACCCACACCTTTGAACTTCAAGAAGAAAAATATTAGCTTTTTAAGTCTTCGATGTGTTTCGTTTTTAGAATATCATCCCTATTGAAATTACTGCATGAAAAGTATGGTGTGCAGATTGCAATTTCAACGTCCAATACGGAAAAAAGACGAAGTCATACTAACATCAAGTGTATCCGAAAAATTTAAATTTTTAGTCTATTATAGCTATTCAAATTTCGTTCGTCTGGTTCCACAAATAACAGCGTGGATCACCCGGTATAATAGCACATTTCAATACCGCTAATCGAAATTAGTTTTGCCTAGTCCATACCAGTTTGACCTAAAGTACGCGTTTACAATCGAGGTTAAACTAGTTTGGCCTAAGTTAAACTAGTTCGACCTAACGCGCTTCGGCAGAACTAGTTTAACCTAGGTTAAACTGGTTCTACCTGAAAACGGGTTTTGCCGGTAACATATACACTATACAGCAATTTTTCTAAAACTTATTGGGTTTTGACTACTTTAGTTGTATTTTGCAATTTAGTAAAGGTTTTTTTTTTCTGAATACAACGGTTTTTTATTCTAATTTTATGGCCTTCAATTTTCTAGTCTAACTGAATTGAAAACAGTTTTTTTTGTGAATTGTACGTAAACATTTTTGTACTTTGCTTTGTGCTGGACACGAATCCTGCCTCAAAAGTGTCACAAGTCTCGTCATGTTTTTGCGTTTTTGTTTTGTTTGGACAAAAAAAACTCCTTTTTGAAAATTCTTGGGAGTTGTGTTGAGCCGTTAAAAGTTATTAAGAACACGGATTAAGTTATTTTTTTAGCGAAGTCGGATGGGCTAGCTTTGTCTATTAGAGTGCAAATGTTGGTGATTTACTACACACGGCCATCTAACCTAGGTCGGTTATCTACGAACTTCATCCATCTACCGGCTTCGGCTATCTACCGGGTTTGGCGACCTATTGGTTTCGGCGATCTACCTAGACCGGCCATCTGCCGACCTCTATACGAATTGGCGACCTACTCAAATCGGCGATCCATACGAACCGGCGATCTACACAAATCGGCGATCTACACAAATCGGCGATCTACACAAGTCGGCGATTTACACATCTAGGCGACGCGCAGCCATAAGGTCTGCCCCATTTCTAGTCTATCTATTAATACTAAAACTGACCGACGTCCGATCGCGAGATTATCGCGTCATTCTTCGCGAAAACCGCGAACCCGCGGACGCGGCCGCGGTTTTGCCTTTAAAACGGCATTTCGCCGCTGCGTGAACTCGCGGAGCGCGGATTAAGCGCCCCTTTCTCTTAATTTTTCTCGAAAAATCGATGTACTACGATATCGCCGGTCGAATTCCATTGGAAAAATTATTTGGAGCGGGCTTGTTGCTAAACCGAAAGGTAAAACATTAAATTCGTATAAACCATCGGAAGTTATAAATGCGGTCTTATGACGGTCTTCATCCCTTATATTAATCTGCCAATATCCTGCGAATACATCGAGGGTTGAAAAAAATTGTGCACCCTCCAAATAAGATAAAATGGCAATAATCACAGGCAAAGGGTACGTGTCCTTTTTAAAAGCTTGTTCAATTTTCTATAGTCTACGCAAAAACGCCATTCGCCTGTTTTCTTTTTTATTAATACGACTGGACTCGCTCAGGGAGAAAAATATTTTAGAATTATCCCGGCTTCTAACATTTCATCAACCGGCTCTCTAATCATTTCTCTCTGTTTATGTAATACGCGATACGAGGGTTGGTGAGTTGGACTGGCATCTCCAGTGTCAATTTGATGTTCACAAATATTGGTACGCCCCAGATCAAAATTATTATCAGCAAATATGTCCCTATATTCATTATGCAAACCTGATAATTGCTCGTTTTGTTGCTTAGATAGCCCTGATTGTACGTTATTAATGGTATTAATGTTATTAATGGTTTTCACGGTAAGACATTTCCGTGACATTTCCTTTTATTATCAACTGTATCTCTAAATGGCTTAGTGTCAAGTGACTAAAGTTCCTAATTTCGTGGCTCCAACTTAATTTCTTTGTTACTCATATTTTAAATAAAAATATGAGGATCATCAAAATCTACATAATTTTTACAAACGCTGATGCAAATAAATTCTGATTTGGTTCAAAATAACACTGTTGCGCATTTTTTACTGAATATTTAATTGAAATTGTGTGTTGACAAAAGCGCTAACAAAGTACTATTGTTTACCAAAACATTTTTACTAATGCATCCTTGTTCCGGTATAATATTAGTCATAGCCTCTCTTGCATTGTTGAAATAACAAATTTCTTCTTTGTTGTTAACTTTAAACGTAACACTGTTATCTTTAAATTGTATGCATGCACGATATTTATTGCAAAAGTCGCTACCGATAATCACTTGCACACTTAAATCTTTAGCAACAATAAACGTATGATCGAATTGTCCCGCTTCAATGTTAAGGTTACACAAACTTGACCTATTATCCATAAATAACTTTTTTCTGCAGTCTTAACGTGAATATATTTGGTTCGAACTATCTCGTTTTTATTTGGTACAAATTTTTCCTAGTTATCTTTCCTAGTTTTTGACCAATACTTTGCCGCATAGTGCCCTGGTTTGCGACACTTATAACAATTCTTAAACACTCTACCGTTTGGCGTAAGAGATTTTGAGCAGGCTTATAACTAGAATAGTGGTTTCCCACTTTATTCCTCACTTTTGATTCTAGGACGTATACCTGTGGCTGCAGACGCTTAATCTCCTCGTCCTTCTGTTGATTCATTTGGTCGTTCTGTCCGCTAGATGTGGCTCGGTCCAATATAAATTGTGAATTTTCTATTTTCCTCAAAGTCTTTCGGAGTGTTTTCCATTAAGCTGATCTTCTCAATCAGCTTCGGCTGCAGACCACGTACAACGAAACGCACCTCCACCTGTTCGTCCATCTCTGGATTGACGTCATGGCAGCATCTTAGGACCCCGTGGAAGTAGTTCCATATTTCTTGTCCCGGTTTCTGCATCCTGGTTGCAAGCCGGTAGTGAAGCTGTTCTACTTGAGCTGCATCCCTGAATGTTGATTGTAGCTCCGTGATGATGTCTTCAAAAACTGCGATTGAATTTTCTACAGTTTCAAACCAATTTAGCGCCGCCCCCTCTAGATAGATAGCATGGAAACAGGACCAATTTTGTCGCTTCTGACCAGCGATTAGCTCTCGCTAATCTACGATAAGTTTTTATAAAATTATCTACATCCTCACGTGCTGTTCCGCTAAACTTGATCGGCTTAATTACAGGAACCATCTCTTCTTCTGGGTCGCTCTCTACGTCGGACATTGTGGCTTGATTGGGTTCTTCTTCCGTTGTCGGTGATGTTAATTTTGAACCGCTTCTAGTTTTTACCATCGGGATAACGGCGTCTCCACCACTGTGACATTAACAGATGTGGCTACCCCTTTGTGGGCAATCACAGTAGCTTCAGTAGCTTCCCCGCGGGGATAAATACGCTCACAACGTTTTAACAATTGCTTTATTTATTTGTAGTCTTACATATGTGTGATTCTTAATAACTGGCTAAGAACTAAGAACTGACGCAATACAAAAAGGTTCCATACATTATAGTGGGTGTCCAAGGAGCCGGGTGATGTCGACCTTCCTGGTGTCGACTTATGTTTGTTGTTTTATCGCTGCACATTCCTAGAAGAAGGTTCCCAAAACACAAACTAACCTCGCGACTGATTATGTTTTAATTTTTATGCTCTGAATGACCCTATGTGACAATATAAATAGTGTGAGGTTATCGACAGGTCTTAAGAGGAATCCGTACCCCTAACATGCTACTGGCAGAATACGTAAAAGTTCTGAGGGGTTTTCTCAGCTATTAGTTCACAGAACTGTAAATACAATACACCAGATTAACGGTAAAAAGTATATAATTGTTCTTCTAGTCGTAGATTTTTGATATTTTTGTTTGTTTGCGACAAAATTGTTACTGAATCTGAAATAAAATTGACTGATTTTGCGATTTTTTTACGGAGAACACTAGTTAAAAATGAAAAAAAAGTACGACATTATAGATTTAAGTTACGCCTTTTTCTATAAGGTTACAAAATTTCAATTAAAAATATCAATACATTTTTTTTTGCACTCGAAACTGTACCCTTAAATGTGGTACTTTACCGTAAAAGTTGTCGTTGTCGTCTTACGCACTCTAGAAGCATTCTTAGCGGCATAGTTGGATAGACCAATGACGTTCGAGCGCGGCAATTGGGTACAGTCACTGAAAACTGCAGTTCTTTACCATACTTTGAATTATGCGATTTGACGGTGAAAAAGTCTATGCGAAAAGATTCTGTACCAACAGAACGATATTAGACGTCTTTTATGGCTTCGTCCCTCCTTCTTTTCAATACATTACTGGAAGTAGATGCTTCACTGACATCATCAAGAAGCGGGGCATCTGAAAATAAATGTATATATACGTGAAAATGCAAAGTAGATGTAAAAGAGAATGATTCTGAATTGTAGTAACACTAATTTAGTTGTTAGTGAAACATCCCCAAAGCCCTTGAAAGCATTTGTTTTATGTTACTTATGATTAATCTTACTTAGTTGTGATAGTGGCTCTGGTGGTAAATTTTCTGTGTAGTCCTTGGGGACAGCTAATGATAAAAGACGTTTTTCCTCTGCATTCATGAACATGTCTGCAGTAAAATGGGTACTACATACACGGTATTGGCAATACAAATGTTCTCCAACTTGCGATAACAAAGTATCTCTTCCACAAGCTTTCAGCCATATTTTAGCCCTAAAAACAAACACTATGGTCAATGGTACTGCAACATACCTTCTCGATTACAAATACATATAACTTACATCGTACTATTTTTAGGAAATCTAAAATAATGGAGCATTTCCTTGTTATCCTTTGGGGAATGAAAACTATTTTCACACTCATCCTATTCTGAAAATTATAATTACAGTGATATTCAAATGTCAATTATAATCATTGAAATGAGTGGTCCTGGGACCCTATTCGCGTCATCTTTTTGAAGCGAATGACTCTTTTCGAATGTGTTCGAATTTTTAGGAGAGTCGGAGTAGGGATACTCGCCCTATCGGGCATCGCCAGAACAAGCAAACTTGCTCATAGATACGTGCCAAACAGAGCGCTGGTACCACCACTCCGACTCTCCTAAGAATTCGAATACATTCGAAAAGAGTCATTCGCTTTAAAAAGATGACGAGAATAGGGGTCCAGACATCGAGATGAATATATACAGATATAATCTGGAGGTAGCATGCAATAGTCCCCACCACTGGTAAAAGGGGTCAAAAGTCATTTAGTTCTCATAGGGGTCATACAGAGGGCGGCGCGCGGCAAATTCAAAACAACAATTTAATGTTTAAATGATTCTCTTGTTTAGAATCTATTTTTAGTCCGTTAAATAACTTAAAAAGTAAGTAATTATCACTTTATAATGCATAATATGAGTTACAGAAGTGAATGATCAAATAATCACAGTACTGATGGAAATACACTCTATTTGGAATTCAATCTAATCGCGATATGTAATCCTTCTGTATCGTGATGGACTCGTATGTTTTAATTAAGTATCAATTTTTGGAAAATTTGTAATTCTGCTTTTTAATCGATGATATTGATGTTATAGCAAATTTCTTTAAGGTTAGCAAGGTTCGTTATTAAAAATAATAAAATAAAACAACAGTTTTTATTCAGTATGGTTTATTGATTTTTAATAAGGTCAAGTTTAGTATTTTTGTCTCATGCTTGCCGTTGTAACATAAATATTATGGTATTTTGGTATATAATGGAGTCTAAATGCACGTCAAGTAAATTTTTGCAACTTCCTCTCTCCTACTGCCGGTTTCCACTGCTTACCAAGATATGAATTGAATGGTAACCTAAAATAAAATGGGGCGTTTCATATACCTACATACTAAAAACCATAAAATTCTTACTTGTGAAATGATAAATCTTTATTAAATTTAGAATTGCTGCCACAATTTTTAATAGATCATCAGTTTACTATTTTTTACACCAAAATTTGGTTATGTAGTAATAGTTTTAGGCACGTTTTAGGTTAGAATGGTTAGAATCATATAGGTTTGTTTATATAACTGAAGTTAGATGTTTTGGTGGTTTTGAAATCACTAAAATAAAATCGCTGAAACATCTAACCTCAAGAGCCTATGAAGCTCAGAAAATTTTTGACCGCCCCCACTCCTTCCGTATGCTACCTCCAGATTGTATATACAGGGTGTCTCAACAGTGCGATCTTGGAAGATTGTGCCTCTGTTAATAAAGATATTTTAAAACTGATTTCACTCATATATACAGAACGCCGAGGCGCACATTTTAAAATTATTAGCGTGTATACAGAGGGAGCAGCCAGTGGGATGATTAATAAAACACCTTCCTTTGCAAGGCCCTAAGCTTTCGGCGGTTTATTTATGCCTTCATCAGAGGGAAATCTACAAACAACAACAGAACAATCTTCACAAGCACCAACAACACATGAATCAACTCACAGCCGGAGGCGTGCACCGTGTTAACAAAATACATCGGACCGTGCTTTACGGACTGGTCCCAACGAACATTCGCTCAAGCACCGCACAGTGGGACACATCGGGGTTCTCCACAGCTTTACAATTCTACAATTAAACATCCGGTATAAAAAGGATATCAAAAGGACAACATTTCTTTACTCCTACCTACTGTATTTGGTAACTTTTCTTGTTTAAAAAAAAGGGTCTTTAACGATTCAACGATGTGGTGTTCGTTGAAGTCAATAAAATATAAAGTCAGTGATCTGTTTCGCTTTATTCTTCTCCTACTTTTCCCTTTTCTTCTTTTCCTTTTTTCTTTCACACTCTTTTTCTGTTAATTATCTATAACCTCACCTCGCCACAATCTCTTATCCGTCTCTATAATAGGTTACAATTAGGTTAACATACTGTACATCTCAGAAGCGTCATCAACAATCACCTAGACTTGCTGCAATAGTCAAAATAGCGCTGAATATACTTAATTGCTATGGAATACGGAATACCAGGACCTCGTCCCTGGTCAGACGTCTTCACTTAGAAGCAACACGGTTTCTAAAGGTAAGGAGGGATTACCCAATCCTCATACTTCCGGCAGATAAGGGACAGATCACGGTGGCAATGAACAGGTCGGAATATGACGAAAAGTGTAATTTGTTGCTGTCGGACCCCACCACCTATACTTCGCTTAGCAGAGATCCCACTAGCTCGATCCAGAGAAAGACCAATGGTATCTGTAGACAATGGCTTAATGTCCAGTACATCGACAACACCACTTACCGTGGTCTTAGATGTAATAACGGCACCATCCCGAGGTTCTATGGCTTGCCGAAGGTACACAAGCATGATTGCCCACTACGTCCGATAGTCTCCTTCGTGGGGTCACCCACTTACAATTTTTCAAAATACGTCGCCTCTGTCTTGGAGAAGGCGCTTGGTCGTCGAGCCAGCTACAATGTTCCGGATACGTTTGCCTTTGTGGAGGAGATGAAGGATAGAATATTGCCCCAGGACCACGTCGTTGTTTCATTTGATGCCGTGTCTTTGTTCACGAACATTCCTCTGGATTTGGTGGTGGACGTCGTGACCGAGGAGTGGCCGCTGGTGTCGTTAAACACGGACATACCGCAACCACAGTTCATTTCGGCAATCAGGTTCCTCTTTGAGTCTGCAACGTTCTCCTTCAAGGATGGCTATTACAGACAGCAGTTTGGCACTCCTATGGGCAGCCCTCTATCGCCGATCGTTGCAACGATTGTAATGGACAGGCTCTTGGATGTGGTCCTGCCCTAGCTCTCTTTCAGGCCACCCTTCATCTACAAATACGTTGATGACTTGGTGTGTGGACTACCAGCTACTGGCGTCGGAGAGATGCTGGACAAAATGAACGATTTCAGCCAGCATCTGCAATTCACAGTGGAGACAGAGACTAATAATTCGGTGCCGTTCTTGGACACATTAGTGATCAGACGAGAGGACCAATCGATAATTTTAAACTGGCATAAGAAACTTTTTTTCCAACCACCCATTGAAGCAAAAAATAAACACTGTAGTAGCAATGAAGGATAGGGTCAGTAAGATCTCACATGCTTCCTTCCAGAACGAGAATAAAATGCAGCTGTTGAAAATATTTTTGAATAATGGGTACCCAGAAGCCATGCTCAGAAGGCTGATTTTCAATACGACTGCGATTCCACGTGACAGACAAAACATCTCCCTTACACACCCATTGAGCGATACAATTAGGTTGGTAAAATATGTCAGGTTCCCTTACATTTCCGGACTGTCTGAGAAAATCAGGAATATAGCTTATGACCACAACATCACCATTGCCAATTATAACAGCAGACCGTTGGCAACGTTATTTTCCAGTGTCAAAGACAGGACACCACTACATCTACAGACAAACGTTGTTTACAAAATTCCCTGCGGTGGTTGTGAGGGAGTATACATAGGGACGACCTCCCAACACCTTGGGTCGAGAATCAGACAGCATAGGCATGATTGTGTGGGACGCAGAGAAGACAGCAGTGCATTGGTGGCTCATTATATGAGCACGGGCCATAGGTTTAACTTTGATGGGGTATCGGTGGTGGACAGAGAGCTGAGATACAGGAATCGACTATTTTTGGAGGTGATCCATATACGGAGAGAAAGACATGCTGTCAATTTTCGCACAGATATTCGGGATGTCAGCGCGACCTACAGTTTCCTACTCCACTTGGATAAAACGCGAGTAAGTCATGACAACAATGACTCCACGTTGGGCTTGATTACTTTTTAATAATGCCCAACATTAGGCAACCAGTATGACTTTACTGTGTCAACCTTCCAACCACCCTGTATGTTGCAGGTGGCTGGGTCGGTAATGTGGAACTCTGCTTGTTGTGTTTTTGTTTAACCTGTTTTAGCTGTTTTATGTATGAATCGACACGCTGTCATCCTGGTATTCCGTATTCCATAGCAATTAAGTATATTCAGCGCTATTTTGACTATTGCAGCAAGTCTAGGTGATTGTTTATGACGCTTCTGAGATGTACAGTATGTTAACCTAATTGTAACCTATTATAGAGACGGATAAGAGATTGTGGCGAGGTGAGGTTATAGATAATTAACAGAAAAAGAGTGTGAAAGAAAAAAGGAAAAGAAGAGAAGGGAAAAGTAGGAGAAGAATAAAGCGAAACAGATCACTGACTTTATATTTTATTGACTTCAACTAACACCACATCGTTGAATCGTTAAAGACCCTTTTTTTAACAAGAAAAGTTACCACAAGAAAAGGAGTAAAGAAATGTTGTCCTTTTGATATCCTTTTTATACCGGATGTTTAACTGTAGAATTGTAAAGCTGTGGAGAACCCCGATATGTCCCACTGTGCGGTGCTTGAGCGAATGATCGTTGGGACCAGTCCGTAAAGCACGGTCCGATGTATTTTGTTAACACGGTGCACGCCTCCGGCTGTGAGTTGATTCATGTGTTGTTGGTGCTTGTGAAGATTGTTCTGTTGTTGTTTGTAGATTTCCCTCTGATGAAGGCATAAATAAACCGCCGAAAGCTTAGGGCCTTGCAAAGGAAGGTGTTTTATTAATCATCCCACTGGCTGCTCCCCCAGTAATCCTGGTTTATCAATTTACACTACATTCAGCCGATAATTCCAAAAATCTAATGTATACAGAGGGTTCCATAAGGTAGTACCAACCCAAACTTAGGTTTTTTTAAATGGAACAACCTATATTTCCGCACAATTTTGTATTTCTCGCAAAATTTTACGACAATGAAAACCTACCATAAAGCTTATACTTTTAGATTTCTTCCATTTTTATGGAAAAACAGCAGTCTAAGAAAAATTGTATAACTCAATACCTGGTTTTAATTTTATTGCGCACGCTTAGATTATGATTAAGTAAGAAGCGTTCTATTAGCGTCATTACCTATCATATCCAAATTGTGTACAGTGCAGGGTGGTAGTAAGCTGCAACAAAATATAGCAAACGGTTTTTTTGCGCAATAAAATTAAAAACAGGTATTGAGATATACAATTTTTCTTAGACTGCTGTTTTTCCATAAAAATGCCAATAAATCGAAAAGTATAAAGTTTAGGGTAATATAACACTTTATTTAACGTAATATACAATAAATTTCACATGTCATGCAATATAGATACAATATTCACTTCAGTATAAAATAAACCAAACATAATATAATATAAAGTACATGCTCCGCGAAAAACTCTTCTCCCTCCGTCCTCACCTCGGGATTGGATGCGACATCTGATCTCGGGCTAACGGTGTTGGGGTTTACTTTAGATTTTTTTTGTTTCTTTTTCTTTTGTTTTTAACTTATTATTTTTTTTTGTCGAACTAGTTTCTCATCTATAGTATTGTATATCCTTGTAACATTAGGGTTTTCATTTTCAGTTTAAGTGTTATGTAGTTCAGTTCCCTTGTCTCGGTTGGTCGGTTGTCGAAAATTTTGCTGCGTTTCGCTGAACAAATGGGGCGTAGCGGGTTGTTCTCGATCTTTCCGCTCTTAAGTGTGATGCATTTCTCGTTTTGTGTTCGTGTACTTGGTCCGATGTTTTGAGTATTATTTCGGTTATAATGTTATGGTTGTTGATTTTGTGCAACAACAAGACCTTGTGCAAAGTTATCAACTGCTGCACTGTTAATTCTTTCGTAATAGCGTGTACCTCTTGCGTTGGTATTGTTCTATGGAGTCTATATAGAGTTTTTAGTATTTTATTCTGCTGTCGTAGCTTATTTATTTTGTATCGAGTTGTTTTGCTCCAGGTATATATCATGTAGCACATGTTGGAGATATATAGACAGTTGTACAGAGTTTTTTTAGATATTCTAGGATGAAATATTTTAGTTTGTGTAGTGCGGCTATGGTTTTTGCATTTTTTTTAAATATTATCTATGTGCGCATTCAGGTTAAGGTTGCCTTTTATTGTCAGTCCTAGATATTTAACTTTTCTCGTTTGGGCAATGTGTTCTTTATTGACGATAATTTTAATGGGCGTGATTGATTTTCTACTTCAGAATAACATATATTTCGTTTTTTCTCATTTATCGTCAGCTGGTTACTGATGAACCATTCCTCCATCTTTTTTACGTATGTGTTTATTTTGTGTTGTAGTTGTTCTTCGGGTAGGTAATGTTATTTTTCATTGTCGTAAAATTTTCATCAAAAAGTATAAGCTTTATGGTAGGTTTTCATTGTCGTAAAATTTTGCGAGAAATTAAAAATTGTGCCGAAATATAGGTTGTTCCATTTAAAAAAAACATAAGTTTGGATTGCTACTACCTTATGGTGTAACGTGCTTTCCTTGATACTAAGCACCAATCACATAATAAAATATCCGGAGATATTATTCCCTGTATTAGGTAGCTCTAATATTAGGGTTCAACGAAATCAAATCAAATGCTGGTATAATGTAGAAAATCAAATTTATTTCAATCGCATAATAAAATAAAACAAACCTTATTTAGCGGAAAAAAATAATGTATACGGGCGGCGGTTTCCCAGTCGGGAATATACGGGTACGGTGCGGAAGTCTTTTGTCAATATATATACGGGCGGCGGTTTCCCAGTCGGGAATATACGGGTACGGTGCGGAAGTCTTCTTGTCACTCGCTAAGTCCAGCCTACGAGGCCGTTCGATTAGCGAGTCCGGGAGTACTAGTCAGCGTCAGCTCACGGGGCTGTTCTGTACAAGTCTGCCTTCCCAACTATTGCTGGCCGGCTTTTATACACAAATCTGAGGACTGGTTCCTCCCCACCATCGATAGGACCGGTTCGATAACAACTTTCGGACGGGTCAACATACTCGCGAATTTCTACAGCACAAGAACTAAACGTAAATAATAAAAATAAGTATTCGAAACAATTTACAAACGCTACTTAACTTAAATATGATTACTTACATAAACGAATTGGCAGTAATTCGTTACAATGGAACATCCTGTATACACGCTAATAATTTTAAAATGTGCGCCTCGGCGTTCTGTATATATGAGTGAAATCAGTTTTAAAATATCTTCATTAACAGTGGCACTATCTTCCGAGATAGCACTGGTGAGACACCCTGTATAGTCATCTCGATACTTACTGGGCAATACGTTTGTCACCTTGTTCCATCTCGATGGTTCCAGACCGACTAGTTAGTAGTTACTTGAAAGCACGAAAAGAAACATCGCAACAACTACCGATCAGATAACCAACAAATATTAACGTCAAAACAAGTGTTGTTTAAACTACTTACAGATGTAGACGCTGTATGCGAAATTCAGCATCCGTGATACGGAATTCGGTTGAGATACGACGCAAATACTATTGCATACTGTATGCGATGCGGCCATATTTGATGACAGCTGTCTTGTCCATTTGCGACCACAGTGATGTGCGCGATAGACATGGATGTAGAATGTTGTGGACAGATGCGTCCAGTCCACGACGACGAGAGCACCCACCCGATCAAGACATAACCCCTACGTTACTCAATAGTTTTTAGACACCTGACCCGCAGATGATACATATTATATCGAAATCGATCGTCACATGAATAGAAAAATAAAAAATTCTTGATCTCCATACTTTGTCGTGATTTATCATATGTTACCCAAAGTGGATGTAGAGGTGTGTATAGTTCGATCAATGGATCTTTGCCTCCCTGTCAAAGTTAGCCAAATCTAGTTACGATAAGGTTGTCATGCGATCACTCTCTCTACGACATATGAAATTATTAACACTAATTAACACACGGTCTCGGATACTAATGTTAGGTACTAATGTGTATAACAAAGACGGAACTATAGTTAAATGTCATTGTATAGTTCGTAATTCCAGCGGCGTCGCTTTCAGGGGTCCTGTCATTGTAAACTTCAAAATGCTGAATCCGTACCCCCTACGTTCTACTCACAAAACACGTAAAAGTTCTGAGGGTTTTTCTCAGCTATTAGTTCACAGAATCGTAAAACCAACACACAAAATTAAAGATAAAAATAAAATCAATTACCCGTCTAGTGGTAATCATTTTACTTTATCATACGCAGTATTATAAAGTATTGTAATCATGCCGAAAAAAAAATTGAGTTTTTAGCGGAAATAGGTCTTTTTGGGTCCCCTGAACATTTTTGACCAAGGTACAAAAAAATGTTCAGGGGACCCAAAAAGACCTATTTCCGCTAAAAACTCAATTTTTTTTCGGCATGATTACAATACTTTATAATACTGCGTATCATACGCAGTATTATAAAGTATTGTAATCATGCCGAAAAAAAAATTGAGTTTTTAGCGGAAATAGGTCTTTTTGGGTCCCCTGAACATTTTTGACCAAGGTACAAAAAAATGTCTGTGTGTGTGTGTGTATGTGTGTACCCGTTTTTTGTGGCGACGATTCCGGAGAAACTGCTAAAGGTATCGGGACGAAACTTCATATTTAGAAGTTTCATGACCAAACTTAGAGCTGAAAAGCTTTCTGTTGAAAAGGGTCCAAAGGAACTGGAGGTTTAGTCTTAACATTTTTGAAAGATTTTGCTAATAAGCCGCCATTTCTGGAAGTTCGTCGAAATAGTTAAATAATAAATTAAAGTAGAGGAAATTCTGAATAATTTATGACTATGAAATTTTTTTGGTACAATCAATAGTTTACCTGCATGAGCAAATTCTATTTCATCGAGATCGGTCGTACTGCATTAAAACTAGTAGCCAGGATATGTCCGATATGATTCTATAAATGTCAATATAAGCTGCGTTCAGATATTGTACACCGTTACACTTTTTACACCCAATAACACGTAAGTGTCATTTGGACGGCGTACCCGGTGTCAACGGAGTACAGTATCCGAACGCAGCTCTGTCTCTGTCTCTGTCTAGTTCTACTAGTTTTATTTTAATGCAGACATAGCCGATCTCCATCAAATAGAATCTCATGCAGCTAAACTATTAATTTTATATATATTATGATAAAGTCATGTGCCGGGCCACATCAGATTTTTATATTTTCGTTTGCTTTTGACTAAACGGTTACTGAATCTGGCGGACTTTGCGATTCTTTTACGGAGAATACAGGTTAAAATTGCAATAAGTACACACATAATAGATCCAAGCTCCTCTATAAGTTATAGTTCCTCTATAAGTATACAAAATTTCATGTAAAAATATCAATCTTACATGCTTTTTTCACTCAAAACTTTACTTCTTTGAGTCCATGATTCAGACATATTTTATCACCTAGCGTGGATACAACCATAACAATTAATAAATTTACATTACCACAACAAGTACTATACTTTTATCTATAATTTGATGTATAACATGTGAGAATTAATTCAAAATTAAGCTCACTATGGATGCTTGTTTTATAGGACGTACTAGCCCTACTGATTCCTCTTAACCTATACTTTAGTGCAGGGTTGATGGTTATATTTTTTGACAAAATTTATTTGACTACGCCACTGACTGAATGACAAGCGTTGATTGCACCAGACTACTGTCATTATTGACAGGGAGACATTGATCCATTGATCGAACTATATAATGCTTTGGCGGCTTGCAATGAAAAAGGAGAAGTATCTGGGTTCATCCAATAGTCAAAGTGCGGGAAGAAAAGGGACTGTTTAATTGACTTTTTCGCGAATTACAAGACCCATCAAAATTTTTTTAACCATTCCCGGATGTCAATGAAGTCATTTGATGAGCAACATTATAGAGAGAAAATTGTGTAAGGAAGACACCGTTATGCGAAAAAGTATGCCACCGAAAGAATAACACTGCCGAAAGGTACTATGAAGGACGCATCCGTACAGCAACCGCTTTTTTAATTTGCACACATTTCAGACTCTACCCTACCCTGTCTCAGGGACCGTGCGCGTGTAACGAAGGGTTAAATTCACAGAATTTCACAGAAATCACAGAATTATTAGAAAATTTACCATTGTCTTCTGATTTTAAAAAATGTGTTTAAATGTTGATAAAAGTTTATTTGTCATTACACAGATATTTTTAAAGATTTTACAGCAATCACAGAATTATTAGTAAATTTACCATTGCCTAATGATTTTTGCGTGCGTGCGTGCGTGCGTGCGTGCGTGCGTGCGTGTGTGCGTGCGTGCGTGCGTGCGTGCGTGCGTGCGTGCGTGCGTGCGTGCGTGCGTGCGTGCGTGCGTGGGTGTGTGTGTGTACCCGTTTTTTTGTGACGACGGTTCCGGAGAAACTACTAAAGGTATCGGGACGAAACTTCATATTTAGAAGTTTCATGACCAAACTTAGAGCTGAAAAGCTTTCTGTTGAAAAGGGTCCAAGGAACTGGAGGTTCAGCATATAAGCCGCCATTTCTGGAGTTTTGTCGAAATAGTTAAATAATAAATTAAAGTAGAGAAAATTCTGAATAATTTATGACTATGACATTTTTTTGGTACAATCAATAGTTTAGCTGCATGAGCAAATTCTATTTCATCGAGATCGGTCGTACTGCATTAAAACTAGTAGCCAGGATGTGTCAGATATTTGATTCCAATGACAGTAGGTAGTGTCAAACGCTAATGTTTTGACAATACCTACTGTCAATATAAGCTGCGTTCGGATATTGTACACCGTTACACTTTTTACACCCAATAACACGTAAGTGTCATTTGATCGGTGTACCGGGTGTCAACGGAGTACAATATCCGAACGCAGCTTTAATCGACATATCTGACTAGTTCTAAGTAGGTACTAGTTTTATTTTAAGGCAGGCACGGCCGTACTCGATCAAATAGAATCTCATGCAGCTAAACTATTAATTTTATATATAGTATGACAAAGTCATGCGCCTGGCCACATCAGATTTTTCAATTTGAAGTTGTGTTCTCCGTACAAAAAATCGCAAAGTGAGGCAATTTTATGTCAGGTTCAGTAACTTTTTGTCAAAAAATATCAAAAATTTAAAAAATCTATCACTAGACGGAAAATTGTATACCTTTTATCTTTAATTTGGTGTATAGCTATTATGATTCTATAAACTAATAGCGAAGAAAACCCCTCCGAACTTTTACGTGTTTTGTGAGTAGAATGTGGGGGATACGGACTCACCTTGTGTTTAGAGAATCGACCGTTTATTCTGTAAATTGTAACAGAATAGATCTGGTGTATAGAGATTTCAGTCAGGGTTGACAAATTGTTAAATATTCCTGACGGGCAACGTACTACTTTGAGCTCCTGATTGGGTGAATGAATGGCATTTTATAGCCATAAACAGGCAACACTTTCACAAAAATAATAAATAGCTTATTCAAACGGGTTTTAAACGTATATTGTGTTTGTAATTTAGTCGAACTGAATTTGATTAATTTTAAATTTTAATCGATATTTATTTGTAATTAAGAAAAATATTATTATCAGATTTCGGCTCAAATGAAAACATCATTACTTTATTGTTCATAAAATGTCTTAAAATTTAAATTTAAATGACCTTGTAATTAACATTACATATTTTTACAGATATTTTTCAATAATCTAAAAATAATCACAATCTTGATAAATAGTCAAGAAACGAAAATTATAGAACATTTCAGAAAAGAAACTCCGTTGTTGGAAATCAGTAGGAAACAAATCACGTGCTTTGGTGTAGTTTTCTAGCGACGAAGACAGTGAACTACAATAAACATATTGCGTCTAATAAGTACAAATAATGCCTTAAAGTTACAAGGTCTTGAAAATTGATATTCTGGCGGTGGAGGTGAAATTGTTGGAAGAAAAAATATTTTCCATGTACATTTCTAATCATTTTAGTAGTAGAGTAACGCCGGGTCTGGACCATACCGCCTGTACCGACGTACCGCCCGTCGTACCGCCGTACCGCTAGCCGTACCGCCAACCAACCCAAACGTCAAAATCCAAACCCAACTCGGCCCAACCCAACCCAGCCAACCAACCCAAACCTCAAAATCCAAACCCAACTCGGCCCAACCCAAAAGTCAAACGTAACCAACCCAACCCTACTCAACCACCCTAACCCAAAAAACCCAACACAAAATCCAAAATACAAACAAAACCCAAAATCCAAACCCAACTCAGCCCATCCCAAAAGTCAAACCCAACCCTACTCAACCACCCCAACCCAAAAATTAAACCCAACCAGCCAAACCCAACACAAAATCCAAAATACAAACCCATCCAACCCATCCCAAAATTCAAAACCTAGCTGTTTCTCCAAACACGAAAGCTCTTTCACCAAACACGAAAGCTGTTTCTGCAAACACGAAAGCTGTTTCTCCAAACACAAAAGCTGTTTCTTCAAACACGAAAGCTGTTTATCCAAACGCGAAAGCTGTTTCTACAAACACGAAAGCTGTTTCTCCAAACATGGAAGCTGTTTCTCCGTACCGCCGTACCGTCAACACAGCCAACCAACCTAAAACTCAAAATCCAAACCCAACTCGACCCACCCCACCCCACCCTAACACCGCCAACACCGCCCACCAACCCAAAATCCAAATCCAACCCAACCCAAAAGTCAAACCCAACCCAACCCAAAATTTAAACCCAACGCAAAAATCCAAAATATAAACCCAACCAACCCAACCCAAAACCAAAAATCCGGGCCAACCAAACCCAACGCAAAAATACAAAATAGAAACCCAACCAACCCAACCCAAAATCCAAAACCCTTTTTTTTTTTTTTTTTTTTCGGCGCTGAGGAGGAGAAAATGCTTTATGCACTCCGGCAGGGCTTAGGTGGCGCCTGAAGATGATGGGAAAGTGGAAACTTTTCACCTGCCGGGAGTGTTGGACTTGCCATAAAAAACTGGCCTACCGACTAAAAACTCCTCCCCATCTCCTCCGCTTTTCGTCTGGATGGTCGGGACCTGCTTCCGCATTGCTGCGCGGCCATCTCCGCGGTAAGATGTTGGCTCTCTTCTATTTCTTCTTCCTCCCTACATCTCGTTGGGGCTCCTCCGCTGTGCCGGTTTGCTCCTCTCTTCTTCGTCTCTCGGCGACCTTTCTTCTCTCTCCGGGTGAGTTCTCTTCCTCCTTGTTGCTTTCCCTCTCGTTTGGTTGGTCAGAGAAAATCAAAGGGTTTTATTAATTTATTTGGAATGCATTTTTAGTCTTTACTTACGTAGCGGTGGGGGGGCAACATCCTGTTGGGACCCCCCTTGATGTTTTGTACCGCTGTTCCTCTTCTCTCTTTCCTTCCTCTCCGATTGGTCTCTGGATGGCTCTCGTCCGATTGGTCCAAGAAAGCAGCGGAGGGGGTTAAAACATCCTGTTGGAACCCTCTCGGTGTTCTGGCTTGCTCCTTCTCTTCTTTCTTTTTCTTTTTTCTTTTTTCCAAAACCCAAGTCAGCCCAACCCAACCCTACTCAATCACCCCAACCCAAAATTTAAACACTACCAGCCAAACCCAACACAAAATCCAAAATGCAAGCCCAACTAACCCATCCCAAAATCCAAAACCCAAAGCTGTTTCTCCAAACAGGAAAGCTGTTTCACCAAACACGAAAGCTGTTTCTCCAAACACAAAAGCTGTTTCTCCAATCACGAAAGCTGTTTCTCCAAACACGAAAGCTGTTTCTCCAAACACGAAAGCTGTTTCTCCAACCACGAAATAAAAAATTACCTCACGAATGATTTGAACTGATGAACAGCAGATGTCCCTCAAAAAATGGATGCATTTTTCATAAGTCTGCCTACTTGTATTGCCTGCAAATAGGGTATTTGTTCCATACTTTAAAGTTTAGACCCTACGAATGTTTTAAGTACTTTTAATTGACTTGTAAGAAAAATGCAACACATTGAATGGGGAAACACAGTTTTTAATTACGCTTTATGTTTGATCGTTTATTAGAGTTTCGCGTCGCGTAAGGAAGATTTTCAACTTCTTTAGAGCATTTACTGAATATGTTTATTCAGTTCTTAGAGACCCGCGTCGGCTTAAAGGAGATTTTCATCAACTTGTCCCAACTCAACCCAACCCAAAAGCCAAACCCAACCCTACTCAACCACCCCAACCCAAAACCTAAACCTAAACCTAAACCCAACCAGCCAAACCCAACGCAAAAATCCAAAATACAAACCCAACCAACCCAACCCAAAATCCGGGTCAACCAAACCCAACGCAAAAATACAAAATACAAACCCAACCAAAAATCCGGGTCAACCAAACCCAACGCAAAAATACAAACCCAACCAACCCAACCCAAAATCCAAAATCCAAAACCAAAAATCCAAACTCAACTCAGCCCAACCCTACTCAACCACCCCAACCCAAAATTTAAACACATGCTGTTTCTCCAAACACGAAATAAAAAATTATCCAAAATCACTCAACCCAACCCAAAATTCAAACACAACACAAAATCCAAAATACAAACCCAACCAACCCCTCCAGAAATCTAAAACACGCCGGGTCTGGACCACACCGCCAACCAACCCAAAATCCCACAAAACAAAAAAAGTCCAACCCATCCCAACCAAACGGCTAACCTGTTTGAGAAAATAGCTTACCTGTTATGGAAAACAGCTTACCTGTTATTGAAAACAGCTTACCTGTTATTGAAAACAGCTTACCTGTTATTAAAAACAGCTTACCTGTTATTGAAAACAGCATACCTGTTTGTGAAAACAGCTTACCTGTTTGAGAAAACAGCTTACCTGTTTGAGAAATCGACACAACGACGACATGATGTGCTTTTACCAAACACAATTAGGTCGAACATTTGCAGCCCATCCGGTTGTGGTAAAACAAATCGTCTGCTCAGTTTATTATTTAATGAAAACGGGTTACGATTCGAAAACATTTATATATTTTCCAAGACGCTATATCAACCAAAATATGAATTTTTAAATGATATAATAAAACATATACCGGAAATTCAAATGTTTAATTACATTCGATTCTAGAAAATTTCTCTAGTTATGGGAGCTGTCCGCTTATTGGTGCTGACAGCAAGGAGAGTTTTACTGTATTTGAATGTTTGCCTGTTAACTTATGTAGAGGTTAGGTGCTTCAAAATGGACAAAATAAAACCTAAAAGAATCGTACTAGCAATCAGAGAAAAAATTACATTAAAAAAGCATGAAAAATGGTGACACTGTTTCACAAAAAATGGTGAGAAGGCGTGCTAATTTCTAGTTCAATGTGCACACAGCAAGCCGAACAGATTCAACTAAAATTTAATATCTAAGGAACTTTGACGCATCGAGCGGTTGGTCACACCGATTTATTAGTAAATAAATATTAAACATAAATGTTTTTCTTATTTTTGTTAAAAACATACTTTCGATTATCCGTGTTTTTCACTTATCCGTGACAGCTTCGGTCCCGATGAGCATGGATAATCGATTCTCTAAATCTACATTTTAATATTGTAACATGTGATAAATATCTTTTATGTTTAAATATTATTATGGGTTTACTTTCTACAACGACGAGTACTTAATAATGACTCGCATTAATCGCTGGTAGTTAACAATCTGGTAGAATGTTTTTAAACGACATCGTTATCTACATCTAAAACTACTTACCACATTATTTTAACACTTTTAACTTACTTGTTCGCTTGAAGCTTATGAGAACATTGTATTTGTCTTATAACATAGGTGGAAATATTACTCGAACATACTAGATGTTTATTATTTGGTATAGTGATAGGACGGTAATTAAAGAAAAAAGTAGATTTAAAATATTTTTATTTATTGATCAATAGTGCATTAATCACTGGTAGTTAACAATCTGGTAGAATGTTTCTAAACGACACCGTTATCTACATCTAAAACTACTTAGTAATTACCACATTGTTTTAACACTTTTAACTTACCTGTTCGTTTGGAACTTATGACAATATAGTTTTTTTTTCTTATAACATAGGTGGAAATATTACTCGAACATACTAGATGTTTATTATTCGGTATAGCGATAGGATGGTAATTAAAGAAAAAAATAGAATTCAAATATTTTTATTTATTGATCAATAGTACAATGCATATAAAGTGATGCCATTTGCACGATGTGAGTACATAGGAATTCTCTGATAATCCGTATTGCTATGTTCATATTTAAGCTCTTCACACACATACTGTAGACAGTTGTCATCTGGTTCATACATTGTCTCAACATCAAAACAGAACACTATCCTATTTACCCCGCCGTGTTTTTCAAATTCCTCCACTTTATCAGGACACACTCTTTCCAAGTATTCTAGGGTTATCTGAACCATTTCGCCTAGGTTCATCATCAACTCGTCTACTTTGGGATTGTTGACATCATCCACCTCAACATGAATGTGTGAAACACTGTTCAAACTCATTCTGACACACGTTGATTTAACGTAAACACTGTTGTTACACAGTACTTTGATGAGTTGGTTGATTGTACTGTTATTTATTCGTAATGTGGCGTACTACTTATATGGATTGTATCCATTCCAGTAATGATATGAAAAGTAATTAAAACAAAAATGCTGCTATCGTTAAAACCAATCATCACATTACCTAATAATAGTGTATTAAGTGTTGAGTAGATTTTTAATCTGAATGTCATTCTATGGAATACACAATGTAAATTAGTCTATAGTCATTAATTTTAAATAATAAAAGACATATCATAAATTATTTTTATTACAGTGACAATGCTAATGAAATTATAAATTATCTAAGCTACCATCACGCTGTATAAAGCATCCAATTTTTCTCGATTAGCTCGTTCATTAACCTAAAAAAATATTAAGTGGGTCTCACTGAAAAATAATCACCTGATTTTTTGCCCTTTAAAGTTTTTATACCTATGCTTAACTGGTGCTACCTATACCTATATAAATTACTCGTCTAGTTGACAATATCGTACAAGGTGTTCCTTTTAAAAACAAACTCAAGGAAAACCCATTTGAAAATGTTAAAGAATACTATATGCTACCATCTTGCTGTGTAAAGCGTCTAATTTTCACGATTCGCTCGTTTATTAACTTAAAAAATATTAAGTGGTTGTCATTGAAAAATAATTGATTGATAGATTTGTAAGCAACGTTTTTCATAGAATGTTTTTTTCTAAACGATACAGTTATCATTTGAATCTTTACCATTTGAGGATCAATAATTCTATCATTATCACTGTAATTAATCATATTAGTTGCTAGTAGTTGGTGCATAACAGTTGACTCTTGTTAAAATATGATACTAAAATTAAAATTTAGTACGTCAGATTACGAATAAATAACAGTACAAAGAACTACCTAATAGTATTCTGTGAATACGGTGTTTACGTTAAGTCAAAGTGTATTAATATTAAGTAGTACGTCAGATTACGAATAAATAACAGTACAAAGAACTACCTAATAGTATTCTGTGAATACGGTGTTTACGTTAAGTCAAAGTGTATTGTTAATCGGCTTAATATAAAAGTCAAAGGAGGTTAAGCGTTAAGCCCTTCCATTACAGAACACTATAAATTTAGCTGGTAGATCACTATTAAACGTGCAAATTCGAAGTCCCCGCAAGTTAATCAGTGAAGTTATCATACGTCATCCATTGAAGCTACAAATATACTAAGTAAGTTCCTTCTTTTCAATTATCTAATATGTAGTTATTAATCGTTATATATCGTTAGGATGGTGCCAACTGCTGCAAATCTGAAATCAGCTATTCAATTACAACGTTAGCAATACGATCTTCGTCGTCAGGATCTAGAAGATAAAATTAAAAATTTGGTACTTCCGAATATATTCGTTTACCATTGGGAGGCTACCTTGGATCTGCAATGGCAACTTCAACCATTTTTTGTGGGTATTAAGATCTGTGATGAATATTTAGATAATAAAATATCCATTGATATATTCTTAACAAAAATGCGAAACCACGATTTATTATCCACCGTATGTAAGGAGTTAAGTGATCAGATCAACATAACACTACTCCAGAATCGCTTGGAAGTACTTGCGGCAACTGCTGCTAATCTGAAATCAGCTATTCAATTACAACGTGAGCAATACGATCTTCGTCGTGAGGATTTAGAAGATAAAATTAAAAATGTTGTACTTCCGAATATATTCGTTTACCGTTGGGAGGCTACCTTGGATCTGCAATGGCAACTTCAACCATTTTTAGTGGGTATTAAGATCTGTGATGAATATTTAGATAATAAAATATCCATTGATATATTCTTAACAAAAATGCGAAACCACGATTTATTATCCACCGTATGTAAGGAGTTAAGTGATCAGATCCACATAACAGTACTCCAGAATCGCTTGGAAGTACTTGCGGTATAAAGTAAAATTAAATCATACATCGTATAAATGTTTATTACTATTAGCAATAAGATTTACATACTTATACAGTTACTTTGACATACTTATACAGATTTCAACTGTAGTCTTTCTTTGCTTTGTATCCAATAAGTTATTTATCGAGTTAGCAACATGTTCAACCTATGCTAAATTATTGAGGTTTTAGTCGGTGGGCCCTATTCGTAGTTGCTAGATGGTGTGAAGACAGCTGTAACCCAGTTTATAACTATGTAATGATGTGTCTATCAATATAATAAATAATGTTTTTATGTCAATTGTCTGCGTTTTATTCCGTAGTATAGCAAAGGAAAATACAACATGAAAATTCATAGATGATGAACCTAGGCGAAATGGTTCAGATAACCCTAGAATACTTGGAAAGAGTGTGTCCTGATAAAGTGGAGGAATTTGAAAAACACGGCGGGGTAAATAGGATAGTGTTCTGCAGAGAATTCCTATGTACCCACATCGTGCAAATGGTGTCACTTTATATGCATTGTACTATTGATCAATAAATAAAAACATTTTAATTCTATTTTTTTCTTTAATTACCATCCTATCGCTGTACCAAATAATAAATATATAGTATGTTCAAGTAATATTTCCCCTATGCTTTAAGAAAAATACTATGTTACGATAAGCTTCAAACGAATAGGTAAGTTAAAAGTGTTCAAATAATGTGATAATTACTAAGTAGTTTTAGATGTAGATAACGACGTCGTTTAGAAACATTCTACCAGATTGTTAACTACCAGTGATTAACGCGAGTCATTATTAAGTACACGTCGTTGTTGAAAGTAAACCCATAATAATATTTAAACATAAAATATATTTATCACATGTTACAATACGAAAATGTTGATTTAGAGAATTGATAATTTCATCAGCATTGTCACTGTAATAAAAATAATTTATGATGTGTCTGCTTAGCTAACTAACTTAAATTAACTACTATGGACTAATTTAGATTGTGTATTCCATAATATGACATTCAGATTAAAATCTGTTCAACATTTAATAAACCATTATTAAGTGATGTGATGATTGGTTTTAACGATTGCCTTTATCACTTAATCGCATCACATCATGGTTTTATTTCCAATTAGTTTTGTGACGGGTTGGCTGGGATTGACATTTTGGTTTCGGCTGAGCTGGGGTTGGATTTTGGATTTGTCGACTGTGTTGACGTTGAGTTGGGTTGGCGGTACGACTGGGGTCGGTTTGGGGGGTTAGGTTTAGGTTGGTTTTGGTTGGCTGAAAAATATCATGCACCTGGTTTGGGTTGGGTTTCACTTTTGGGTTGGTGTGAGTTGGGTTTGGTTGGTGAGTTGGGGTGAGTTGGGTTTAGTTGGATGGATTGGGTTGGCAGGGGCGCCAACCCAGACCTAACCTAACCTAACCAAACCTAACCTAACCCCCCAAACCGACCCCAGTCGTACCGCCAACCCAACTCAACGTCAACACAGTCGACAAATCCAAAATCCAACCCCAGCTCAGCTCAAACCAAAATGTCAATCCCAGCCAACCCGTCACAAAACTAATTGGAAATAAAACCATGATGTGATGCGATTAAGTGATAAAGGCAATCGTTAAAACCAATCATCACATCACTTAATAATGGTTTATTAAATGTTGAACAGATTTTAATCTGAATGTCATATTATGGAATACACAATCTAAATTAGTCCATAGTAGTTAATTTAAGTTAGTTAGTTAAGCAGACACATCATAAATTATTTTTATTACAGTGACAATGCTGATGAAATTATCAATTCTCTAAATCAACATTTTCGTATTGTAACATGTGATAAATATATTTTATGTTTAAATATTATTATGGGTTTACTTTCAACAACGACGTGTACTTAATAATGACTCGCGTTAATCACTGGTAGTTAACAATCTGGTAGAATGTTTCTAAACGACGTCGTTATCTACATCTAAAACTACTTAGTAATTATCACATTATTTGAACACTTTTAACTTACCTATTCGTTTGAAGCTTATCGTAACATAGTATTTTTCTTAAAGCATAGGGGAAATATTACTTGAACATACTATATATTTATTATTTGGTACAGCGATAGGATGGTAATTAAAGAAAAAAATAGAATTAAAATGTTTTTATTTATTGATCAATAGTACAATGCATATAAAGTGACACCATTTGCACGATGTGGGTACATAGGAATTCTCTGCAGAACACTATCCTATTTACCCCGCCGTGTTTTTCAAATTCCTCCACTTTATCAGGACACACTCTTTCCAAGTATTCTAGGGTTATCTGAACCATTTCGCCTAGGTTCATCATCTATGAATTTTCATGTTGTATTTTCCTTTGCTATACTACGGAATAAAACGCAGACAATTGACATAAAAACATTATTTATTATATTGATAGACACATCATTACATAGTTATAAACTGGGTTGCAGCTGTCTTCACACCATCTAGCAACTACGAATAGGGCCCACCGACTAAAACCTCAATAATTTAGCATAGGTTGAACATGTTGCTAACTCGATAAATAACTTATTGGATACAAAGCAAAGAAAGACTACAGTTGAAATCTGTATAAGTATGTCAAAGTAACTGTATAAGTATGTAAATCTTATTGCTAATAGTAATAAACATTTATACGATGTATGATTTAATTTTACTTTATACCGCAAGTACTTCCAAGCGATTCTGGAGTACTGTTATGTGGATCTGATCACTTAACTCCTTACATACGGTGGATAATAAATCGTGGTTTCGCATTTTTGTTAAGAATATATCAATGGATATTTTATTATCTAAATATTCATCACAGATCTTAATACCCACTAAAAATGGTTGAAGTTGCCATTGCAGATCCAAGGTAGCCTCCCAACGGTAAACGAATATATTCGGAAGTACAACATTTTTAATTTTATCTTCTAAATCCTCACGACGAAGATCGTATTGCTCACGTTGTAATTGAATAGCTGATTTCAGATTAGCAGCAGTTGCCGCAAGTACTTCCAAGCGATTCTGGAGTAGTGTTATGTTGATCTGATCACTTAACTCCTTACATACGGTGGATAATAAATCGTGGTTTCGCATTTTTGTTAAGAATATATCAATGGATATTTTATTATCTAAATATTCATCACAGATCTTAATACCCACAAAAAATGGTTGAAGTTGCCATTGCAGATCCAAGGTAGCCTCCCAATGGTAAACGAATATATTCGGAAGTACCAAATTTTTAATTTTATCTTCTAGATCCTGACGACGAAGATCGTATTGCTAACGTTGTAATTGAATAGCTGATTTCAGATTTGCAGCAGTTGGCACCATCCTAACGATATATAACGATTAATAACTACATATTAGATAATTGAAAAGAAGGAACTTACTTAGTATATTTGTAGCTTCAATGGATGACGTATGATAACTTCACTGATTAACTTGCGGGGACTTCGAATTTGCACGTTTAATAGTGATCTACCAGCTAAATTTATAGTGTTCTGTAATGGAAGGGCTTAACGCTTAACCTCCTTTGACTTTTATATTAAGCCGATTAACAATACACTTTGACTTAACGTAAACACCGTATTCACAGAATACTATTAGGTAGTTCTTTGTACTGTTATTTATTCGTAATCTGGCGTACTACTTAATATTAATACACTTTGACTTAACGTAAACACCGTATTCACAGAATACTATTAGGTAGTTCTTTGTACTGTTATTTATTCGTAATCTGACGTACTAAATTTTAATTTTAGTATCATATTTTAACAAGAGTCAACTGTTATGCACCAACTACTAGCAACTAATATGATTAATTACAGTGATAATGATAGAATTATTGATCCTCAAATGGTAAAGATTCAAATGATAACTGTATCGTTTAGAAAAAAACATTCTATGAAAAACGTTGCTTACAAATCTATCAATCAATTATTTTTCAATGACAACCACTTAATATTTTTTAAGTTAATAAACGAGCGAATCGTGAAAATTAGACGCTTTACACAGCAAGATGGTAGCATATAGTATTCTTTAACATTTTCAAATGGGTTTTCCTTGAGTTTGTTTTTAAAAGGAACACCTTGTACGATATTGTCAACTAGACGAGTAATTTATATAGGTATAGGTAGCACCAGTTAAGCATAGGTATAAAAACTTTAAAGGGTAAAAAATCAGGTGATTATTTTTCAGTGAGACCCACTTAATATCTTTTTAGGTTAATGAACGAGCTAATCGAGAAAAATTGAATGCTTTATACAGCGTGATGGTAGCATAGATAATTTATAATTTCATTAGCATTGTCACTGTAATAAAAATAATTTATGATATGTCTTTTATTATTTAAAATTAATGACTATAGACTAATTTACATTGTGTATTCCATAGAATGACATTCAGATTAAAAATCTACTCAACACTTAATACACTATTATTAGGTAATGTGATGATTGGTTTTAACGATAGCAGCATTTTTGTTTTAATTACTTTTCATATCATTACTGGAATGGATACAATCCATATAAGTAGTACGCCACATTACGAATAAATAACAGTACAATCAACCAACTCATCAAAGTACTGTGTAACAACAGTGTTTACGTTAAATCAACGTGTGTCAGAATGAGTTTGAACAGTGTTTCACACATTCATGTTGAGGTGGATGATGTCAACAATCCCAAAGTAGACGAGTTGATGATGAACCTAGGCGAAATGGTTCAGATAACCCTAGAATACTTGGAAAGAGTGTGTCCTGATAAAGTGGAGGAATTTGAAAAACACGGCGGGGTAAATAGGATAGTGTTCTGTTTTGATGTTGAGACAATGTATGAACCAGATGACAACTGTCTACAGTATGTGTGTGAAAAGCTTAAATATGAACATAGCAATACGGATTATCAGAGAATTCCTATGTACTCACATCGTGCAAATGGCATCACTTTATATGCATTGTACTATTGATCAATAAATAAAAATATTTGAATTCTATTTTTTTCTTTAATTACCATCCTATCGCTATACCGAATAATAAACATCTAGTATGTTCGAGTAATATTTCCACCTATGTTATAAGAAAAAAAAACTATATTGTCATAAGTTCCAAACGAACAGGTAAGTTAAAAGTGTTAAAACAATGTGGTAATTACTAAGTAGTTTTAGATGTAAATAACGATGTCGTTTAGAAACATTCTACCAGATTGTTAACTACCAGTGATTAATGCACTATTGATCAATAAATAAAAATATTTTAAATCTACTTTTTTCTTTAATTACCGTCCTATCACTATACCAAATAATAAACATCTAGTATGTTCGAGTAATATTTCCACCTATGTTATAAGACAAATACAATGTTGTCATAAGCTTCAAGCGAACAAGTAAGTTAAAAGTGTTAAAATAATGTGGTAAGTAGTTTTAGATGTAGATAACGATGTCGTTTAAAAACATTCTACCAGATTGTTAACTACCAGCGATTAATGCGAGTCATTATTAAGTACTCGTCGTTGTAGAAAGTAAACCCATAATAATATTTAAACATAAAAGATATTTATCACATGTTACAATATTAAAATGTAGATTTAGAGAATCGATTATCCATGCTCATCGGGACCGAAGCTGTCACGGATAAGTGAAAAACACGGATAATCGAAAGTATGTTTTTTAACAAAAATAAGAAAAACATTTATGTTTAATATTTATTTACTAATAAATCGGTGTGACCAACCGCTCGATGCGTCAAAGTTCCTTAGATATTAAATTTTAGGTGAATCTGTTCGGCTTGCTGTGTGCACATTGAACTAGAAATTAGCACGCCTTCTCACCATTTTTTGTGAAACAGTGTCACCATTTTTCATGCTTTTTTAATGTAATTTTTTCTCTGATTGCTAGTACGATTCTTTTAGGTTTTATTTTGTCCATTTTGAAGCATCTAACCTCTACATAAGTTAACAGGCAAACATTCAAATACAGTAAAACTCTCCTTGCTGTCAGCACCAATAAGCGGACAGCTCCCATAACTAGAGAAATTTTCTAGAATCGAATGTAATTAAACATTTGAATTTCCGGTATATGTTTTATTATATCATTTAAAAATTCATATTTTGGTTGATATAGCGTCTTGGAAAATATATAAATGTTTTCGAATCGTAACCCGTTTTCATTAAATAATAAACTGAGCAGACGATTTGTTTTACCACAACCGGATGGGCTGCAAATGTTCGACCTAATTGTGTTTGGTAAAAGCACATCATGTCGTCGTTGTGTCGATTTCTCAAACAGGTAAGCTGTTTTCTCAAACAGGTAAGCTGTTTTCACAAACAGGTATGCTGTTTTCAATAACAGGTAAGCTGTTTTCAATAACAGGTAAGCTGTTTTCAATAACAGGTAAGCTGTTTTCAATAACAGGTAAGCTGTTTTCCATAACAGGTAAGCTGTTTTCTCAAACAGGTTAGCCGTTTGGTTGGGATGGGTTGGATTTTTTTTTGTTTTGTGGGATTTTGGGTTGGTTGGCGGTGTTGGCGGTGTGGTCCAGACCCGGCGTGTTTTAGATTTCTGGAGGGGTTGGTTGGGTTTGTATTTTGGATTTTGTGTTGGGTTTGAATTTTGGGTTGGGTTGAGTGATTTTGGATAATTTTTTATTTCGTGTTTGGAGAAACAGCATGTGTTTAAATTTTGGGTTGGGGTGGTTGAGTAGGGTTGGGCTGAGTTGAGTTTGGATTTTTGGGTTTGGATTTTCGGTTTTGGATTTTGGGTTGGGTTGGTTGGGTTTGTATTTTGTATTTTTGCGTTGGGTTTGGTTGACCCGGATTTTTGGTTGGGTTTGTATTTTGTATTTTTGCGTTGGGTTTGGTTGACCCGGATTTTGGGTTGGGTTGGTTGGGTTTGTATTTTGGATTTTTGCGTTGGGTTTGGCTGGTTGGGTTTAGGTTTAGGTTTTGGGTTGGGGTGGTTGAGTAGGGTTGGGTTTGGCTTTTGGGTTGGGTTGAGTTGGGACAAGTTGATGAAAATCTCCTTTAAGCCGACGCGGGTCTCTAAGAACTGAATAAACATATTCAGTAAATGCTCTAAAGAAGTTAAAAATCTTCCTTACGCGACGCGAAACTCTAATAAACGATCAAACATAAAGCGTAATTAAAAACTGTGTTTCCCCATTCAATGTGTTGCATTTTTCTTACAAGTCAATTAAAAGTACTTAAAACATTCGTAGGGTCTAAACTTTAAAGTATGGAACAAATACCCTATTTGCAGGCAATACAAGTAGGCAGACTTATGAAAAATGCATCCATTTTTTGAGGGACATCTGCTGTTCATCAGTTCAAATCATTCGTGAGGTAATTTTTTATTTCGTGGTTGGAGAAACAGCTTTCGTGTTTGGAGAAACAGCTTTCGTGTTTGGAGAAACAGCTTTCGTGATTGGAGAAACAGCTTTTGTGTTTGGAGAAACAGCTTTCGTGTTTGGTGAAACAGCTTTCCTGTTTGGAGAAACAGCTTTGGGTTTTGGATTTTGGGATGGGTTAGTTGGGCTTGCATTTTGGATTTTGCGTTGGGTTTGGCTGGTAGTGTTTAAATTTTGGGTTGGGGTGGTTGAGTAGGGTTGGGTTGGGCTGACTTGGGTTTTGGATTTTGGGTTGGGTTGGTTGGGTTTCTATTTTGTATATTTGCGTTGGGTTTGGTTGGCCCGGATTTTTGGTTTTGGGTTGGGTTGGTTGGGTTTATATTTTGGATTTTTGCGTTGGGTTTAAATTTTGGGTTGGGTTGGGTTTGACTTTTGGGTTGGGTTGGATTTGGATTTTGGGTTTTGGGTTGGTGGGCGGTGTTGGCGGTGTTAGGGTGGGGTGGGGTGGGTCGAGTTGGATTTGGATTTTGAGTTTTAGGTTGGTTGGCTGTGTTGACGGTACGGCGGTACGGAGAAACAGCTTCCATGTTTGGAGAAACAGCTTTCGTGTTTGTAGAAACAGCTTTCGCGTTTGGATAAACAGCTTTCGTGTTTGGAGAAACAGCTTTTGTGTTTGGAGAAACAGCTTTCGTGTTTGCAGAAACAGCTTTCGTGTTTGGTGAAAGAGCTTTCGTGTTTGGAGAAACAGCTAGGTTTTGAATTTTGGGATGGGTTGGATGGGTTTGTATTTTGGATTTTGTGTTGGGTTTGGCTGGTTGGGTTTAATTTTTGGGTTGGGGTGGTAGAGTAGGGTTGGGTTTGACTTTTGGGTTGGGCTGAGTTGGGTTTGGATTTTGGGTTTTGTTTGTATTTTGGATTTTGTGTTGGGTTTTTTGGGTTGGGGTGGTTGAGTAGGGTTGGGTTGGTTACGTTTGACTTTTGGGTTGGGCCGAGTTGGGTTTGGATTTTGAGGTTTGGGTTGGGCCGAGTTGGGTTTGGATTTTGACGTTTGGGTTGGTTGGCGGTACGGCTAGCGGTACGGCGGTACGGCGGGCGGTACGTCGGTACAGGCGGTATGGTCCAGACCCGGCGTTACTCTACTACTCATTTTCTATATCAGTATCATTGGTTAGCAAACTTCTTAAAAATATATAAAGAGCAAATGATGAGACATGGGCAGGACGTAAAGTTTAACTTAAATAGAATTGATAATAATTCAAGCCAAAACCTGGATTTAAACCAGGCATCTTTTGGTATCCAGAACAATGCACAAATATCTATGGTATCGGGGCCTATAACATGCTTTTTTTAGCTCTTTATAGGGTAAAGTACACATGCAGTCGTTGGCACTTCAAAACGTTGGCACCCAAGTAATTCGATGCTAATCAAATACGAGTGTTACTAACATTGGGATCAATAAACTGAGTATGACTATGAGTGTCAACCACTTTTGCGTTTACACTACTTATGTCAATTGATTATTACGGAATATCCGTACAATCTTTTCAATTGTATTCTTAGAAAAATTTAAGAAGAAACTTTAGAAAAAATAAAGAAGAACAAAGAGCTAGCTTAGAAACCTAGCTTTAACTTTATTTCCATTTATCTCCCGCTCTTCTAAAAGCCTTGCAATAATCAAAATAAAAATATATTATAGTTATTGGCAATATATTAGCGTCCCGATTTGGAGTTTTAAAAAGTTGGTCACCCTAATGTACGTCCATGTAAGCTGTTTTTTAAATAAAAACGTAATTTTGACACTATTAGATAACAATATTAGTTTGGCGAAGTGCTATGTTAAAACTAATTAAAGTAAAAATTGTTAGGGTGTTGTTTTTAATGATCAACATTTGTTTATTACATTATATTTGTTTATTTCCAAAAAAACAAAATATAAAAACTCAAATAAACATTGCTATTTTGTCAGCAGCTATATAGAATTAAGTGGATGTTGTTATAGCTCTTCTAATCCTGAAACCAAATTTGTTCACCAGGGGAAAAAGTATAGAGGCTATTAGAAAATAATTAAACAAATATTAGAATTAACATGAACTTTTTCTGTTTTATAGAATAAGAATGATATTATTTGATTCAAAATAAAACAAACACTTATCTGTTGTTGAATCCAAAGTTTTCGTCTCAAATTTTGCGAGATGTATTCGGTCTAGCTGCCTAAGAACCTTTCCTTGGAACAGCAGACATGAAACCTCCTTTTCTTGAAACCTCAGACATAAAACCTCCTGGGTGAAACCGCTTGGGTGTGTGAAGGAATTTTAAACTTTAAACTCTTTCACTAACGCCAGTTTTTACAAATAACTCCAGCTCTTGATTGTTGATATCGATAACGAGGGGTTGCTCTGTTATAGTATTATATTATTATAAATTTCGAATCCTTTTACAAGCAAGTATTCTAATGTGTTCTTGTTTGTCAAACAGCATTCCCAAAAGAAGATGATTTGGATGAGAGATGAATGCGTTCCTTAGCAGTATTGAAAGGACAATAAATAACCTTAAGCTCAATAATTTATTAGTTTTGCACATATTTATCACTTCAAAATAATGACAGGATGCATATACAAAAACTGCTAACATGGACGCCCATAATAAAATATTTAATTACAAATAAACTTTTATCAACATTTACACACATTTATGTTTTCTAAAAATTCAATACGTTAATTTCACACACTATTTTTCAATTTTTTCTATTTGAAAACAAAGAATCACTGCATCTTTCATTAAAAAAAAATATGGAAAAATTCGAATTTAAAAGAAAATTATAAACTTTAGGCCTCCTGCGGGAGACCTAAATATATTTCAATTGAGTAATTTTTTGTGGTATCTGCGGGTCCATAGGGGCAACTTGAAATTTCCAATTTCGAAAGAAAATCTTTTTTCGTTACGTTTAATGATTTAGTGTAAGAACTGACAGTAAACGTGGCTGTAAAATTACACATAAAATACAAATGTTGCCTAAGTATGAAAACTGCACCAAATTCTAATTATTTTTACAAATCTTTGTGATTTTACAACGATATTGCTGCTTTATTTCAATTACAATGTGCTCTTAGTGAAAATGGAACAATATGTCAGAGTAGTAAAATTACTTGGTACCTTGTAATTTTAGTAATATATTTACTAATAACCGATGTGTTTATATCGTAGCTCAGACGCATGCGCGTTTGATTAGTTGTTTTAAGTTCCGTACTTAGGTATTCGGTAAGTACCAATGATTAACTAAAAGTATGTGCATATGTAACAGTAAGTTTGACGTTGTATGCCTCGCTGCAGGACAATAGTGTTATCGTTGTTGTTCACAAAAGGCATCGACTAGCCACTAGGGATTGTTTAACGCCACGCTTGGCAGTAAGTACAGACTCTTATACATACTTTTATTAATTAGACTTTTATTCGCACAGAAAGATACCTTGTGTTTTTATTCCATTGCAGAAAAAGATGAAGAACATCCTGTCCCAATGTACTAATCCTGTACTAATAACTAAAGATGACTAGACGGACATACCATAATGATGTAAATTTTAAATAAATTAAATATTACAGCTACAACCTGGCCAAGAACAAAGCTTTGTGTAGATTATGTAGATAGGACTATTACCAACATAGACTAACGTCTACAGACAAATCCCTAGATGTTACCGCCAATGTTCGACGAGTAAACCAAGCTTGGAAAGTGGTGCGCAAACGTTACAATTGCGTGTTCTATTATCGGCCACTAGCAAGCACGCTTGACACGTAAATTTTGTGCATATGTCCTACTATTGCTTTCGTACGTTTTTTTCGCATCTCAGAAGTGGGCGGCTGTGTGGATTCACACGCAAATCAAAAATTCACCGAGTTCGGAGCCATGCTCCTGCAACAAGGGCGGTGATCAAAACCTGAACAGGGCACCAATCTATTATTTAATACTATAGAGTGACGCCTAACGCTTTGTCTCAAATTATGTTTGCATATACAGACATTTCATAATATTGTATCCAAACACATGTTCTTACTTTATCATACGTAGTATGTAAAGTATTGTAATCGTGCCAAAAAAAAAATTTGAGATTTTAGCGGAAATATGTCTTTTTGGGTCCCCTGAACATTTTTGACCATGGTACAAAAAAATCTGATGTGGCCAGGCACATGACTTTATCATACTATATATAAAATTAATAGTGTAGCTGCATGAGATTCTATTTGATCGAGATCGGCTAGGTCTGCATTAAAATAAAACTAGTAGAACTAGATACATATCTCGATTAAAGCTGCGTTCGGATATTGTACTCCGTTGACACCGGGTACACATGGGGTACACCGTCCAAATGACACTTACGTGTTAGTGGGTGTAAAAAGTGTAACGGTGTTCAATATCCGAACGCAGCCTATATTGACAGTAGTATTTTCAAAACATTAGCGTTTGACACTAGCTACTGTCATTAGAATCAAAAAATCTGACATATCCTGGCTACTAGTTTTAAAGCAGTACGACCGATCTCGATGAAATAGAATTTGCTCATGCAGCTAAACTATAAATTCTACCAAAAAATGTCATATACATAAATTATAGAAAATTTCCTCTCCTTTAATTTATTATTTAACTATTTTGACGACATTACACAAATAGCGGCTCATTTACAAAATCTTCGAAAAATACTAAGAGTAAACCACCAGTTCCTTTGGACCCTTTTCAACAGAAAGCTTTTCAGCTCTAAGTTTGGTTATGAAACTTCTAAATATGAAGTTTTGTCCCGATACCTTTAGTAGTTTCTCCGGAATCGTCGCCACAAAAAACGGGTACACACACACATACACACACACACACACACAGACATTTTTTTGTACCTTGGTCAAAAATGTTCAGGGGACCCAAAAAGAAATATTTCCGCTAAAATCTCAAAAAAAAATTTTGGCACGATTACAATACTTTACATACTACGTATGATAAAGTAAAAATACTAATTTGAAATTCACAACACCAAGCATACACGAGGCGGTTATATGATAATATTAATCAGCTGATGGCTGGCATCTTGGTGCGATTTTTGCGTTGTAAGCGCGTCTCTCCGTAAGCCAATCACATGCCTCTAGTTTGAATATTATTTTCACTTCCGTTCCTCTACTTTTGAGACAAACTATACAAAACTCAGAGAGCAACCTTGACTTCTAACAACCCCCTTTAAGATAATATCTATTCGTTATAAACGTAACTACATATTAAAATGTTGACTAACTAGACAGTGAAACCATTCTTAATTTATCACGTAACATGGTTCCTTAGAACGAACATGCTTCGTTAAGATATCGGCGATTTGTTGTTTAGATTGTACATAACAAATATTTAATCTGCCATTGGTAGAAGCATCTCGTATGAAATGATAACGAATATTGATGTGCTTTGTTCGCCTATGAAACGTTGGGTGATGTGCTTTGTTCGCCTATGAAACGTTTCCAGCTAACGCGATTGTACTTTGATTGTCACAATAAAGTACACGGTACCCATCAAATTTCAGCAATTCACTAAATATTTTTGTCAACTAGAACACATCCTTCCCTCCTTCACTGGCTGCAATATATTCGGCTTCTGTAGATGATAATGCAACCAAATTTTGTTGTATGCTTGCACATACTAAAACACCGCCTGCGTAAGGACTAACTATACCAGTCGTTGAGCGTTCGTTTCTCCAATCTCCACCATGGTCTGCATCGCTAAACGTCGTAAATGGTTATGTACCTTTGGACTGATAAAGTATTCATAAGTTTTTGGTGCACTTAGGTATCGATATATCATTTTCACCCTATTCCAATTTCCAGTCAGCTTGAGTGGGTCTTAAAACTGCTCTGGATACCACACCCACAGCAAAAGCAATATCTGGACGTGTTACGATAGCCAAATATTGCAAGCATCCCACTGCTTCTCGAAATTGAGTATTATCTTGAATTCCCACACTTCCCACTCGACGTTCTCTTCAAATGGTGTTGTTGGTATACTTGCTGGCTTCGAATTTATCATTCCAAATTTTTCAATAATCTTATTTGTAGACGCCTGTTGACTGACAGAAATTCCTCGATCTGTACTTTGTATCTGCACTCCAAGAAACGAATTTAGAGGACGTGCTATTATTTTAAATTCCTTCTTAAGATCTTAAATCAATTTACTTATCTCACTCTGGCAATTTCCATCATCCACGTACATAGCTAGAAATAACATTTTAACAGGCAGGGATCTGCACTACTTTCCACAAATCCTTGTCGAAATATAAACCTCTTTAAACGATCGTTCCAACATCGTGGAGCCCGTTTGAGTCCATACAGCGATTTCTTTATAAGGCTAACTTGATTACTACCATCTTCAAATCTTTTGGGTTGTTCCATATAGATCTTTTCTTCTATTTCTCCATCTAAAAATGCAGTTTTTACATCAAATTGATGTAATTGCCGATGGTGCCTTGATGCGATACTCAACAAACGTCTGACTGTATCATAGCATGATACTGATGAAAACAATTCGTTGTAGTCAACGCCTGTTTTCTGAGCACAGCCCTTCATCACTAACCTAGCGTTCGCTTTGTCTATCGTACCATCTGCTTTAGTTTTCTTACAAAAAAACCTAGCGATTTTGCAAGACATGTTTACCTGCTGGTAATTGTGCCTCTTTCCATGTCTTATTTTCTTCATGGGATCTCATTTCATCCATCATCGCTTCCTTCCACATCTCAGCTTCCGCTGAACTGACTGCTTCGTTATAAGATGATGAAGCCCGTCCAGCAATAAACGCACAACATGCACATTTACTACTTCTTGGTATTTCGGCCACATAATCTTCAAGATAACTGGACAATTTTCGCTGACATACTGGACAAGATACCGTTGTATCTATTTCAATAGAAACACTGGTATCCTCATAGTCTTTTACTTCAGAACGTCTCTCTATTTCTGTTGCATCGGCAGAGTGATCTTTTGTTTCGCTTTCCAAAGTATCCGTTCGGAACATCGACTCACTCTCAACCTTAACATTATACGACCGTATCAGGTCTCTACGAGCTTAAACATAGTTTCTATATCCATCTGCCTCTTCATAACCAACCAGTAGTCCACATTCACTTTCCAAATTTTACTTTCCGATTCCTTATTGGTAGCAAATACCACTTTGGTACCAAACAGCGTATAGCATTAACAATTCTTGAACCAACAAACAACATAGCATTAACAAATCTTGACACACGGCATAACCCGAAAGCAGTTTATTTTCTAAATGATTCTGGCCGTGAAAGCCTACGTACTTACTTAAACAGCGTATCATTACTCATATGGCGCATTTCCATCAATTGGTGTTGGTGCAGTGTGAACACGTCTGTGTTGCAAGCTTCAGCCTATAATTTCACTGGTATTTCTTTCTGGCTTAACTATACTCGGGCTGCGTCGATCACAGTTCGGTTTTATCTTGCCGCCACGCCATTCTGATGAGGAGTTTCAGTCATTGAGGCTTGCCTTGTGACACCGAACTTTCTCAGAATGTTCTTCAGCCTACCATTCACGAACTCCGTTCCTGCGTCGCATAATAACGTCTTTAATATACGCCTGCGGTTTTTGCCCCCTGCAGAAATATTTCGATGCAACTTGGTGCTTCACTCTTAGTTTTCAGACAGAAGAACCGTCGAAATTTTGTGTAGTCTTTTAGTATTAAGGCGTATTTTGCACCACCAATGGAAGTCCATGACATCGATCCAATGAGATCAGAATTTATCTGCCTCCTGGTTCTGTACCACGTACGCTTCTTGTACCTATGTGTTTTCTGTGCATTTTACCTTTTAAGTACCCTACACAAAAGTCTTCCGTCACCTATACCTTATTTTGCGACGTTTATTTGGTGTGCCAACCGTTCATGCAATACTTGCAGCGACTCAGCCGATGATGCCAAATTAACTATGATGGGTTTCTCTGGTTTGACCACCTTTACGTCCAAGACACTAAATTCATTTGAAGCAGCCCTTCCAGTCATAACAGTTTCTCCGCTTCTTTTGACGTCACATTTGCAATTGCATGAAAGTATGTAGCACAGCGTCGTTTCCGTCGAAAATAAGTTTCCACATAAGTAGGTACGGAACATAAAACACATTTCCAAACTGGCGTTCATGCCACTTAGTTCCTATCTTAGCACTAATGTTTACCTCACCTATACCATGAGCTAACAACTCGTAAGCTCCTATTCCAGTGACGGAAACCGGAACCTTCAGTGGTACATGAGAGCTGAAGTTGCCCTTGTTTGAAGTCGTGTGCTGCGAACACGCTGAATCCGCTATCCATGCGTCAACACCTACTTACTCGTTTTAAATAATTAGAGAGCAAATCCGTTTCCGGGTGTGTCTTTCCTGGAACTTTTACAACCGTTTGTCTTCTTATCAGGACAATCGCAGGTTTGGTGTCCAAGTTTTCTGCAATAGTAACACTTGAAAAGAAAATTGTTAGTTGCACTACCATTACATCATTTCTTTGCCCCATTACCAGTCCATTTCGATATATCATACTTCTGTGTTGGTTCTGCCCACAGTCTTGCCATACTTCCCAATTTTCATTTCCAACCAATTCATCGACGCATCCTAGTAAATCGGCTTTGTAAACCATCACGTACACTGGACACAGACTATACTTCCACTACTTCTATTTAGTTTACGATAACTGGGGCCATAATCTGTAATGCAGAGCAATACACAAACGCAGTTGAACAGAACAGAAATAGTATATTCAACGAAATTCATTGACTGATGCAAAATCAATAAATAGTCCAATTACATGGTCACTAAATATAATACATGTTTACTACAAAAGCCAGAAATCAATCTTGATTTCCTACAACAAGGAATTGCGACGAATTTTAGCAATTATATCAATTTGAAATAAAAATTCTTTATTTAGGGAGACGGGTTAATTATATTAGTAACAAAACTACAGGGCATTTGCAAATTTAATCCAGTAAATCAAAACTATTGCCTAAGACTATTACGCATAGGGAAAGAACATTTTCCAAAATACCCTTACGTGCAAAAATGTCGGCCCACATAAAATGTACAACTTAAAAACCGTAATAAATGAAATGCAAAATTTATTGAGATTTTCTTGAATTTTCTCAACTAACGGGGAAAGAAATATTGTCAAAAAATGTAATTTTATGGTAAAAATGGGGATGTTAGCGATGCAATTTAAAATATGAATTTCGCAAAAGCTTTTTAATAACATTCATTAAATTAATTAAGTTAATGTTAACATGTTCTGGGATGTTCATGTTGACCCATCGTGTCGTTACCAGGCACTCCATAACAGGGACACCGACTTCTACCTCATGATTCCTTTTAATTTTCCACAGCCTATTTACTACTGCTCGGTCTGCAAAGTGTGCGACATGCCACGGAAACCACAGAGCGACCTATAAAGGATGTAAAAATGCACCAAAATCCCGCAGTCATAACGCCAGAAGAACGACGCAACCACGACTCCGCGACAAGACATTCCCGACAAATCCACGCCACGCCCACTCCTCCATCCGTTAAGACCCAACCACCAAGCCCCGCCCACCAGACTTATTCCTTCGCACAAATTGCCAGTCAACGTCCTCCACTAGCAAACAACACAGTCCCAAATATCCCACACCCCCAAAACACCATCCAAAAACTTATCCAAGACTTCCAAACCTGCCTCCATTCATTCACAAACAGCCTATTCCTCCAATCCTTCAACTACGACCAGCAAAACTTCCCAATCAATTGCGCGGCTACTTATGCGCAATCCATGCATCCCGTCGAGGCAGAAAGGGTTTAACCCTTGCCTCTAATTTCAACAATCATCAAGTTAGAGACTTACTACTGCTCGGTACGTTTAGCCCGTTCGCTTCGTGTCATTGCTGTGCTTATTGTAACTTCTTTCTTCAGAGAGAAATTCATGGGAATTTTTAAAATCAGGGTGTTCAGAAAAGATCGGGCTACTGTTTGATTCAAGTTGATACATATGGTTGTATCATGTACAATCCACAGAACACTGCAAATTTCGATAAAGAAACTCACCTTTATTATCACGCATGTATATGCTTAAAACAGAAATTTCAATAAATAATCCTACCCCAGCGTGGTTGTTGAGGAAATAGCCGTTAATTAAACGAAACAATCATAAATATTTAACAATTGGTTCAAAGGCTACTTAGTTTTAAAGTTAATTTTAAGTTGACATACATTTTACGTAGGCCGATTTTTTTGCACGCGAGTGTATATTTTCCATTGTTTGAATGGATAGCCAAATACCCATGATATTTTTAAACCATATGTATACATAGGGACCAATTACATGTGCAACATGGGTATTCAATGTGGGGTTACCGAGTAAAAGTACCGAATAAAACAAGATAAATTTTATTAGATGAATTAACACTAATCACATATGAGTATTAGTAAACTTAAATCAATTGCCAGGTTATGGTTTTGGTGACCTACTTAGACAACGACAGGAGATCATATCCACAAGTGTAACCGCCGCATTGCCATGCTCAAATGGACCATGCAATTATCATTGACAATAAATGGCTAAAAGTAATTAAAATGAAGAAAACAACTGTTGATAACTGAAGTTATAACAATTAATTGTTTCATGCTTTGATTTCCCTCAAACTTTAGTCAGTAATTATGTACCTTCAATTGAATTTCAATTATTTCTAAAAAAAAAAACGGGATTAAACTTCTGGATCATATCATCCAGCTAGCAATGTCTTTCTGTAAATGCTGTCCAATTAATTAAAGGCGTAATTAAAAACGCTAATGCGAGCGGAAGGGCGGACTTCGACAAAACCTGAAATACATTTTATTGAATTATATATTGTCAACGCTTTGTACTAGCAGGACATGCCAGCAAAGTTAATGTTTAATGGACCATTACGAACTAGATTTGATTTACAATTGTGACAAGCAGTATTCAAAATAAACTTATTAATACTAAATTGGACGATACAATTGTAAATACAGGTGATAGTGTGCTAGTAAAAAAATTTGTAAATAAATAAAAATGGACACCAGGTGTTAAGTTTGAAAAAATAACAAAAACTTTGTACGATGTGAATGTTGGAGAGAGCAAAAACTGGCGAAGTCATTCAACACAATTATTACCCTCCACTAGTCAAGCTTGCCAATGTTGCAATCTCCTACATTTCCTACAGTAAAAAACCTAGAAATGAATAAGGACAATAACTTACGTTGACGAAAAGTGTAGTGCGTCCGAAACGGTAACGTATAAGTTATATAACGACCACGAAGGTGCGATAGTTAAGAGAATTTTGCAGTATATAAGTTTTTAAAATTATATGTCGATTTTTTTCCTTGTATAATTTTAAATTAGCATGTTTAGTATGTATCTATAATATGGTTTTCTGTGTATAAATAAAAAAATATGATTTCAATGCAAGGGAAATGTGCTATATTGGTTATTTTGTTTGTTATAAATGTAGTTTACGTTGCGTCTACAGACGCGCTATGTTTGACCGTTGAGTGAAAAATTGTAAAGAGGTGCAATGAGGTACCTCTGCGCGTAACACTGAATCGACCTGACATCGAGATGGCGAATTGCGAACGGACACGATCTGAGTGCTCTTGCGGATTTTTTGTTGTTGTTCGGACCTCAGTTAGTATATTCTCGCCCTGCTGTGAGGGTTGTGGATCGTATATGCTCTTTATTGATCGTTATGCGCCTATGACTTTATTTGTGCAATTTGAATGTATTATTTTGCCAATTTTGAATTAGCCACTGTTAGTACATCCCATCCCGGGGTCTCGGAAACCGGGATCCCGTGATTCCCGGGGTTCTCTGGTACGGTAACCCCGGTGTTGAGTTTCGTCTGAATACTAGGATTACGGTGCTGGTAGATTTTTAATAGAAAATCATAATATTATTTGCAAAAAAAAAGTTAAGAGAAAAGAATACTGAATTAATCACAAATGCCATTAAATAGCGCACTATCCTCTACTATCCAGTGTTAGGATGTCTCCTCTACGGTAAGAGTGGTTTGGCTATTGAATTGAAAAACTCCCTCAGTCGTCGTATAAATGAACATATCGAGTCGTGTTTCTTCATTGTTCTAGTTTTCGCATAAAGCAAAATCAAGACGAATTGATATAGATTAACTATTTGTGCGATTAAACAAATTGGCAATTCTTCGTCTGAATCAGAAATAGAAACCGTCAAAGAACCACAACAGCCCCCTGATAAGGCTATCTACGACGAAATGTATTCTAACATCACAAAAAAACAAACGACTAATTTTGAAATCGATGATCTATATTCCATACCATCTGCCAGTGTCAAATCTAAGCGCGTATTATCAGGATGTGTTAGGAAAATTATATCATCGCTCAACGACGAAACTTTGAATATTTTAAGCTTTCTTAGAATCATTTTAAGGCAGAAAATAATTCAATTGATAATATTTTGAGCCACATTGGTTACTGTTTATTATACCCCCACATTTAATGTGGGGGTATAATAAAACCTGAATTTGATTCAACATTTGTAACACCCTTAAGGAGGCGTGGCAGATATAGACTTATATATATATATATATATACAGGGTGTTCCTAAATATCATGTAAATACGAAAATGGGTAATTCTTTGGCTTATTTAATGACTAAAGATTCATATAAACATAGGTGCGCAAACGCTTCGTTTTCGATCTACAGGGTGTGGAAATTTCAAGACTTTTTTAGTTTTTTCTTTATATCGGCAATATGAATCGGCAACGAAGCGTTTGCGGACCTATGTTTATATGAATTTTTAGTCATTAAATAAGCCAAAGAATTACCCCTTTTCGTATTTACATGATATTTAGGAACACCCTGTATATATATATATATATATATATATATATAACACATATCTGTAAAAGAAGGTAAGTTTTGGTTTAAAGAATTAGATTTTGTCTATTTTACTTTCATCAGTGTGAAAAGTATATCTCTTTCTATTATTTTGTAAAACAGTGGAATTTCTATTGAACACTCATCATTCATTGCGCGTTAATCGCAAATGATAAGTGGTGAATATTCAATCGTCTACGGCAGTTATGAGTGATGAGAAAATAAATCATCACTCATTGTGATGAGTGAAAAATCGTCACTCACACAACGAGTGATGATTAATTAAAATAATTTTTCTACTTTGCATTCACAATGCACACATTGTAACACTGTTTTAGGTGTTACAATTAACAAATTGTAACATCGTTTTTAGTAACTTTTTTTTCTAAGATTGGACACGTTGATATCAAATGCCATGTCAAACGTACAGCCTCTTTTGAATCGCCTGCAATTCGCATAACCTGTGAAATATCAATATTCTATACATATTTAAACATGTGTGTTGCCTGCTATAATATTGCCAAAGGTAGTGTGACGAGTGAATAACGCTTCTTTCAGTCTGTAAATAGTTTATTTCCAACTTATATCAAAACATAGCCGACGTTTCGCCCTCTGGTCTGGGGCATTTTCAAAGGCCTAATGACAAAATTTAAAAAAAAAATCATTATAAAACTCGAACGGTTGACATTATGAGAGTAACTTACAGGTTTGCGTGGTGGAAAGTGTCAATATTGAAAATACTTGAGGCCTCATGGCCAGAACGTAAATACGCGGGAGAATAGGGTTACGAATAAAACAAACAAATCAGAACATACACAACAGCAGACTAGAATTACTTACACTTTATAATTAAAGCTAACAATCATGCAATGGCGAACGCAAATATATAGACGCGTATGGAAGATCCTCCGGTCGACGTCAGATTAACAGATTTCCAATTTGACGTCTTATATAACTTGTATAATGTACTATTAATCATCACTCGTCACTCAATAGCTCGCTTAGTAAATGCCCAACTCTGGTCAAACTCAATAGATCCTACCACAGTAAATGTGGGAGTATAAAAATGCGTGTTAGATAAGAGCCGTTTTTCACGACCAAAAATTCTAACGAAACTAATAGCGAAAATTATCAGTTTAGTTTTGGTGAGAATTATTGACATTTGACACATTTGACAATAGTAATCAATTTTGCTACAATTCTAGTCATGTGCGTGCGTACTAGCGCGATTTTCTCAGATCAGAACATTTGACATTCGTAACCCAAACTCACATACGTATCTGCAATAGATAAATATAGCTAATAATTCCGCTATTATTTCGTTAGAATTGTGTAAAACGGCTCGTCCACGTCCGATTTTATTGTCTACAGTTTTGGCTATTAATTTCGCTATTATTTTCGTTAGTATTCTCGGTCGTGTAAAACGGCTCTCAATAAAACTTGGCGTGTCTGATGATTCTTTCAATAACAGCTTCTACTTATTCCAATCAATTTATACCATGGTTTTAGCGTCAATGCACTTACTTAGACAAAGCGCAAATAGGCCTACGTAAAATAAATAAATAACAAAATAATCAAGAAATAAAATAATAAAACTAGGTGGGTAGTTTTGACTTACATCGCGACAAAATATATAAATAGGGTAATTAGTTGTTGCACGGTAACCATCTTACACCTAGAACTTAGTTACCCGAGAAAACATTTTAATAACCTTAAAATAGCTCTCATAAAACCGTAAAACCTAAAACTTAAGTTTTGTTAGAAACTATAACCAAGTCCCATGTATATTGCCGTGTAATATATATGCATATGCACATGTGCGTACGAGAGTAAGACACGATTTTGGAGCTCCCGCAAGTTTAGTGAATTTCGGTGGTAATTAAGCGAGTATTAGTTCAAATTATACGTGGAAGTGGTAGCTGCTAACCTGGTGATCATGCCGATAATCACGAAAGCCCAATCCGAGGACATTAAGCCTATATTCAAGGAATGTATTACTGAAATGTAGTCGGACGGCGACCTCGTGGACAAAATGATGGAAAAAGTTGTTCTTCGCTTTGAGGTTCGGCTGAACGATTTGTGCGCCAAGTATAGAGAACAAGTTAAAATAATTGACGGAAAATGCTCCATGTTAGACAGTAAGATCGACAAATTGGAACAATACACTAGGCGATCAAACATTCGTATATTCGGCATCGCAGAATATGCAAAGGAAAACGTGGAAGATATTGTTGTAGGGGTATTTCAAGAAAAGTTGAATGTCAAGAATATTTCTAGTGAAAACATTGATCGGTGCCACCGAGTTGGGAAGCCTGGAGGAAGGCCTAGGGCAATTATTGTAAAATTCTCCGATTATAAGTTCAAACAAATGGTGATGAGCGCTAAGTCTAGGCTCAAAGGATCAAAAACAGTTATCACGGAAGACCTCACTGCTTCAAGGTACGGGCTGTTTAAGAAGGCTAAGGAGAGGTATGGATTGTCCAACACCTGGACCAGGGATGGCGTCATATACATTAAGAGGGATGACTGTAGACACCGATTAGAGACTATGGAAGATTTATCGCGGATGGAGTCTGAACAACAATAGAGATAAGTCCAATTCAATTTAATAATAGAGAGTTACTAGTTTGTTTATTGATATATTTATTTGCGTTCATTATTTTGCGTCTGTGTTTTACATTTGAGTAATTCATATGGTAGCTTACACATTTCAATTCACCATACATACCACTGATTTTAGTTTGTTTTTTTTTCTGTTTTGTTGGAACGGGAGCGCCAAGCAACTGACGGTGACTGTTGCTCCGTTTATACATTCATAACTGCTTTTATACCTTTCGGTTTTTTTTTGAATATTTTATTTTCTTTTCTAATTTATATCTCTGCACATTAGGTTGACCCGTATAATGTCCGGGGATTTATTTTCGCTGGCCCATTTGAACACGAGATCGCTGATGTCGACTTACGAGCACTTCAAGGATTTGGTGGAGGCGAACAATTACGATATCATCGCATTGACGGAGACGTGGCTTTCCGGAAGGATAAATTCGGATGCATTGTTGTTTGGCGACTACAGGTTGTATCGTAGTGATAGGGAGGGTAGAGGCGGTGGCGGATGCAGTTGGCGTTTTGTATAGGCCGCCACACTTTAACTGTGAAACATTCACTGATGAGTTTGAATCGACGGTTTCAGATATCGCGCCTACTGTGGATCATTTACTAGTTCTTGGTGATTTCAATATAGATATGCTATGCATAAATGATCCACAGGTGATTGCGTTGTCGGGTGTCTTGAGTACATTTGGTTTGATACAGCTAATTAAAGAACCAACTAGAGTTACTTTAAATACATCGACTCTTATTGACCTGCTATGTGTTTCCGATTCGGTCAGAGTTGAGTGTTGTGGTACGGTTTGTGCGGGACACATTTCCGATCATGATTTGGTGTTTTGTAGGTTCAGGGTTCGGGGTTTAGCTAGGGGGTCGGTGTGTAAAACAGTGAGAAGTTTTAGGAATTTTTGTCACGCGTCATTTGTGGCAGATTTATATTCCGTACCGTTTTATAGTATTTTTGATTTGCATAACATCAACGAAGTTGAGTTTCTCACTAATGGCATTTTGCACATAATTGATAAGCATGCTCCCCTGCGAAACTGTACGTTTACGAGATCACCTGCACCTTGGATAACGAGTACCGTCAGGGAAATGCAGCGTTTGAGGGACAATACATATAAGCGTTTCAAAGCAAGACGTACCAATGGGAGCTGGGAGTATTATAAGGATTTAAGAAATTATGTTAAAAGCGCGATTGACCGGGAACGTAGGGCATATTTGGTCACACAGACGGTGGGTGGTGGTAGGGATGCCTGGGCGGCCTTTCGTAGGGTGGGTGCATGTGGAACCTCTATTACAATTATACCAGAGAATCTGTGTAAGCCAGATGAAATCAATCAATATTTTATAAATTCTGTGCCGGGGTTAGCGGGGTTTGTGTTCGATCGCGAGTTATACACATTCTATAACAATAATAAACTGATTAAGACAGAGTTTTTCTTTCGGGACGTGAGCGACTTTGAGGTGGAAAAGGCAGTTTGGTCTATTAAAAGCAATGCTACCGGCTATGATCGTTTGAATGCCAAAATAATCAAACTGTGCACACCACATATTATTCCATACATTCGGCATATTATCAATTCATCTATTTCCGTTGGTAGATTTCCCATACTGTGGAAGCATGCAATTGTGAAGCCTCTGCCAAAGATTCGGACTCCTGAGAATTTTTCCGATTTAAGGCCTATAAGCGTGCTGCCGATACTATCAAAGATTGCAGAAAAACTACTTTGGTCACAGCTCTACGAGTTTGTTGAAAAAAATAATTTATTACCGGACACTCAGTCGGGATTTCGATCAGGATATAGCTGTACGGCGGCACTTTTGAATATTGTTGATGACATCGTGAGGGAAACTGATAGGGGTAATATTACTGCACTTTGTTTACTCGATTACAGTAAAGCTTTTGATAGAATGCACCATGACGTATTTGCTTCTATAATGAGATACATGGGACTCGGTGATCTGGCATCACGTCTTCTTATTGATTATGTTTCCGACAGACGCCAGTTGGTTGATTCATTTTTGTAAGAGTCATTTTTACGCGGACGATACTCAGCTTTACTTATCTATTTCCCCTAACGAGGTAGGGATGGCATGCACGCAGATTAACGCTGATTTGGAGGCACTAGTTGAATTCTCTAAGCGTCATAATTTGATAATTAACCCGCGAAAAACGGAAGTTATTTTATTCGGACTAGGAAGGACAAGGGACACTATACGTGAACATGTTAATCTGTTTGTTGATGGTGAAAAACTAGTTATTAAAGAAACGGTTAAAAGTTTAGGCGTAATTATAGACGAAATTTAAAATTTAACGACTATATTAATAAATGCGCACAACGAGCCTATAGTAGCCTAAGACTTATTTACAACAACAGAACGTACTTGAATACGAAAGCAAAACGCATGCTATGCGACACGTTGGTCCTGTCCTGTTTTAATTATGCGGACGTGTTATACTCGCCATTTCTTAGTGCGCGCCTAAAGTATAAAATTCAGAAGGTGCAGAATTCCTGCTTGCGAACCATATATGGAATGAGACGCCGGGATCATATCAGCCATAAACTCAGCGAGATTAGTTGGCTCAATATGAGCAGTCGCAGACTTCTGCACTCGGCTTGCTGTTTTTATGCAATTGTTGTCACCGGAAAGCCACCGTACCTCTATGATCGTATACGTTTCAGATCGGACGTGCACACCCTGAATGTCCGGTTCAAAGGTTTATTGACTCCTCCTATGCACCGCACTGAATTTTTCAAAAAGGGCTTTTCATATCAAATATATAAAATATACAACGGAATTATTAGTGCTGGACTAGGGGAGTGCGCGTCCGTGAATTCTTTTAAGAGCGCGTATCGTGATTGTTTGTTCTGGGAGCAGTGTTCGTGGGTCTGACGGATTGTTGCATTAGATAGGTGTTTTGGGCTCGCCATATGTGTAATTACGCGTGATATAGCTGTAGAATTGTATATTTAGTTGTCTTTCTCGTTTATCGCATATTTTGTCTTGTTTTATTTTCACTGCGGCATAGTGTAAGAGTAACCATGGGTTAAACTATGCCGTATGATTGTTCTCATTATTGTTTATATTTTTCTCTTTGTTAAGATGTAAGCATGTATATATGTGTAGAATGATGTGGAACAATAAACGTATTATTATTATTATTATTATTATTTATTGGAATTCTCTGATACATCTCATTAAATACATTAAACCTAGATAATATAATTTAGATACAACATATAAATACTAAAATTACACTAATAGATTTTGACAAGTAATGAGGATCATCAGGGCAAATTGGTAGTACCGAGCTTCGCTGAAGCCTAGGGTACTCCCTTTGCGGGTATCACCACAGCTCAACCCAATTTTGAAAAACAACGCCATTTATGCTTTGCAACACAAGTTTGCAAAGCAAAGGAAAACTGTGGAAACCCCGTACAGCGTTGTGTACAGGTCAGTAAAAACACATGCAGATATTTATTAATAGACATATACAAAGGAAGGTAAAGATGAAAAGTAGTACGATAGCAGTAAATTTAGGATGCTTTATGATAAAACTCTCCTCAAAATATTCGCGCTTCCCAAAACCGCAATTTCCTGAATTTCCCAGGGCGAAATTTTGCACGGTAACTCCTTGACATGTTTACTATAATTTAGAGTAACTGCTCCCAATGAACCTACAATCACCGGAATAATGTTTACTTTCATTCCCCACATACGTCCAACTTCTATTGAGAGATCCTTATATTTAAGTTGTTTTTCAAGCTCCTTCCTTACAACATTCGCATCAGCAGGTACCGAGATTTCTATGAACGTGCATACCTTCCTCTGGAAATCCTTTACCACGATATCTGGCTTATTAGCATCAAGCATTCTATCAGTGACAATAGGCATGTTCCATAATATGGTAATATGATCATTACTCACAACAGGAGATGGAACGTGGTCATACCACCGAGACACATCCATTGCTAAACCTAATAGTTGGGAACACAAGTTGTAATGTATATATATTCCCACCCTATCATGCCTAGCAATGTAATGCGACTCAGCTAAGACTGGACAAGCCGCTAACAAATGATAGACATGTTCCGGAGCCTGATGACACAGTCTACAACTCCCATCATGAGCAACTTTCATAATCTTCTGTTCATGATATCTGGTACGTATTGCCTGATCTTGCGCCGCTATGATAGAGGATTCCGTTTCAGCCTTAATGTTTCCATGACAAAGCCAAGATAACGATCCTGACTTTGAAATACCATCACCCTCCACAATTCTTAAAAATTGGCCATGCATTGGCTTGCTAACATAATCCTCTCTCATTTTCTGATTCATTTTTAACTTTATCTGTCGCTTTAAACTCTCCACTGAAATTTTATTTTCATAATTACCGAGTTCTTCCACCTGAAATTTTTCTAAAATTAGTTTATGTTTACTAATTATTGACTTACCAGAAGTATCCCTAATTAATTGTTTAATAACTTTATCCTCCTTGTTGGCCTTTATAAAATTTCCTAAATTTAACATTTCCAAATCATAAATATTTTCCAATTGCTGCAAGCCACGACCTCCATCTAAACGGTGCAGGTATAGTCTGCAGACATCAGACCTTGGATGAAACATAAAATTTAGTGTTAACTGTTTTCTAGTTTTAATGTCCAAATCGCGTATTTCCTTCTTAGTCCAGTTTAAAACTCCAACACTATATCGAAATATTGGAATAGCATATGCATTGATCGCTTGCATTTTATATTTTCCATTTAAACCAGATTTTAGAATTTTTCTGACTCGCTTAATGTATTCGCCTATAACCTTCGCCTTCATCCCTTCATCATCTATACCAAAGGCTTCATCCATTCCCAGATACTTATATCTAGTATTATCTGTTAATTCATTAATACTAGTATGATCATTCAGGCATATGTCAGCGGTTCTCTCAATTTTGCCTTTGACAATACTAATTTTGGCACACTTCTCTAGACCAAACTGCATCCCAATATCGTCAGAGAATTGTTTAACTATACTGAGGCTCCTCTTCAACTGCTCATCATTTTTGGCATAAAGTTTCAAATCATCCATATATAATGAATGACCAATTAACTTTTCGCCAGGTAATAACTGAACACCAACTTTGTCCTCATTCAATTCACTGGACAATGCAAACAGGCCTATGCAAAAGAGCAAGGGTGATAAACTATCACCTTGAAATATGCCACAATTAATATTAATCGGCTCTGAGAAAACACACGACTCTCGTCCCCGCAAGCATAGTTTAGTAGACCATAAGGACATACATGAGTTTACCAGAAAAATAATTTTTTGGTTTACCCCATATATCTCCAAGGCTTTTACAATCCATTCATGCGGGATACTATCATACGCCTTCTTATAGTCAATCCAGGCCATGGATAGGTTTCCTCGAGTCTTCTTGATCTTTTCAACAATCTTCTTGTTAATTATTAACAGTTCTTTTGAACCATAACTGTCCTTTAAAATGCCTTTCTGCTCAGAGGGCAATACATTATTTTCTTTAAGATGTTCATAAATCTTGGTACCTAAAATTTTAGTTAATAATTTATAACAACAATTTAAACAAGTAATGGGCCTATATTGGGATACTTCCATTGTATTCTCCGTTTTGGGAATCAAAACAGTTACACCTTCCGTCAGCCACGACGGTATCATTTCCGGATTATTAACCATATTGTTAAAACATTTTACTAAATGTTCATGCAATATGGTTATCCTTTTAAGCCAAAAATTAGGAATTTTATCTGGTCCAGGAGCTTTCCAAAGTCCCAAACTTTTGCAAGCATTTTGGAAGTCATCTTTGGAGAGAAGTACATCTTCCATAGCTGGATAATGCATATTCCGCCTCTCCTCGCGTTTAATCCATTCCGCATCAGAATTGTACTTGCCAGATTGCCCCCAAATGCCTGTCCAAAAATTGGTAACATCCTGCATGTTTGGAAAATTCTGGATACAGATGTTCTCCTTGCCAAGACCCCTATAAAATTTTTTAGGATTTTCTTCAAAATTTTTGTTATCATTGTAAGTCCGAATTCTTTTTTCAATTCTTCTGATACGTTGGGCCTTAGCTTGAATTTTCTGTTTTAACTCCTCTTCAATAATTACTATATCCTTCTCTTCGCCTAAAACACTGTATTTTAGTATTATGTTTTGCCGTAACCGTTGTAACCTCTCTGTTAAATGAATAGATCTTCTAATTTCAGAAATCCTGGAAACGTCCTTTCTCCAATTAGCAATATTATTTTGGAGTCTACGCTTCCAACGGTTTTCCCGGATTCGATTATTGTGTATTGATGTAAATTTTGGATTCACCATCTTAGTAATAACATATGCGGATGCGTACAACAAATTATTTATTTCAATAATGGACAATTCTGGCCTATTCCTCAGAAATACTTCCAGATCAGAATTAGCTTGCGCAATCAACTCCCCAACCCTGTTAGTCTCCCGTATAAAAGGCAATCCAACCCTGCTATGAAAATTTCCTGAAGTAAGCAATTCTTGTTGTACCAATATTAAAAACTGACTTTGTTGTACTACATTATCATCATTATTACCCAGATTTGGCATTCCATTTACCTCAATATCTACAATAATAGACACCTCATCATTGTGGCTATTCTGTTCTAATTCTACCACTTCATCCAAAATGTTTCCTTGTTCTACTTCAACCACTTCATCATTTACAAGATTTAGAAAAATCTCTACCTCCCTTCTTATAGAATCTATCTCTATATTGGATAACTTATTACTATTTAGAATGCACCGTCTCTGGGATGCCAAAGTATTAGCAGTCAACTCCATTCTTTTATCTGGGTTTCTTTCTCGCCATATTCTAAAGCATTCCCGTTGATTAGCACATCCAAACTTTAACAATGAACAAAAGTGACACCAAATCACCCCCTTATATTCATTTATGGACCATTTATTACGCATTCTTCTTGAATTATTTAAATCCATTTGTTAAAAGTAAAGTGGGCCCAATAACAATAAAAATTATGAGTAACCTCTTTACTTACACCTGAAATTCTAAGGATAATTTGGTATCACAATAACACTTACTACAAAGAAACGTAGAAATATTACGTATAACTGACAACTTCCTGGATAATTAGAATTGTCAAAATTGACACTGTCACCAATCTGAAACATAAAATATATTAAAAGATATGTTACTACCTCCCAATATACTCCTTCTATTCCAAAATGATGGGCGTCCACTTGTAAAAGCAATTCCAATCAATTAATGATTTTAAACTGCTTCTTTAATGTGATAATTCTATTTCTTTAGGAGGTCAGATTTGACACTGCGTGCCAAGGCACGGCTATCTATTATTATTATTATTATTATTATTATTATTATTATTATTATTATTATTATTATTATTAATACTAAATCATCCACTGTAATATATATTTTACATATTAGTGGTAAATACTTAATAAATAATTTTCTATACTATTACTAAAAGTTAGCGTTTATTTTGTGAGAAGCGAGTTTAGGTCCTATCATATACCTGCTATATAATAATAGCCTATTGCAGCGGTCCCCAAACTACGGCCCTCGGGCCACATTGATCGGAGTAGACTTATGACGCGGCCGTGAACAAGAGAAGGATAGCGGGAGAAGTTTGGGGACCCCTGGCCTATTGTGACCTTCGTAGGTTTGGCGACACCGCTGGAGGTATCAGCGACGCATCAGTTTCCGTTCATATATAAATTGCGGAGGTCACTTCGTACCGTTTGCGTACCTTATATAACACCTACTGAAAAATATAAAATCGTTTCCCCTCTTTTGATATTCGTGTAGCGAAAGTTCCCCTCATTAAAAATATGCAATCCGATCAAAAATATATTATCTGGAACACCCGGATCCTAGGTCGCCTGCTCTATATGCCGGAGGTGACAACTTAACACGTATACATATATATATATATATATATATATATATATATATATATATATATATATATATATATATATGTATATATATATATATATATAAAGGAGAAAGGTATTTGTCGGGCAATTCCGTCATACGAAGATCGAAGAAGCAACCGTATACACCTTTCTCCTTTATATCTTACCGTCGATTAACCAGCTTTCCTATACATATATATATATATATACTGGTAAACGTAGAGAAGTATTCTTTGATCGTGTAAATAACAGGAAGAGGTTATGTTCGGGTGTTCGATCAATTCCAAACCAATAAAACTCGCTTTTAGTTGTAACGTACTATATTTCGGACCTGAATGGGTCCTTCATCAGGTACAACACTTCTACAATGATAAAAAACGTACGTGTTACAAACAATCACCGCAATCACCAAACATAAACAGACAACCAAGTCACAATTTAACATAACCTACTTGGAGCTGGTTAGGTGGCCAATATTGAAACAGGGAAGACATCAAACGACGGGCACAAGCACATCTAACGAAATTCACATCACATTTGACAGAACAGAACAACCAGCGCACAACAAGGTCAGAACGGATATGAAGGAGAGAACCAAAAGTTCAGCTGTTAACGTCGCAGGCGGACATACTATGAACAAAAAACGCCCAATAGGCAATGTTGACAACTAGCACAATATGAAAACTATTTTAAAAATTCTTATTTTCCCTCTATATAATACGAAAGACTTATAATAGTGCAAGTGAACAATTTAATAAAAGTTGAAAGCATTAACAAATATGAAATTTTGAAAAACTTTGAGAAACTTTAAATTTAAAAAAAAGATTATTTTAAAAAATTAAACTAAGGGAAGCATCTGACATACTACGTCTGCCTCTATCAAAATTTATAATATTGGAGTAAATGATGCTGAGACCCTCCGTGTCTTGTTTGAAATTCACGGTGTTTTCCATGATATTAATATATAGATAGACACAATCCGAGTCAAGAACCCTCACATCGTCAAAATCAAAAGCATGCCCATGGTTGACCGCATGGCAAGCAAGAGCACATCTCACCTTCTTGGTCCTACAGTCACTCTTATGTAGGGCGACACGACTCCGAAGCCACTGCGTGGTCACACCCACGTATTTACCGTCACACTGATTACAGGAGATACAATATATTATATTAGATTTAAAATTTAGGGTTATTTTATCTTTAGTATTACAATAAATTTGTGACAATTTTAATGGATAATGGCATACTAATTTAAATTCGTTGGGGAGAAAAGGGGAAAAAATCTTCTTTAACTTATGTGTTATAGTGGGTACATACATTAATTTAACATAGGAGGGTTGTCCATCAAAGCCATTAAAGACTGCCAATATGTCCTCCACCTCACCCGCAGGAACACACGTAATGATGTCATCTACAAACTTGTACAAAAAAGGGACCACAAAACCCAAACGTGGGAGGATGTTATCTAAAACATGGTCCATCGTCATAAGGGCTAAAATGGGGCTTAGTGGGGAACCCATAGGCGAGCCAAACAACTGCAGATAAACCTGATCATTAAAAGTAAAGTGTGAATTGGTGAATAAAAATTTTAAGGTGTCAATGAAGGTTTCTAAAGTAAAACAACAATTGTCCTGTATCATATCCCACTTCAGGGTCACGATATGAATGATAAGGTCGAGTGGTATGTTGGTGAAAAGACTGACAACATCAAACGACACCAATGCGAAGCCATGAGGTATGGTGATATCCCTGACTCTTTCCACAAAATCAAAAGAGTCCGTGACATTATAGTTCGTGCTGTTCAGAAATGACTGTGATAGAATATTAGCTAAAAATTTTGAAAGTTCATAAGTGGCTGAGTCAGATGCAGATATTATGGGTCTCAAAGGAGTACCGTCTTTATGAATTTTCGGAAGAAAGTAGGCCCTACTCAGGGTGGAGTTCTTAATCGTCAGTCTTTTATAATCCTCGTCACTTATATATTTAGCGGTATTCAAGTCCTTTAACAACTTATTAAGTTTATTTTGATTAGACGAAGTGGGGTTAGTGTTGATCTTCTTATAAATGTCAGCATCACTGAGCATTTCAGTCGCTCTATCAAGATATTCTTCCCTATTCATAATAGTAGATATATAAGGGCACTTCTCGGGCCGCCGCCCGCCGCCAATTTACATAGGAAGCTATCCCCTCCACTTTTCCGCACGAAGACGACCGAGTCCCAAGTCAGCCGATCTGCCGAGCGCGACCGAACGTTGGAACCTGGAGTGTATGACTCACACGTCGCTGTTAGAGAGAGAACGCACTACTATTTTTATTTTCGAGCGTGGCATGTGCAAACCGATCAAATTCAAATTATCGCATCAGATTAATTCGGATTTGAATTTCGCGCGCACCATCTTACCCTATGATGACCGAACGACGAGCGCACCCGAACCGATAAAATTCAAATTTTTCCCGCCAACCTTAAAAAATTCGAATTTTCGCGTCAACATTCCCACGCATGCGCAAACCGATAAAATTCAAATTTTCACATCAAATTTATTCGGATTTAAATTTCGCGCGCACCATCTTACTCGATGATGACCGAACGCCGATCGCCCGAGCCGATAAAATTCAAATTTTTCCCGCCAACCTTAAAAAATTCAAATTTTCGCGTCAACCCCAGGTCCACCAACCCCAGACGTACCAACCCAACGCGCTAAAACGGCATACCGACCGGGCGTCATATTTTAAATCAAGTTTTCGCGCTAAATTTACTCGGACTAATTTTAAAATTCTACAGAGCATGCGCGAACCTAGCAAATTAAAATTTTCGCGCCATTAAGGATAAATTTCAAAGTTTAAACCGTCTTTATTGATATTACTCACAGAAATAATTGTGTTTAAAAAAGAACATGCGATAAGAATTATATTCGAATGTCATTGACGTCGGTAATTGTTGTTATTGCCATTCTGCCTTTTACTGCTACGATGGCACTAGGTAATTCGACGCCCTTGCATAATTTTGCGCAGTTGATACTACTTGCTGAGTTCAAGGACCGACTGTAATTTGATATGTCTTAGGAGTCATCCTATTTTCACACCTGTGTGCCTTAAATCTATTAATTTTTAGTTTGTATCGACGCAGCGACCTTGGGATGAATCACCTAAGAGGTAGAAATTTAAAGGTGGGAGGCTCAACGCGATAAATCTATTAAAAGAATTATCCATATTCTTCTGGTTATGGTTTTAACAACAGCAGGAAATTTAATTCAAATCATAATAATCGAGGTAACAGACAAAATTCTTTCACAAATAACTATCAAAGACAGAACCAAAATTACGGAAATGGTAATACGCCAGCGAACAATTATTTGCAACCTCAGCGCGAGTTTAGCAGAGGTCGTGATTCGCAAGTAAATGCTGTGTCCGCAGAAACAGAAATAAATATTAACAATACACATACTTAATTGAATTGTCTTAATTGTGTACTGATTATTATTATTATTAATAAAAGCTATAGAAATAATTATTTTAGAGGACAAACTCAGTTCAGATGTCAAAATAATTTTATGCGAATTTAAAATGATAATCGTTTATGCAAATAATTGCATGTAAATTAAGAGTGGTTATTTAAAATTTTAGATGGTATCATATGGACTTATTGGTTTTCTCAATTGTTTAAGAAGTTAGAGCCGGTTAAAATACGGTTTCGTTAATAACGCAAACGGTTGTAACTTTGTTATAAATTGCAAAAATAACAAGTCCATATGAAACGTTTTACACAGTATCTCATTTACCATACTGGAGAAAAATTGTGGGGAAAAAAGTGAAAAATGAAAGAGTTACAAAGAAACACTTACAAAAGTATTATGAAATAGAATGTTCGACTAAATATTATGGAGGTAAAGTAAAACTGTTTTTGGTGTACAAAAGTTTTAATAATATAGAAAAGTTTATAATATTTAAACAAAAATAAATAGTATTATAACAAATAAACAAACATAAAAATATTAAAAATATATAATAAATGTATATTTATCGATCTTATATATCTTTCAGCTTTCATAAAATGTCTAACTCGGTGGTCTATCGTCAACAGCAAAAAAGATATTAAGCATTTCATGTTACATTTGTAACTTATGCACAATATTCACAAATTAATATTAAATATCCAGATTGTTCGATGAAATCCAACAATCTCTCAATTATAATAATTCTTCTTTTCATGCAGCAGCTTTTAGTAATAGCATTCTGCAATTTTGATTTATACAAACATATAATTTGTGATATTTAGTTTCTTCAAAGTTAAAGAATTAGTAATTTATATATAAAGAATGTAAAATTTTATGCTAAAATTAATGGGAAATAGGGAATTAAAAAATGGTTGGTGATACAGTGTGCGAGTTTTAATTTCCCCAGAAAATGTTATTCTAAATACAAAGTTTTCAATGATCTAAAAACTTCCTAACCACAGTCAGAGTTTTGGTTTTAGTAATTTTAGCAAATAGGGTAGTAGAAAGCGAAGAGACAGCTAAAATTTTTTAAGAGTAATCTGTATTTGATTATATTTAAATTAAAACTGTCTTAGAGAACTTAGAAGAATTAAAATTAGAATTAGACCATTTATTACTATATACCAACACAAAATTGTTATGTGAAAAGATTGATGTAAGAAAGCAAGCTAAAGCGCAATTTTCCCGCCAACCCCAAAAAATTCAAATTTTCCTGGTAACCTTAAAAAATTCAAATTTTCCAAATTTTCCCGTCAACCCCAAAAAAATTCAAATTTTCCCGCCAACCCCAAAAAATTCAAATTTTCCCGCCAACCCCCAAAAAATTAAAATTTTCCCGCCAGCCCCAAAAAATTCAAATTTTCCCGCCAACCCCAAAAAATTCAAATTTTCTCTCCAAATTCTACGCCACCATACTGCGCATGCGTGACGACTCAAACCGAGCGTGCCCGAACGCTGGAACCTGGAGTGTATGACTCACACGTCGCTGTTAGAGAGAACGCACTGCAATTTTTATTTTCAAGCGCAAACCGATCAAATTCAAATTTTCGCATCAGATTTATTCGGATTTGAATTTCGCGCACACCATCTTACCCGATGATGACGGAGCACCGATCGCCCGAACCGATAAAATTCAAATTTTTCCCGCAAACCTTAAAAAATTCAAATTTTCGCGTCAACCCCAGACGTACCAACCCCACGCGCTAAAACGGCATGCCGACCAGCCGTCATATTTTAAACGACGTCATCTTCTTGAGCAGGCTTCTTTTTAGGTTAAAATTATACTTCTTACGGAATTTTAGAGTAATACAAGTAGATTATGTTAAAATAACTCTTGAAATTTACTCGCGGTATAAATTTTAAAGTTTTAAATCAAGTTTTCGCGCTAAATTTATTCGGTCTAATTTTAAAATTCTACAGAGCATGCGCGAACCGACCAAATTAAAATTTTCGCGCCATTAAGGATAAATTTCAAAGTTTAAACTGTCATGACGTCACCATCAACAGTGGTTTAATATACTTACCGTTTACTTTTAAATTATTACTGCTTAATCTATTAAATAAAACATAAGAAATTCGTGGTTCAGACCCTGTATACAGACCCTGTATAATCACAACAGACCCTGTATACAGACCCTGTATATTGACCCTCATTTGACCCTCCCAGACACTCATTTGACCCTCCGAGACGCTCATTTGACCCTCCGAGACCCTCATTTGACCCTCCGAGACCCTCATTTGACCCTCCGAGACCCTCATTGGACCCTCCGAGACCCTCATTGGACCCTCCGAGACCCTCATTTGACCCTCCGAGACCCTCATTTGACCCTCCGAGACCCTCATTTGACCCTCCGAGACCCTCATTTGACCCTCCGAGACCCTCATTTGACCCTCCGAGACCCTCATTTGACCCTCCGAGACCCTCATTTGACCCTCCGAGACCCTCATTTGACCCTCCGAGACCCTCATTGGACCCTCCGAGACCCTCATTTAACCCCTCTATTTATCCGTTTAGCGCCTCCATTTATCCGTTTAGCGCCTCCATTTATCCGTTTAGCGCCTCCATTTATCCTCTTAGCGCCTCCATTTATCCTCTTAGCGCCTCCATTTATCATCTTAGCGCCTCCATTTATCCTCTTAGCGCCACCATTTATCATCTTAGCGCCTCCATTTATTCGTTTAGCGCCTCCATTTATCCGTTTAGCGCCTCCATTTATCCGTTTAGCGCCTCCATTTATCTGTTTAGCGCCTCCATTTATCATCTTAGCGTCTCCATTTATTCGTTTAGCGCCTCCATTTATCCGTTTAGCGCCTCCATTTATCCGTTTAGCGCCTCCATTTATCCGTTTAGCGCCTCCATTTATCCTCTTAGCGCCTCCATTTATCCGTTTAGCGCCTCCATTTATCCGTTTAGCGCCTCCATTTATCCGTTTAGCGCCTCCATTTATCCTCTTAGCGCCTCCATTTATCCGTTTAGCGCCTCCATTTATCATCTTAGCGCCTCCATTTATCCTCTTAGCGCCTCCATTTATCCTCTTAGCGCCTCCATTTATCATCTTAGCACCTCCATTTATTCGTTTAGCGCCTCCATTTATCCGTTTAGCGCCTCTATTTATCCGTTTAGCGCCTCCATTTATCCGTTTAGCGCCTCCATTTATCAGCTTAGCGCCTCCATTTATTCGTTTAGCGCCTCCATTTATCCGTTTAGCGCCTCCATTTATCCGTTTAGCGCCTCCATTTATCCGTTTAGCGCCTCCATTTATCCTCTTAGCGCCTCCATTTATCCGTTTAGCGCCTCCATTTATCATCTTAGCGCCTCCATTTATCCTCTTAGCGCCTCCATTTATCATCTTAGCGCCTCCATTTATCCGTTTAGCGCCTCCATTTATCAGCTTAGCGCCTCCATTTATTCGTTTAGCGCCTCCATTTATCATCTTAGCGCCACCATTTATCCTCTTAGCGCCTCCATTTATACTCTTAGCGCCTCCATTTATCCTCTTAGCGCCTCCATTTATACTCTTAGCACCTCCATTATACAGATCTGTATACAGACCCTGTATAATCACAACAGACCCTGTATACAGACCCTGTATATTGACCCTCATTTGACCCACCGCGACCCTCATTTTGGGTTGGGATGAGTTGGGTTTGGTTGGGCGCGCCCAACCAAACCCAACCGTATAAATGGAGGCGCTAAGAGGATAAATGGTGGCGCTAAGATGATAAATGGAGGCGCTAAACGTTTAAATGGAGGCGCTAAGCTGATAAATGGAGGCGCTAAACGGATAAATGGAGGCGCTAAACGGATAAATGGAGGCGCTAAACGGATAAATGGAGGCGCTAAACGAATAAATGGAGGCGCTAAGATGATAAATGGAGGCGCTAAGAGGATAAATGGAGGCGCTAAGAGGATAAATGGAGGCGCTAAGAGGATAAATGGAGGCGCTAAGATGATAAATGGAGGCGCTAAACGGATAAATGGAGGCGCTAAGAGGATAAATGGAGGCGCTAAACGGATAAATGGAGGCGCTAAACGGATAAATGGAGGCGCTAAACGGATAAATGGAGGCGCTAAACGAATAAATGGAGGCGCTAAGCTGATAAATGGAGGCGCTAAACGGATAAATGGAGGCGCTAAACGGATAAATGGAGGCGCTAAACGGATAAATGGAGGCGCTAAACGAATAAATGGAGGCGCTAAGATGATAAATGGAGGCGCTAAGAGGATAAATGGAGGCGCTAAGAGGATAAATGGAGGCGCTAAGATGATAAATGGAGGCGCTAAACGAATAAATGGAGGCGCTAAGAGGATAAATGGAGGCGCTAAACGGATAAATGGAGGCGCTAAACGGATAAATGGAGGCGCTAAACGGATAAATGGAGGCGCTAAACGAATAAATGGAGGCGCTAAGATGATAAATGGAGGCGCTAAACAGATAAATGGAGGCGCTAAACGGATAAATGGAGGCGCTAAGATGATAAATGGAGGCGCTAAACAGATAAATGGAGGCGCTAAACGGATAAATGGAGGCGCTAAACGGATAAATGGAGGCGCTAAACGAATAAATGGAGGCGCTAAGATGATAAATGGTGGCGCTAAGAGGATAAATGGAGGCGCTAAGATGATAAATGGAGGCGCTAAGAGGATAAATGGAGGCGCTAAGAGGATAAATGGAGGCGCTAAACGGATAAATGGAGGCGCTAAACGGATAAATGGAGGCGCTAAACGGATAAATGGAGGGGTTAAATGAGGGTCTCGGAGGGTCCAATGAGGGTCTCGGAGGGTCAAATGAGGGTCTCGGAGGGTCAAATGAGGGTCTCGGAGGGTCAAATGAGGGTCTCGGAGGGTCAAATGAGGGTCTCGGAGGGTCAAATGAGGGTCTTGGAGGGTCAAATGAGGGTCTCGGAGGGTCAAATGAGGGTCTCGGAGGGTCAAATGAGGGTCTCGGAGGGTCAAATGAGGGTCTCGGAGGGTCCAATGAGGGTCTCGGAGGGTCCAATGAGGGTCAATATACAGGGTCTGTATACAGGGTCTGTTGTGATTATACAGGGTCTGTATACAGGGTCTGAACCACGAATTTCTTATGTTTTATTTAATAGATTAAGCAGTAATAATTTAAAAGTAAACGGTAAGTATATTAAACCACTGTTGATGGTGACGTCATGACAGTTTAAACTTTGAAATTTATCCTTAATGGCGCGAAAATTTTAATTTTGTCGGTTCGCGCATGCTCTGTAGAATTTTAAAGTTAGACCGAATAAATTTAGCGCGAAAACTTGATTTAAAACTTTAAAATTTATACCGCGAGTAAATTTCAAGAGTTATTTTAACATAATCTACCTGTATTACTCTAAAATTCCGTAAGAAGTATAATTTTAACCTAAAAAGATGTCTGCTCAAGAAGATGACGTCGTTTAAAATATGACGGCTGGTCGGCATGCCGTTTTAGCGCGTGGGGTTGGTACGTCTGGGGTTGACGCGAAAATTTGAATTTTTTAAGGTTGGCGGGAAAAATTTGAATTTTATCGGTTCGGGCGATCGGTGCTCGGTCATCATCGGGTAAGATGGTGTGCGCGAAATTCAAATCCGAATAAATCTGATGCGAAAATTTGAATTTGATCGGTTTGCGCTTGAAAATAAAAATTGCAGTGCGTTCTCTCTAACAGCGACGTGTGAGTCATACACTCCAGGTTCCAGCGTTCGGGCACGCTCGGTTTGAGTCGTCACGCATGCGCAGTATGGTGGCGTAGAATTTGGAGAGAAAATTTGAATTTTTTGGGGTTGGCGGGAAAATTTGAATTTTTTGGGGCTGGCGGGAAAATTTTAATTTTTTGGGGGTTGGCGGGAAAATTTGCATTTTTTGGGGTTGGCGGGAAAATTTGAATTTTTTTGGGGTTGACGGGAAAATTTGGAAAATTTGAATTTTTTAAGGTTACCAGGAAAATTTGAATTTTTTGGGGTTGGCGGGAAAATTGCGCTTTAGCTTGCTTTCTTACATCAATCTTTTCATATAACAATTTTGTGTTGGTATATAGTAATAAATGGTCTAATTCTAATTTTAATTCTTCTAAGTTCTCTAAGACAGTTTTAATTTAAATATAATCAAATACAGATTACTCTTAAAAAATTTTAGCTGTCTCTTCGCTTTCTACTACCCTATTTGCTAAAATTACTAAAACCAAAACTCTGACTGTGGTTAGGAAGTTTTTACATCATTGAAAACTTTGTATTTAGAATAACATTTTCTGGGGAAATTAAAACTCGCACACTGTATCACCAACCATTTTTTAATTCCCTATTTCCCATTAATTTTAGCATAAAATTTTACATTCTTTATATATATATATAAATTACTAATTCTTTAACTTTGAAGAAACTAAATATCACAAATTATATGTTTGTATAAATCAAAATTGCAGAATGCTATTACTAAAAGCTGCTGCATGAAAAGAAGAATTATTATAATTGAGAGATTGTTGGATTTCATCGAACAATCTGGATATTTAATATTAATTGGTGAATATTGTGCATAAGTTACAAATGTAACATTAAATGCTTAATATCTTTTTGGCTGTTGACGATAGACCACCGAGTTAGACATTTTATGAAAGCTGAAAGATATATAAGATCGATAAATATACATTTATTATATATTTTTAATATTTTTATGTTTGTTTATTTGTTATAATACTATTTATTTTTGTTTAAATATTATAAACTTTTCTATATTATTAAAACTTTTGTACACCAAAAACAGTTTTACTTTACCTCCATAATATTTAGTCGAACATTCTATTTCATAATACTTTTGTAAGTTTTTCTTTGTAACTCTTTCATTTTTCACTTTTTTCCCCACAATTTTTCTCCAGTATGGTAAATGAGATACTGTGTAAAACGTTTCATATGGACTTGTTATTTTTGCAATTTATAACAAAGTTACAACCGTTTGCGTTATTAACGAAACCGTATTTTAACCGGCTCTAACTTCTTAAACAATTGAGAAAACCAATAAGTCCATATGATACCATCTAAAATTTTAAATAACCACTCTTAATTTACATGCAATTATTTGCATAAACGATTATCATTTTAAATTCGCATAAAATTATTTTGACATCTGAACTGAGTTTGTCCTCTAAAATAATTATTTCTATAGCTTTTATTAATAATAATAATAATCAGTACACAATTAAGACAATTCAATTAAGTATGTGTATTGTTAATATTTATTTCTGTTTCTGCGGACACAGCATTTACTTGCGAATCACGACCTCTGCTAAACTCGCGCTGAGGTTGCAAATAATTGTTCGCTGGCGTATTACCATTTCCGTAATTTTGGTTCTGTCTTTGATAGTTATTTGTGAAAGAATTTTGTCTGTTACCTCGATTATTATGATTTGAATTAAATTTCCTGCTGTTGTTAAAACCATTACCAGAAGAATATGGATAATTCTTTTAATAGATTTATCGCGTTGAGCCTCCCACCTTTAAATTTCTACCTCTTCGGTGATTCATCCCAAGGTCGCCGATACAAACTAAAAATTAATAGATTTAAGGCACACAGGTGTGAAAATAGGATGACTCCTAAGACATATCAAATTACAGTCGGTCCTTGAACTCAGCAAGTAGTATCAACTGCGCAAAATTATGCAAGGGCGTCGAATTAGCTAGTGCCATCGTACCAGTAAAAGGCAGAATGGCAATAACAACAATTACCGACGTCAATGACATTCGTATATAATTCTTATCGCATGTTCTTTTTTAAACACAATTATTTCTGTGAGTAACATCAATAAAGACGGTTTAAACTTTGAAATTTATCCTTAATGGCGCGAAAATTTTAATTTGCTAGGTTCGCGCATGCTCTGTAGAATTTTAAAATTAGTCCGAATAAATTTAGCGCGAAAACTTGATTTAAAATATGACGCCCGGTCGGTATGCCGTTTTAGCGCGTTGGGTTGGTACGTCTGGGGTTGGTGGACCTGGGGTTGACGCGAAAATTTGAATTTTTTAAGGTTGGCGGGAAAATTTTGAATTTTATCGGCTCGGGCGATCGGCGTTCGGTCATCATCGAGTAAGATGGTGCGCGCGAAATTCAAATCCGAATAAATTTGATGTGAAAATTTGAATTTTATCGGTTTGCGCATGCGTGGGAATGTTGACGCGAAAATTCGAATTTTTTAAGGTTGGCGGGAAAAATTTGAATTTTATCGGTTCGGGTGCGCTCGGCGTTCGGTCATCATCGGGTAAGATGGTGCGCGCGAAATTCAAATCCGAATTAATCTGATGCGATAATTTGAATTTGATCGGTTTGCACATGCCACGCTCGAAAATAAAAATAGTAGTGCGTTCTCTCTCTAACAGCGACGTGTGAGTCATACACTCCAGGTTCCAACGTTCGGTCGCGCTCGGCAGATCGGCTGACTTGGGACTCGGTCGTCTTCGTGCGGAAAAGTGGAGGGGATAGCTTCCTATGTAAATTGGCGGCGGGCGGCGGCCCGAGAAGTGCCCTTATATATCTACTCATAATCACTGTAGTGGCACCCGTATCTGCACGTGTGACTAGCAAGTTCGGATTTGATTTGAGGAATCTTCTGGTTTTAATTAACGAACTAGTCAAGTGTGCGTCAAGTGCTGATAAGTGTGTCGGGGTATTTATATAATTAGTTATAACATTAGTAACCTGAGATCTTAATATATTTCTATTATTTACTGGACAAAGTGCTAAACCGTTTTCTACCTCTATTAACAAACGCTTCACGTTTAAATTCTCTCTACTGCTTGGCATACAAAACTTAGGACCCAGAGACAAAAGATCAATGACATCCGTTGGTATATCAATAGAGGACAAATTGACAATCCAATCGGAGTTACTATCAAACATCCTACCTCTAACCTGATGAGAAAGGACAACTAAGTTCTTGAATTTACTTTTATTATTGCCCTTGACACTTGTGAAAGCTTTCTTATAACTCAGTCTCAAAGAATCAGAAAAACTGGAATGTATATGGAAAGGCAAAAGCACCCTCAAATGCTCACTTAACTCATGCATCATTACCTCCGAACTCCTAATGCTACTTAAAGTGATCTGTATTTCTAGGCTAATCGTAGTCGCCCTGATCCTATCCGTGAAACCATCTATCCTCCTCATGAGTTTTCTGTCCGTTCCCCCAAGCAAGGTCGTAATAGTCCTCGTTCCATCGCTTATATGTCTCGGTGTCAAACCCGCATTCCGACATCGTACCAAGAATGTCAACCTGTTCTTCATCCTGGCCAACCTGGTGTTTACGTTGCTTAATTTCTTCATGCTGGCGACAGCGGCATGTCCATATCGCAGCTTAATATCCTTGTAAAAACCCATAATGACTGGTAAACGTAGAGAAGTATTCTTTGATCGTGTAAATAACAGGAAGAGGTTATGTTCGGGTGTTCGATCAATTCCAAACCAATAAAACTCGCTTTTAGTGGTAACGTACTATATTTCGGACCTGAATGGGTCCTTCATCAGGTACAACACTTCTACAATGATAAAAAACCTAATGCTACTTAAAATGATCTGTATTTCTATGCTAATCGTAGTCGCCCTGATCCTATCCGTGAAACCATCTATCCTCCTCATGAGTTTTCTGTCCATTCCCCCAAGCAAGGTCGTAATAGTCCTCGTTCCATCGCTTATATGTCTCGGTGTCAAACCCGCATTCCGACATCGTACCAAGAATGTCAACCTGTTCTTCATCCTGGCCAACCTGGTGTTTACGTTGCTTAATTTCTTCATGCTGGCGACAGCGGCATGTCCATATCGCAGCTTAATATCCTTGTAAAAACCCATAATGACTGGTAAACGTAGAGAAGTATTCTTTGATCGTGTAAATAACAGGAAGAGGTTATGTTCGTGTAAATAACAGGAAGAGGTTATGTTCGGGTGTTCGATCAATTTCAAACCAATAAAACTCGCTTTTAGTGGTAACGTACTATATTTCGGACCTGAATGTTTGTAACACGTATGTTTTTTATCATTGTAGAAGTGTTGTACCTGATGAAGGACCCATTCAGGTCCGAAATATAGTACGCTACCACTAAAAGCGAGTTTTATTGGTTTGGAATTGATCGAACACCCGAACATAACCTCTTCCTATATATATATATATATAGAGAGAGAAAGGTATTTGTCGGCCAATTCCGTCATACGAAGAAGCAACCGTAAACACGTGTTTCGTGTTTATTGCCCGACAAATACCTTTATATATATATATATATATATATATATATATATATCAGAAACCTGCATATATTGATATGAAACTTTGAAATAGTTAATACAAGATGGCGGTAATTTTTTAAGTTAAAAAACTACAGCCACGCCTGGGATTCGATTAACTATTTCAAAGTTTTATATATATATATATATATACACCACCGTTTTCAAGAAAAACGCAATTAAACGTGCTGTGTATTTAATAACTGTAGTTTATGCAATGTTATTCTATGTGTCAAACGTAAATGCATTTGTGTCAGTTTGCTTAACGATACTGTATTTAATTGATTGTTTCACAGTTCATTACATATTTGTGGTATTTTATCACAAAAAAAAAATGCCTCGGCACAACTTTTTTTCAAACTCTGAAATGACCGATATGGTTGCTGTTTATGTTCAAGCAATTTAATGGAGCAGCAGCAGCGGGAACATACAGGCAGTAGTACCAAAATCGTCGCCAACCTAATAGAAAGCTTTTCCAAAAAAAAAAGCTTTTTGGACAACGTTCTACCTATCTTATTAGAAGACATCTCTTTAAACCTGCGTGGGAGTGTATGGTTTATGCACGATGGTGCTCCCGCTCATTTCCTGCAAACTGTGCGAAACTATTAGGCAACCACTTTCCGCACCGCTGGAGTGATTATCCTTGGCAACCGAGAAGCCCAGACCTCTACCCATTAGATTTTCTTATATGGAGCTATATGAAATCTATTTTAGACCGGCAAGTCTACTAATACTAAGCAAGATTTGCAAAGAACGGTTATTGACGCAGGAAATGAAATTGGAAATAACTTTGAATCATTTTTTAGAGTACGACATAACTCAGGAAAACGTTTTGAAAGATGTGTTGAACTAAACGGTGGACATTTTGAAAACCTTATAAATTTATAAATAAAGAATAAGTGAAAATTAAGTTTAATTTTTTATAATGACATAGCTTTTAGCAAATACACAAAATGTTTAATTGCGTTTTTCTTGAAAACGGTGGATTTTATCGGCATAAAATAGGTAAACATTTTTTATGTGAAATTATCGTCCGTATCATAATTTTTAGTCATACCGCCCAAAGTCTTAACAATAATAAAAATATCATAATAATACAACCCCAGAAAAGCTGCCGACAGCTCCCTCTTCAATATGCAACTGTCCCAATACTCTTATCATGTGTGGCCTCTCCAAAAGCCTAGGGGTACCAATTTTCAGCTTGATCGGCCGTTTCTTTTCTGAAATACACGCAAAACAAGAAATATATTTTCTATCTTTAACACCTTATAACTTCTTAAGGGAGCACTTTTTACTATGGGATTTTTGGTTTAATCGGTCCCATTTGACATCAAGAATATACGGTTAAGCTGGGTCCCATTACTTTCCGGACAACCTGTATATATATATATATATATACAGGGTGAGTTATTAGTATCCCGGCGGTCGATAGTTAATAAATCGTTTGAGAAAGAAAAAAATATTTTATACAAAAGTTGTTTTACCCGCCATTTTCTATAACGTAAAATTATTTTTATTTATACAGGGTGTTGCATTTAGGTGTGACGGAAAGTATGTACATTTTCTTAAATGGAACGCCATGTATATTTTATTACATTATAAACACTACTAAATTTGTTTATTCAACCGTGTATGTTTTTAAGTCACACCGTTAATAGTTCCAGAGATATTCAACTATTTTTCCAAAATACGCCAGTTGCAGAATCTTTTTAAAAACTATGTAAAAACGACATTTTTGCCGATTTTACCTTTCAACTATGTGAGACATTATTCAAAGCCAGTAGGTAGATGATAGTATCTAAAGATATTAGATACGCTACACAGGCTGTTCATTGAACTTAGTTAATTTTGATGTTTTTCAAATGGCTTTTTCTCGAGTTTTTTAAATGGAACACCCTGTATAATATGTGTTGGCTGTAATAACCCTTTATTTCGCGTCAGTTTACATCTAGTATGTCATACACCAAATGTTACTATTTTTGTGTTATTTGCAATTGAACGAAAATGTTATGCAATTGTAAATTTTAATATTGCTGTGAAGGTATTTGGTAGTTTGACGTAAAGTCTTCAAGTGGCGATAGAAGAGATAATTTAGAAACGATTTAACCAGCTTGATACTATAAAGTATTACCGTTATCAACATATTAATAATTTTATATGAAATTTTGTAAGTATATTTTGCCGTCTAGCGTAAGGCAACCGAACACGCGATTTAAAAATTTCTAATTACTGCTGAAGTAAACCCTAAACCCTGTACTTTTAGGTTATCCATCGTGAAAATTTGTTGACTTGTGTTGAAAATCAGATTTTCTTTGATGTTATTTATGTGCTCGCACTCAAAAACCAAATATGCAACAAAAACAAACTGATAGGCATCTTTAGATTCAGATTTTTACTCATAGCAAAAAATCTATTAAAAACACTTCCAAATAACCCACTTTCCATTCACATTATCAATATTACTCATACTATCATTCATATTATCCCAAGTTTGAACTGTCTCTCCAGAAAAGTAACCTATTTTAAACCAATTAACAATAGTAAGTAGATATTGTTGTTTTTTTTTTGTACTGAATACAAATCCGTTCTCAAAGGTAGCTCATCAAGACAGGTTTTAGCGTTTCTGTTTGATTTTGTGTATTAGCGTACATACTATTACAATGAATCGTCTTCGCACAATTTCCACAAATGTGAACAATTTTTCGCGATAGTCCCCCTAAAACTACACTGTTTTTGGCTTAGTTCGGAGCCCAACTGAAGTTACTAGATCTTCAGGTTCGCTCGCTGTACGTATGCAAAAATTGCAAAACATACTTATAAAATTGTGTAATACCTTGATAACCGTAATACTTTTTCTATGAATAAAACAAGTTAAATAGGTTCTAAATGGCTTCTTCTATAACGCTTTAAATATTTTACATCATGCTACCACGCACACTGTATACAGAGCAATATTAAGATACTAAATAGCATACTACTCTTTAAATTCCAAATATCACAAAAACTATTCAAAATTGATATACGATATAGTGAATATAAATTACAAAGAACTTAAGGGACATTTAAATTAGCAAATAATATACAGAGTATTCCATTTAAAAATCTCAAGAAAGAACGATTTAAAAATGTTTAAAAACTAGTGCATGCTACGCTCACCCTGTATAGCGCATCAAATCTTTCATGACATCAGCATCTAGCTATGGGTTTCGTTATTATGTGACAAAATTTTTAGGACAATATGTGCAAAAATGTAGTATTAACGTAGTTTTTAAGAAAGGCCTGCAATTGCCAATTTTTTAACAAATAATTGAATATCTGAGAAACTATTTACTTTACACAGGTACATATTACACAGTTGGAAAGACAACCTCCTTAGTATTCATAATATGGCATGATATACAGGGCATTCCATTTAAAAAAAATTACTTATTTTCAGTCACGCCTAAATGCAACACCCTGTATGAATGAAAATAATTTTACGTTATAGAAACTAATGAGTCAAACAACTCTTGTATAAAACATTTTTTTCTTTCTCAAACGTTTTGATGTCTATCCACCGCCGGGATACTAATAACTCACCCTGTATATATATATATATATATATATATGTTGGGGGCAGTTGTGATTCTTTGACGGTTTCTATTTCTGATTCAGACGAAGAATTGCCGATTTGTTTAATCGCACAAATAGTTAATCTATATCAATTCGTCTTGATTTTGCTTTATGCGAAAACTAGAACAATGAAGAAACACGACTCGATATGTTCATTTATAAGACGACTGAGGGAGTTTTTCAATTCAATAGCCAACCCACTCTTACCGTAGAGCAGACATCCTAACACTGGATAGTAGAGGATAGTGCGCTATTTAATGGCATTTGTGATTAATTCAGTATTCTTTTCTCTTAACTTATTTTTTTTTGCAAATAATATTATGATTTTCTATTAAAAATCTACCAGCACCGTAATCCTAGTATTCAGACGAAACTCAACACCGGGGTTACGGTACCAGAGAACCCCGGGAATCACGGGATCCCGGTTTCCGAGACCCCGGGATGGGATGTACTAACAGTGGCTAATTCAAAATTGGCAAAATAATACATTAAAACTGCACAAACAAAGTCATAGCCGCATAACGATCAATAAAGAGCATCTACGATCCACAACCCTCACAGCAGGGCGAGAATATACTAACTGAGGTCCGAACAACAACAAAAAATCCGCAAGAGCACTCAGATCGTGTCCGTTCGCAATTCGCCATCTCGATGTCAGGTCGATTCAGTGTTACGCGCAGAGGTACCTCATTGCACCTCTTTACAATTTTTCACTCAACGGTCAAACATAGCGCGTCTGTAGACGCAACGTAAACTACATTTATAACAAACAAAATAACCAATATAGCACATTTCCCTTCCATTGAAATCATATTTTTTTATTTATACACAGAAAACCATATTATAGATACATACTAAACATGCTAATTTAAAATTATATAAGGAAAAAAATCGACATATAATTTTAAAAACTTATATACTGCAAAATTCTCTTAACTATCGCACATTCGTGGTCGTTATATAACTTATACGACACCACTCTTTCGGTCTGATTAATGTTTTCCGTTACCGTTTCGGACGCACTACACTTTTCGTCAACGTAAGTTATTGTCCTTATTCATTTCTAGGTTTTTTACTGTAGGAAATGTAGGAGATTGCAACATTGGCAAGCTTTACTAGTGGAGGGTAACAATTGTTTTGAATGACTTCGCCAGTTTTTGCTCTCTCCAACATTCACATCGTACAAAATTTTTGTTATTTTTTCAAACTTAACACCTGGTGTTTTTTATAATGACATAGCTTTTAGCAAATACACAAAATGATTAATTGCGTTTTTCTTGAAAACGGTGGATTTTATCGGCATAAAATAGGTAAACATTTTTTATGTGAAATTATCGTCCGTATCATAATTTTTGGTCATACCGCCCAAAGTCTTAACAATAATAAAAATATCATAATAATACAACCGCAGAAAAGCTGCCGACAGCTCCCTCTTCAATATGCAACTGTCCCAATACTCTTGACATGTGTGGCTTCTCCAAAAGCCTAGGGGTACCAATTTTCAGCTTGATCGGCCGTTTCTTTTCTGAAATACACGCAAAACAAGAAATATATTTTCTATCTTTAACACCTTATAACTTCTTAAGCGAGCACTTTTTACTATGGGATTTTTGGTTTAATCGGTCCCATTTGACATCAAGAATATACGGTATATATATATATATATATTTAGCTGTCCGTCTGTCTGTCTGTCCGCCTGTGTACACGATAACTGACGTATTTTGAAGCAATTGATCTGAAATTTAGTATACAAGCTTATCTCTTAAAAAGTAAGGACAAGTTCGTGAATAGACAGAATCGGTTCAATTGCTTTTTTTTTGATATTTTACGGTGGGGGTAATTTAACTTCAGTACGGCTCAAGATAATTTTCTTACTAGATTTTTTGTTATGTTTACTGTACATTGTTTCGTGTACTTACTTATATTTTAAAAATAAATTCCGTGTTTAAAATGTTTATTTTTATTTTCTTTTATACATTGAGATTTCCGGTGCTTGCACCCGGATTCCTGAGCTGAGAATATCCAGCACCGTAACTCCGGTTATAAACAACCGGGAATGTTTGTTTATAACCGGAGTTATTGGAAACACTAGCCGCGGTCACAAAACATTGAAATGTGAAATCTCGGGAACAAATACCAGAAAAGCCCGTTATTTAACATTTTGACCTTTGATCTACCGTTTACAAATTGAAACTACCATTTCATTTTCGCCTAGATTTATGAATCACTATGTATATTTAACGCTCCGAAGGAATCGCATTATTTTATTTTTTATTATTAATAGCACATAAATCTAAATTTATTTTACGTTTATTTCCAGTTTACCCGAATTGTACCCTTTATTTTAATTTCATTATATTCTTTTCCATTTTAACCTTCCTATAATTTATATCTTCTTTTTCAATGATGTTATTTTTACTGTTTATCTGATGTTTTTAACGTTGAACTTAAGGAGTTTAGGGAATTCTGAACAACTATAGCAACAAAAATTCTGAATATCATTTCTTGTCTGATTCCATTTACATACACAAATCGATATATTACACGATAGGCAAAAAAATCGGTACAAATTTTCAATTACTTGTATTCCCAATAATATTAAGTAACTCTAATATTTCTTTAAGGAGGCGTGGCACATTTTGAAGATACTATAATAGGAAAAACAGAACGTTCCAATCCAATGTTATGTTACTTTGTGTATGGCTATTTACCATTTCTGATTCCTGGTCAATTTAATGTGAAATGTTTACCTGTTCAGATGAGTAGACATTGGTTTTGGTCATAAGTAGTGGAGTCGGACGTTTGTCAAAAGAAAACAAAACCATTGCACAGTCATTAGAAAGCTTTTTTTTTATTAAATCCCATTTATTAACAATCTACCCTATGGTAATAAGTTAATTTTGTAAAAACATTTGATGTCGTAATCAAACAAGCGTGAGGTTGGTGACTTACATTAAAGATCCAACAGTTAGGTTTAACATTATGTAGTGCTAGTTGTCATAGCAGGGCCGCTTAATTCATATTCAAATTTACAATTTTTGCTCATATTTCTGCCAATAGAAACCTAGGAGCGTCAACAATAGGGAAATTTATACAATTTTTAGTGTACACTTATCTTCTGTGTCTAATGTCCAGGGAGTCACAGCGCTTAAGGCGACACTGAACTTTGGTATTGTTCAATAAATCAACAGCCAGGGGATTGGGGTGCACTTCCAGGCGGCAAAGGTACTTCTCACTCACGCACTTAGCTTCTTCTAACACGTAAGGGCGGTCGCCCATATAGCTGGTGTGGCGGAAGTGTGATAGTGACATGGCAGTGATATGGTGCATTGGCCAATGTAAACAAATGCATGAACGCCCACCAAGGTGATGCGGCAGTGTCATGTAACTGCCGTGGTACTGGATCGGATTCCACTCGTCTCTCAACGTTTAATCTCGAGTGGCAAGCGCGCCAAGCGCTTCTCGCCCGTCGCCGCTTCTGTCAATAACCGCAAGCTCAGCTTCGTGTGCTCTTTCGGATTGTTTCCTATTTTTGTTTTGTTTAATGTTTATTGTGTTATGTAAAAATCGCTTTGTGATGAGTAACATATAAATGCAAGAAATAACGTATGTGATAAACGACAGAAATATTTTCATAGGTGAGGAAATATTAAAATCATAACCTATACCTATCTGATGACTTCTATTTTTCAGATTCCATACAAGCCACCCGAATATATTAAATATATGGAATAATAAGAAGCAAAGGGTAGCAAACATTGGAGCTTTCTAAATATGCAAATTGTGTGGTGCGTTCTCATGCTAGACAACGACTATGACAATTACACTACGTTCAATAGGTTGGCTATTGAACATAGCTGCACCTGCATCCAGTGTTTTTTAATTTCTACATATACAACAAAAACGCAAAAGACATCCCAAAAATCACTTTGGTCTCTAAATCTCGATCTCAGCTCTTGCGTTGATATGTCCAAGCCTGCCGTAAGTAATTATTTTCTTAACCTATATTATTTCAAGGTTAGATTTCACGAAGCAATGACAACATTGTTTTATTTTCAGATAATTCAATCCTACAAACCTCATCAATAAAATTTGAAACGGACCCTGTAGAGACAGAGACTGTTCTAACTAAAGGGAAAGATATAACGCTCCAATAAAAAGTTTGCTGCAGAAGATACCAACGTTAAAGTGATTACTCGTTAAGTTAAAGAAGCAATTGTGTGCCACATATTGAATATCTTTTACTGTTTCTTCAAAAATGCACAATTAACAAGATTAAGGTAAATGGGTTCTAGCAGAAACCACTACAGTAATTTATTAAAAACTCCTAGAAAAGTGTATATAAAAGTTTAAACATTTTTCTCAAAGGAAAACCTACTGTTACAATAGTCTTCCACAGGTGGGAGGTGTTCAGTCAAATAAGAATTTACATACTTATTTTTCATTAAAGAAAGTATATTTTTGTTAAAATTAATAATGTTTGTAATCATTTATATTTGTACCGGTAAATTTACCAATATCAGTTTATACTAAAAAAAACAATAATTGAATATATGTATTACATTAGTAATTGTTTTTTTTTATAACGATCCTATCACCATACATTTTCAACAATTAAGTATTGACTACTACAATAACTGTCAAACAAATATTTTCTTTCTATACCTAACTAGCAAATTAACTAAAAAACCTAAACTTAAAAGGCATAAAATATTATTTATGTACATTTCGAACGACATAATATCTAATGAATGTTTGTTCATATTTAGGAAATTGGTGATAATTCATACCAGTATCAGAATTTGCGCCATCTAGCGGACGTACCGCGCACTCTTATAATATTACAGTTTACATACATATCTGACTAACCGATTAGTAAGTATTTCGAACTGTAGGATTTTTTTATTTCGCAGTGTGATATAGGAATAATGTGGGAACGTAATGCAAGATTTAATTTTATGTTTGTTCTTCATATGTGTGAAATTAGTATGAGCTGCATGCGAAACAATTCCATCTAGCGGACTATCATGATATTACAGAATGAGACACTGACGCAGTGAACGAACAAGCGCTGCCTGCCGGCGCGCCACCTAAGTGGGCGTTGAACCACGCACTCGTCATTTCACAATCTAGCCACACTTATACCTCCCCAATATCACTTGCCACTGCCACAACCACGCTTCCGCCATACCACCTATATGGGCGACCTGCCTAAGGGATCTTGAGATCGCGGTGTAAAGTCTCGTTACTCACAAACCACGGAGCATCAGTTATTGTTCGAAGCACTTTTGACTGAAATTTTTGGAGCTTGTTGATATTTGTAGTACTTGCAGTACCCCACAGTTGCACTCCGTAAGTCCACACGGGTTTTAGGATTACTTTATACACCAGTAGCCTATTATTTAGTGCAAGTTTGGAATTACGTCCGATCAGCCAATACAACTTCGAAAACTTCAGAGCTAGTTCTTTCGTTTTTTTGGAGATATGTTCCTTCCATTTCAATCATATTCATCGTCATATCATCGTATTCCCAATAATATTAAGTAACTCTAATATTTCTTTAAGGAGGTGTGGCACATTTTGAAGATACTATAATAGGAATAACAGAACGTTCCAATCCAATGTTATGTTACTTTGTGTATGGCTATTTACCATTTCTGATTCCTGGTCAATTTAATGTGAAATGTTTACCTGTTCAGATGAGTAGACATTGATTTTGGTCATAAGTAGTGGAGTCGGACGTTTGTCAAAACAAAACAAAAACATTGCACAGTCATTAGAAAGCTAATTGCGCACTTAACCAACGCCAACTTAGGGTTTCCTTATTATTTCTTATGTTTGATTTTAACATATTAGGTATTTTCTTCAGTTTCAATTGTGATGTATTACACTTGTTGTTTAGCTGTTAGTTTGACACATAACTTCAAATCAACTCTTTTCATTCTCCACGATCATGGAATTATTGTTCATTATGTAACATCATGTAACAAGAGCAGCTCCAACAAGATTTTATTTCTAAAGCTCTCTGCAAAAACATGAATCCTAAATCATCTGTAAAGATAATTCAATTACGCAAAAGGGTGTGTCATGCCTATGCAATTGTCGTTACAAACATCCAACTCTACCGCTGAGTTAAAGCAAGACACTAAAAAAGAAATTTTTGTTAATAGTAAAATTAGAAAACGAAGAATTTTTTATATTATAATAAAATTTGGTAAACATTTTAACTTGATGGGGTTATATAATAACTTTTACCTACTAAACTAAACAAAACGACCATAATGTAGTAAAATATTTGAGCAAGGTTCGGAGACAAAAAGCATTGTCCGATGGAATTAAACATTTTACTGTTTTTATGTCAATCAACACATTTATCGCAAATTTACGAATTTTCAAATCTTATTACTTATTTTAATCACCTTCGGTGGTAATGGATGATAATGAAATTTCATATTTGTAAAATGCTTAACAAAAGTAACAAATGTAAGTAAGTACGTAGGCTTTCACGGCCGGAATCATTTAGAAAATAAACTGCTTCCGGGTTATGCCGGGTGTCAAGATTTGTTAATGCTGACGTTTCGCAAACCATGTTTCTCGCTTCTTCAAAGCTAATTGAATACTGAGTATCCTTGTAGCCCCTTCACGCAAGAAAAGTTTTGTATATTTGTTTACATAATAATAATCAATAAGTAATGTTAAGACTAAAATTACCCAGACCCAGCAGATTAGATCAAAATGCCTATTGCCACAACAAGTGTATTAACAGAACTTATTTTTTATTTTTATTTTAAGATGGCCGACAGTTTTGGATCCAGGAGCGAAACACTATGCCGAGTATGTGGCGACAAGGCGTCAGGAAAGCATTACGGCGTGGCAAGTTGCGATGGCTGTAGAGGATTTTTCAAAAGAAGTATAAGAAGGTAAAAACGTTATCATTATGTCCCATTTTAAAATTATCAGAAAATAGAAATGAGTATCAAATCTGTCGAATATTGCTGGTATATATTTCATCACGTGTTATTTAATTTATGAAGGAATTTGGAATACGTTTGCAAAGAAGCCGGACGGTGCGTCGTAGATGTAACGAGACGAAATCAGTGCCAAGCATGCAGGTTTCGAAAATGTCTACAGGTGCACATGAAGCGAGATGGTAAGTAAAATTGTAATAGTATTCAATATTTATATGTGATACACAAAGATACTTGGGTGGACGTTTTGAAACTCAGACAACTGAATTACTAGTAGATACTGGTTAGTTCATTTATCTTCACTATAAAACCGCAGTTTTAATAATTTTTCTGATAACCTCTTAAGAACGTATAGTGAGTTCTATTCTCGATCTGAGAATGTGAATCTTAAAAAATAAAAATTCTAAAACTTATTAAAACTAATTTATTTGAGAAAGACTACTCCGATTCATAGGAGAGAGCAGAACAGAGTGACAATATAAAATACGGCTTGGATTTATGCAGTATAAGCGGTTATAAATATAAGGATAACACATGACTTAAGATCAGCATATGTATATGTTACGGTCATAGTGATAAATAGGTTACTAATATTACTAATAATTACCGGTTATTATTAATAATAGCCAAGTGGCGAGGTTAAAGTGAAGAATTTATCACATGAACCGGCTATTATTAATAATTTCCAGCATGCTGTGGTCAATGTGATATATTTCAATTTGATATTGCATTAAGGTGATGCTACAATATAATAGAGCCTCAGATTTGGAATTCTGTTAGTATCTACATAATCGCCACACAACGAATCTATTCACTGGGTTTTCAGTGTTGGGCCTTTAGTGACGTTAGTCCTGACTAACTTATTTAGTTACTACTCATGACTACAATTATCAAAACGAGACTAAAAGTGCACAAATTTGATACAGATTTTATTTGAGTTACCTACTGTTAATTTTATTTATTTAGAATATATTTTATTTTTAAACTGATTCCTGGACTTGAGAATTATTTTGTTTTTGTTATTGTTATATTTTTTCATATATCTAAATTAATAATATAGTTCAAAGTCTTTTTTTTGTTGGTGATAAACGCTTTTATAATATTGTTGTTAAAAGGCTATGCATAAGACTCAAGATAACTAAGAACCACACTTGTTGTTGAAACACTTGTTTAAACGAATACCTCAACCTAATTTTGAAAAGATTAAATCCACTATGCTCAACGCGACAACGAGGGAGAAGCTGGAGAGATGATACTAATGTATACTAATTAAGATTTTACTTTTCAAATAATTTTTGTTCGGCTTTTGTGTTACATTTGTTGCGCGATTACTTTTGATTGTGTTGTGTTTTTTCTAGCTTTTGGCTGATGATGATCTAAGGATCGAAAATAGTACCAAAGTAAATTAGTTATTTGTGCAAAATTAAGAGGTTTTAATTAACTCCTTTCCTTGTATCACTTTTATAATAACCGCCTTATAAAACAGATTATATCCGTCAGATATTAGATATGCTTACGGTAGGTATAGGTAATGGACAACCTAATGTAGGGAAGATTGGGGCAAGTTGTTACAATGTTTAATCTTTTATTTATAAAATAGTACTTTATTGTCAAACACCAAAAGTAAAAATACCGTGTTAGGAACAGAACCATACGAAAATATTTACATCATTTGTGCGGTGCAATTTATGTAAAAACATCTATGTAAACTAGTCTCGCATATTCTTGCATTTCTTGCATGAAAATAGAATATTGAAAAAATTATTATTAAATGCGCAAAATTTCAAGATAATTGGGATTTGAGAATTTACTTAATAAATTGTAATTGTACATTTACAAAAACTACCCACATGCATTAAATATAAAAATGGGTGTTATTGATAATAAAATGGTTTCCTTTTTTGAACACTGTATAAAATGTTCTTTTTTATGTTTTCGTCATTGAGCCGTCCTTGGGTGTATACCAAATATCTTTACCAATTATATCCAGTAATTTCTAAAGTACAAGGGAGACAAAAGAAAGCATTCTGGATTATCAATGTTTTGTATTATTCGTAATTTTGGTCATTGGGCTAGCCGTACTGATGATTTGCGTCAAGTAAATAAATATAATAGCTTACATAGTAATCAAAATAACTTAGCTAACTTCTTTGAAGACTGTATACAAAAGATCTTTTGTAAAAAGTAACGTTTTTATTACTTTTACCGTGCCCGTTGGGAAATTATTAATAATAGCCGGTCCATGTGATTATTTAAGTGTTTCTAATCACATTGACCAAATGATGCGGTTATTATTAATAATAGCCGGTAATTATTAATACAAACCACATTAATCACTTCAACCGTAACATATATATATATATAATGAATACACGTCTTTATACTGGGCAAATATAACTCCTCCCGACGCAGATGAAGGCTTACGGTCCTTTTAGGTCAGGAATGGCTTCAGGTTTACTTGGCTCGAAGTTGGTTGGGCTTTTTCTTTTATCTGGATGGGTCGTCCTTTTCGCCAAAAGCGGATACCAATGTAGCTCAAGATAATGATAATTGCTATATACAATAGCATAGTCCAGATGTTAAACGTATAGTTGTGATATAAATATATGTGATGTGGAATTGTAGTTTTTAGTAATGGGACAATGGCATTTGCTTGCTTTTGAAGTAAATAGAGATTGTCCAAATTTACGTCTTGTATTTGGATAGGATTTTAAAAATCTTCTTTGGAAGTATTGCTGTCAATTTGTATTTTCGGAAGTAGAATTGGTATGAGCGATAACTTTTTGTTCCTTCATTGAAGATGGCGGAATTTGGAGTTGATATAATGCAGCCAAAAAGGTATTGAGAGTAGATAATTTCCAATTATCTCCTGATAATCTTCATTTTCACACAGAAGTTGAATTTTTGTTCTTTCTGGGAATATTCCAATGTAAAGTGATGAAGTAATTTGTTGAATTTTAGATGTGTAGACCATCACGTTCTGTAGATTGCATTTTTCATAACGGTTTGTTAGGTGTAGAATTTGGAAGATACAATCGTTCTCTTTGTGACCATCAAGTAGATTGTTATTGGTGCATGTAATGAAGTATACATGTAATGAGTCTCGCTTGTCAAAAAATTAGATTCTTTTGGAATAATTGTTTTGTTATTATTAGGAATTGAATACATGCGATAATATTGATAACTCTGAGGTTGTACAATTGGTATTGATAATACAAAGATTATTTTATCAAAGGTTCTAAAAGTATTTACTTCAATGATTTCATAATATCCTAAATTTTCTAAATATTTAGGAGTTAATGGGAAAAGTCATTGATTTTTATCAATTTTTTCGATTGTTTGAGTAACATTGATTCTAGTTCAAAAGGTTTAATTATTGCAGTATGCACTATTTTTAAATTTGCAAACGATAAGGCATTTTATAAATCTGTCAATATTTGTAAAATTATAGATAAAATCAAATTAATTTGATCTAGAATATTTCTAATCATTAAGAAATGGTCAAAATCGAAAATAAACTTATTTATCGTATTGCCAAATTTTTTTATATTAGTTTGAATTACTTCTTGATTATGGCTAATAAGAGAAATAGTTTCGTTGAACGTAGAAATCATATCATGGGATAGTGAGACCTGTTGGTTAACGGTATCAATACTCTTATTTTGTTCATCTCTTAACTTTGTAATCAGGGCATGTTTGGACAATCAATGTAAGGAAGCAAGATGTCCAGGAAGTGAGGTCAATGTATTTGAATAAATACAACCAGATACAACTTCAATTACAATATATGACAAATTACTGAAAAAGTACATAACAACGTAACAAAAATGTTTTATACTATGCCACAACATAGCCCGGCGCGTTGAACGGCACGTTCAACCATCAACATCTCCATCTAGTGGTACTGGCAGGGGACATAGGTAACGTACTGCTCGCTTGATCAAACCAAGTGCAGTGCGGACAGTGACCACACGCACAACGCCATCCAATCCTGGGTGCAAATGTTCAATGCGTCCAATTTTCCATTTGGATGGTGGAACCTTGTTCTCCCTTATTAGAACAATTGCGTTCTGTTTAATGTTCGCTTGTGGCGTATTCCACTTGGCCCTTCCCTGAAGTTCTGCGAGATATTCAATTGACCATCTTCGCCAGAAGTGTTGTTGAAGTTTTGATAAATATTGCCATCTGGAGAGTCGATTTGTTGGCACTTCGGTCACCTCTTCATCAGGTAAGGCGGTGAGGCGACGACCGGCAATAAAATGAGAAGGTGTGAGTACGTCAAGATCAAGAGGAGAAGATGAAAGCGGATAGAGGGGACGAGAGTTAAGAAGACATTCTATTTCTGTGAGAACAGTTAAGTGCTCTTCATATGTGAGAATGGCTTCAGCTAAAACTCTCTTTAGGTGATGTTTAATTGACTTTACTCCTGCTTCTGCCAATCCATTGACATGTGGAGATGATGCAGGAGAAAAGTGCCAATTTATTCCCACAACAGATAAAGATTTACTTATGTCTGTGCTGTTTGTGTTAATAAATTCAAATAGCGATTGCAATTCGTTATTTGCACCTATAAAATTGGTGCCATTATCGCTGTAAATATTGTTGGGTATACCTCGTCTGGAGCAAAATCTGCGAAAGGCTGCTAAGAAAGCCTGGCTGCTTAGGTCAGACACTAATTCTAAATGAACAGCCTTTGTCGAAAAACACACAAATACGCATATATATGCTTTATTAATTTTGCATCCACGACCTTGTCTATCCTTGAGCTTAATTGGCCCGCAGTAATCAACTGTACAATTAGTAAATGGTGGTGCAGGAGTTACTCTCAATTTCGGTTGATCTCCCATTATTGGATTGTAAGTGTTAGCATTCTGCCTGCAACAAGTAACACAATTTTTGGTTGTTGATCTCGCAGTGACGCGAGCAGAAAGTGGCCAAAACCTCTCTCTAATTATGGCAACCAGTAAATTAGGTCCACAATGTAAATTTTTTAGATGTTCATGTCGGAACATCAGTAGAGTAAAAGGGTGAGACTTAGGTAAGATAATTGGGTGTTTCTTTTCATATTGAAAAGAACCTTTGCTAAGTCTGCCTTTAATTTTTAAAAGACCGTCCGAGTCAAGAAATGGAGTTAATGCATATAGGTGACTATTTTTCGGACATTCATTCTTTTTCAGTAAACTCTGATATTCATTATGAAAAGATTCAATTTGAACGACTTTTGCCAAAGTTTTAATGGACTTTGTACGTTCTTCGGCTGTAAGGAACGTTTTAGTTATTTTTCCATTTTTTCGCCAATTCGTTAGAACTCTTAGAATCCAACCAGTGATGGAAATAACCGTGTTGAAATTTGAAAACTTTGAACATAAGTTACTTATTTCATTCGGTATGTCTGAAGCTATTAAAACGACATGTTTCGGTTTTCTAAGTTCAGGTAACGGATCTGATATGATATTTTGACATTTTGGCCAATATTCGGATGGTTTGGATAGCCAGTCTGGGCCATGCCACCAAAGTTGATTAGATAGAATTTCTTCTGGACGCATGCCACGAGACACTAAATCAGCTGGGTTACTACATGATGAGACGTGTCTCCAAGAATACCAGCTTGTAAAATCTAAAATTTGTGACACTCTATTACGCACAAAAGGTTTTAATTGGTTTACTGGTGTTTTGAGCCAACTTAAAACAACAGTTGAATCACTCCACAAGATGCACCTGCTGAAAGAGATTCGACTTACAGTTGTTACTTTGTTTGCGAGTTCTGATAATACCAAAGCTCCACAAAGTTCAAGTTTCGGTATGGTTAGCGCTTTGATGGGTGCTACTCTTGACTTGCCTGTTAACAGTTGAACAGACACATTTTCTAACTGATCTGTAGACCTAATATAGCATACTCCACCGTAACCTAATAAACTAGCATCGCAAAAGCCATGTATTTCAGTGATGACTGTATTCGGCAAACGCGTACATCTCGGGATTCTAAGCGAATTAAGAAGTGTTAGTTCTTCACGGAACTTTATCCACTGTTCGTATAGTTCATCCGGAAGTATTTCATCCCACGTTAAATTGTATTGCCACAATTGCTGCATAAATGCTTTTGCTTTAAAAGTTACAGGTGTAATTAATCCAATTGGGTCAAACATTGATGAAATAGAAGAAAGCACATTTCGTTTCGTTTCTTTATCAGTTAAAGATGGCAAGTTAATTCTAATACCTAACAAATCGTCAGAATGGAACCATATTAAACCGAGTGGCTTGGATACATCAGAATGTTCGGAAATTGTTAAGTGGTCAATGTTGTTGCCTATCGAGTTACAAATTTCTCGAGTTATATAAGAGTTATTAGAGACCCATTTTCGCAATGGCATTTTTGCAGAATCCAAAATTTGGCAAATTTGCTTTGACGTTTGAATTAATTCCTCTTCAGAATCACTACCCGTTAACAGATCATCTACATAGAAGTCTTCTATTATTGCTACAGACGCATTAGGAAAAGTGTCTTTTGAATCTAATCCTAACTGATGCAAACACCTAATTGCTAAATACGGGGCGCTAGCTGTACCGTAGGTCACTGTACGAAGCATGTATGTCTGGATGTCATCAAGCGGGTTCTCCCTCCACAATATTAACTGAAAATTGCAATCGGAGTCATCAACTAATACCTGTCTGTACATCTTCTCAACATCAGCATTAACGACGAATAAATTCTGACGAAATCGAATCAAAATTGAGAATACGTCGGATTGAATCGTCGGACCTACCATTTCTATAGAGTTAAGGGATTTGCCAGATGTCGTTACTGCTGATGCGTTAAATACTACGCGTAGTTTAGTTGTGAGGCTAGACTCTCTAATTACCCCATGGTGAGGCAAGTAGTAATGAGAGCTTGGAGGTATAGAATTAATCAATGTCATGTGAGTTAATTTGGTATATTCTTGCATAAATTGAATGTAACGTTCTTGTAACTTGCGATTTGACTTGAAACGTCGTTCTAAAGCATATAACATTTTTAATGCATGTTCTCGCGAATTACCTAGTACTTGAGGGCTTTCTTTAAATGGTATTTTGACAGAAAATCTACCTGTTTTGTCTCGCTTAATATTCGCGTTGAAATGTGATTCGCACATGATTTCTTCCTGCGATAATGCGCAAACTGCAGGTATAGTTTCCAATTCCCAGAATTTCGCAATTTGTTGTTGCAAACTAGAATTTTCTGACGTTTGAACGACATTGCATGCTGTACTATTACTAGAAACTGTGTCTACTACTGGAATGGGACCAGAAATTATCCAACCTAGCACCGTATTTTGTAGAATAGGTTTATTAGTACCCAAAGATATTTGACCCACACGCAAAAGATGCCAAAATAAAGATGCTCCAATTAGCATATCGACTTGTTGAGGTTGAAAATACGTAGGATCCGCCAGTTGAATATAGTCCGGAATAATTATCAAGGCATGATTAATAGATTTATCTGGAATATGGCCAGTAATTTTATTTGTGATTAAACATGTTGCAGTAGTTATAAACGAGCTAAGACGCGATTTAATAATGATTTCGCATTTATGCTTGATGTCGTTTACTGACTGATTGAGTCCGATAACCGAAACTTTAGTTGAAAGTTTTGGTAATGAGAGTTTGTGCACCATATCTTCAGTTATGAAACACGATTGCGAGCCTGAATCTAATAAGGCTCTACATGGTACAATATCACCAATTGAATTCATGACGTGAACTAATACTGTGGATAATAGAATGTGCGAATTATCATAACTATTTACCGTCATACTGACTTTAGCATCTGGTGGCTCGTTATGATGTTCATATTTGCTTTCAATTACGCAATTAGACAATGTGGGCTCAAAATGTAATAGAGTATGATGACGCTTGTTACACTTATTGCATGTTTCTGCATGACAAGTCCGACATGAATGAGATGAACTAATACACTTTACACAAAGTCTCTTACCTTTAACCAATTGAAATCGTTGATTAGGTGTCAGCTTTATAAATTGCGGACAAGTCAAGATCGAATGAGTGCCATTACAAACTGGACAAGTTAAAGTTTGTATTTTGGAGTGGTTTGCTGACGTTTTATGTGAAGTCTTCACTTTACTGTCAACTAACTTCTGACATTTATTAACCTTCAAAAGTAGGTCGGCCTTTTTCTCCAAGAAGGCTAACATTGAGTTTAACGTGACATTATTACAATTTGACTTATGACGTTCCCATTCCTTAAACGTATGATTATCAAGTCTTTGAGAAAGAATACAAATTACCATTAAGTCCCAGTGTTCAACGGGAACTTTAAGAATTTCCAATGAACGAATATGTTTATTCACGGTGTCCACTAGTTTTCTTAGCAATTCTGAGGACTCTATTTTACAATATGGCAAGTCTAAAAGAGATCTGACATGATTATCAATCAGTAGACTTTCATTATTGAACCTTTTCATAATGAGATCCCACGCTAACGTATAATTATCATCTGACAGTGTTATGTTTTCTATGATTCTTAAAGCTTCGTCTGTCACTGAAGACTTTAAGTAGTGAAACTTTTGGATGTTAGGAAGATCAACATTTTTATCAATAATGGCTGAAAAGCTGTCTCGAAATTCTAACCAATAATTATAATCACCGTTGAACTTGGTTAATTGCAATTCAGGCAGTTTAACATTCATTGAAGTAGTACTAACTGATGGCAAGGATGAAGCTGAAGGAGCAGATGAAGATTCTTGAATATTACTAAGAATTGATTTAGCTTTAGAAAGAACAGCATAGTAAGTGTCCTCAAATCTTTGTAACTCTTCTAGCCGTTCATCTGAACTAGTGTCAGTGCTATCCAATTCAATATGAACATTGACATTTTCTTCAAGAACTTTCTCGAAATTGCTCACGCGTAATTTTAACTCCAATGCATCGAAGTTACTACCCAAATTAGTAATGTAATTACAAAAAGCATCTAATCTTGATTTGAGGAAATTACGTTTAATTAAAAGACCTTTCATTATATCTGTATTTTGCTTCTGTTTAGACATAACTAATCACTAAAAAGAGTTTAGCTGTAGTCAATTGAAAATCACAGAGCAAATCAAAATTACGAACTTTAATTAAAATGAAATAGAATGCCTTACCTCAAGAAAATAGACAATGAAGGATGGAAAAATGAATAGAGCCGGTCGTCGCACTTGCACTGGAACTGCCACCCAGGTAGTAAATGCAGATGGTATGCCGATACTCGGGTACTCCTGCAGCTACCAAAGTTGGGCAAGAACACTTTTGGCGATGGCTGGCAAGGAAAATGTCCAAAATCCTTTCAATTTCAATGTCAGCTCTGACAGGTAATTACAGGCTGGTATAATAAATAGGGCGAATTATAGCACTGCTAATGTTATGCTTCGCTATGTCCCTGCTCGGGCGCCAAAATGTTTGGACAATCAATGTAAGGAAGCAAGATGTCCAGGAAGTGAGGTCAATGTATTTGAATAAATACAACCAGATACAACTTCAATTACAATATATGACAAATTACTGAAAAAGTACATAACAACGTAACAAAAATGTTTTATACTATGCCACAACAGGGCATGTTAATTGTCAGCATCTGATGAATCTAAATTTCCGGTAATAGATTTTAATATTGAACCTAAGCCATTAATTAGTCCACGTAACACGTTTATTACGTTTTGGTGGGATTATGCCATCAAGTGTATCAAATGCTTTATTTAATTGATATCGAAGAATATTACCATAATTTTTGAGTTCAAGGATAGTTCACTGAGACTATTTTTAATTTGTTCGTTAACTTTTATATGTTGATCACCTAATAAATTTATTTATTGTTCTAATTCTGTAAGTTGGAAATAATGTATAAAGGTTCTGGAATATTGATGGATTTTAGCGATACCACGTTTGAAAGGAAGGATTCCTGGATATTCATTCAAATTGGTGATCGTGATTTCCTCTGGGTATATCAAGGATAGAGATCCAAGGGTTAACCTGGAACAATATTATTTAGGTTAGGTTATTTTTTGGTCGTTTTAATTGGTCTTTATGCACTTTGGACGTTTGAGTAGTTATAATTTTATTTTGGTCTTCTGTGACAACTTGAAGTGAAAAAGGATTTTGGGTTTTTGATCTTACTCCAGTGATCATGTAGGTCTTATCATTAGCAGTAAAGATAGGAGAATCTTCACGCGTTAAATTCCTATCTGATATAATTTCAGCTTTTGATGTAGACATTTGTTCTCTAATTTTGTCATAAATAATTTTACTTTTATCTTTGTGATCTTGAACATAAACTGAATAAATTTGTTCTTGTATGTCTATATTTAAGGGGTCCATAGTTTCAAAGTATCTAGAAATGATTTCAATTTGTGTTTTTTTATTATAGGCTATAATAGCATATATAATATTCGATATTATATTATCATTAAGAAATTGATTTTTTAGTAGTCTCACAGCAGTCTTCATAGTAGTCTTCAGTAGTCTATGAGAGTAGAATGGAATCTTTCCATTAAACCATTGGATTGGGTATGATGAGGTGTACAAATGTGGATTGAAATTTTATGTAAATTTAATAATTGTTTTAAATCTAAATTGGAAAACTCTTTTCCTCCATCTGTAAGAATTTGATTGGGTATACAGTGGTGTGACATGAATAATAAAAATTTATCCATGACTTCAAATCTGTCAATTTATTTCAATGGATATGCTTGTGCATATTTTGAAAAAGCATCAATTATCGTTAAGAATTTTTGGTTTGCAATTTGAAAAGTACCCAAGTGTAAAATTTCGAATGGTTTATAAGTTATAGGAGTTATTTCAAATTTTGTTTTAATTAGGTTTCTATCGTATTTCGAAATTTGACAAATTTCACATTTATTGATATATTTTAGTATAATATCTTCATTCATATTTGGCTAATAAAAATTTCGTCTTATGCGACTTTCTACTTCATTACATCCACGATGGTTAGTTTTTCCTTCACGATAATTTTGAATGGTGTTTAGTTTTTCGTCGCCGTTGGAGATAGCTTGTAACAATAATAAGCAACGTTTTAATTTATAAGAGGGATATTTAAAAGTTGTACGAATTACTTCACAGAATTATTCATACATTTCAATTTGTTTAAAGTATATTGAATAAAAAATATTTGGTATAATATATTGTTTGAAAAATTTTATAACATCGTCATTAAAATGATTTTTTGATAGTTCTACTATGAAGCGTAGTTTGTTTGGAAATGGTTTAATTATTTTTCAGGCTTGAGGGTATGATAGACACGTTCAAATATAATTTGGTTAGAGGCAAAGTTTATTGGATCTTCAGAAATAGGGATATCTATTATAGGATTTCCCTCTTCATTAGAATGGATAGTATCAGCTGGGTCAATAATTAATTCTTGTGTTTCTTTTCTTTCTTGTTCTGTAATACTAGGTATAACAGATACTCTTTTCCAAAATTTTTATTAAATTCGTCCATGTACTCAAAGAAGTTTTGGACATTAATTTCGACTCTTGATAAAGCATCAGCATTTAAATTTAATTTACCTTTTTTATATTGAATACCGTAGTGAAATTCTTCTAATGTCAAACGCCAGCGAACTAATTTAGAATTTGATTATTTCAATGAGAAAAGCCATTGCCGGGGTTTATGGTCGGTAACTATTGTACATTTTCTGCCATATAAGCCTAACATATTTTGTAGCCGAAACTATAGCTAAAAGCTCTTTTTGTATGGTGCTATAGTTTTGTTCAGAATTATTTAGAGTACGTGATGCGCATGCTACCGGAAAGTCCTTGTTTATTATTCCTTGCGAGAGAACAGCACCAATTGCAACATTACTTGCATCTGTTGTCAAAATAAAAGGTATTTCAAAATATGGAAATTGTAAAATTGGTTGATTAGTTAATAGAATTTTGCAGTGTTCAAATGATTGAACGAATTCTGTGTTATGAATAATGTTGGCACCTTTTTTTAAACAGTTTGTTAATGGTTTAACAATATTTGCAAAGTTGTTTATAAATCGTCTATAATATACTAGTACCTAATCCTAGAAAACTTCTAATTTTTTTTTGTTTTTAGAATAGGGATCAATTTTGGCTTTTATTTTATTCGGATTAAGTTTAATTCCTTCAGGTGTTACGACGTGTCCTAAATATGCTACTTCTTTACGTAAAAATTCTGATTTATCTAATTGAATTTTAAAATTTGTTTCTCTTAGTCTTTGAATTAATTTTTTAATATGTACCAAATGTTTTTGCAATGATGTGGAATAACTAATTATATCATCTAGGGAAACTAGACAAAATTCATTTTGGATACCGCGTAAAATATTGTCCATAAAGCGTTGGAAAGTGGCAGGGGCGTTTTTAAGTCCAAACGGCATTCGTAAATATTCATAATGGCCATTTTCAACGTTAAATGCAGTTTTCTTAATATCTTCAGGTGACATCTCCACTTGGTGGAAGCCACTAGCTAAATCGATAGTTGTAAAATAATTACATCTTCCCAACTTATCTAATACATCTGTTATATTTGGCAATGGATATTTATCATCAACAGTGTTTGCATTTAATTTACGGTAGTCAACAACAATGCACCATTTCTCTTTTTCTGATGCATCAGCTTTTTTTTAGGTACAACCCAAATTGGGGAAGACCACGGTGAATTACTTGGTCTAATAATTTTCTTGATTTAGCATAGAGTTAATTTGTGTTTTAACTTCTTCTTTATGAACAAATGGATATCTATAGCTTTTACTATAAATAGGCAGTTTATCTTTAGCTTTAATTTGGCGTTTAACTGTATTACTAAATGTCAGAGGCAAGTTCGGATTATAAAATATATCTTCGAATTGATTACATAAAGTTTTTAGAGAATTTTCCTCTTCCTTATTCATATGCGATGTGCGAATACTTAATTTATATTCGGGTTTAGGTAAATTGTTTTGTTTTGGTTCATAATATTGATGATAATTTATATTATGAATGTCTAAATTGTTGCTATCAAATTTTTGGACTGGAATAGGTCTAAACAAATTTAAATTTACAAGTTTGTCGCTTTTATTATGAGCAATAGATATTGTCTTTGGAATTTCACAATTTTGGAATTTAGTGTTATTAATAATAACTTCACCATGTGTTTCAGATACTGGAACTTGTGTTATATGTTTGGTATGAGGGTATAATTTCTATTGAAATATTGGTCTTTCACCGGATATATCATATTGTATTTCAAAATCGGCATCTGATTTAAAAAAGTCTAGTCCAATAAGACCCTCACATAAATCATGAAAATTAAAAAGATAGAATTTAATATCAACTGGTTCTGACAGGAAAAAATCTTCAGGAACTGGAATTGTTATACCGTGGTCACGACGTGATGTTTGTAACACAGTGGACACAGAAAATGGATCATATTTAATATAGTTTTGGAAATATTCTCTTGCAATTTGAGGATTTAGAAAAGATTTAGAAGAGCCGGTGTCAATCATAATTTTAAAGCAGGATTATGTGTTATAAATGGAAGGTGTTTTTCGTTCTGAGAACCATAATGTTCTATTAAGTTTGTTCAGTTATGACGGGACGCTCGTGAAAATTTTCTTGAGGTTGACTTTCCTGTTCAGCGTCGAATATTTGAAATATTTGTTCATGTGATCCCAGTAAATAAGATTCAGGATTGTGGTAATATTCCTTGTGATCTTCATATGTTTGTTCTTCGAAATTTTCAGTTAAAATTTCGGTGGTAATTCAGGGTTGACACCTCACAGCTAGCGTCCTCTTGCCCACAACAATTAAAGAGTAATTTCAGTGTGGAACGGCATATTATTGTCTATTTTTATATTATATAAGTCTATATACACACATTGCAAACTGTTTGTTTTAGCTGACTTTGAAGCTATTTTTTAGATACAAATCTCATCCACACTGAATTGTTACATAGAGACAGACATAATACACGTTCTGTAACTTGCATCGCATCGCATGGGAATGTTACCACCTGCGGTATATATACGTGCACCGACATGGACCCCTTGCTTTATTAACTCTAGACGTGTGGTGTACAGACCTAGTCGCAGACCCGCCCCAGCACATTAGGCCAGTCATTATGTCATGGGTCGGACCCCACTTCCCCAATCAACTGCAAGTAATGATTATTGCGGTAACACTGAATATTTAACGGTTGACTTCTTGCTGGTTGTCGCAAACGCACGTAAACCGAAACGTTAGTAATTACGTTTGTTCCAACACGCACGAATACCGTTCACATATTATTAATTTTAGTGATGGATCAGGTTATATCACCATTGACAACTCAGAGATAATAACACAGTGCTGATATATGTATCCCATCACATTTTGTACTTGTTCAATCAGACTAATTGTTTAAATACTGCAGTGTTAATTTACTAACGACATTGAGGCCGTCTAAAGTTATTCTCAGGGGAAAGAAAAAATTGTTTTTTTTTTATCAAAGAAACATAATAGAATACGACAGCCGTATGTATTCACAGTACGTTCTAGTTTCGATCAAGGTTCTAGCTTAACTATCTATTATACGGGTTTTGTCAGGAGAAAGTTTACGATGAAGACAGTTTAAGGGAGTGGTAGTGCCCCACCGAACATTCCGCTTTGGCTTCGGCTTCAGCCACGTTCGGCAAAAAGTTACACCTTCGGCAAAACATCGCAGGCGGACAAAATTAGGCCGAATGTTTAGCCGAAGCCGAAGGTTTGTTATATATATACAGGGTGTTTACGGTCTTGTGATTTTATTTTCAAGGGGTGATTAAACATCTTAAAAGAAAGCCATTAACGTAAAAATGTCTTAAGAGAAGTTGCATAATACGTGTGATATTACTGTTAGTTTTTTCTTTGTTTTTAATGTTAAAGGGTGCTTAAACACTTTAAAAGAAGGTTATTAACGCTAAAATGATTGATCAGCAACTTGTGCAAAGTAAATCTAAAATCTAACGATATGTTATCAGTGAATTTTTGACTAAGTAGGCTGATGTCAGTAACTTAGTATCTCTCTTATTATACAACTTTTGTAAAGAAAGTTTTATGGTGAAGGCGTTCTTTTATGATGCTTAATCACCCTTTGAAAATAAAATCAGAAGACCATAAACACCCTGTATATATAAACGTTTTAAGTAATTAGTACGTTCTTTATTATTTCACCAAATTTTCGCGTGTGGATACACGCTTCTTCAGGGTCATCTGAAGAGACACAACAATTAAAAACAAGCTTTAAGATAATTAAGTCTACTTACAATTTGAACGTTTTTTTGGGAAGAAAGCAAGTCGGTGAATTAGCAAACATAAGCGATACTAATTACTTAAAACGTTTACTATTGCTGGATTCCCCAACAACTACTACCACACATAATATATATATATATAATAATCACGTGGGAAATTCAGTCAAATAGGCGAATTAAAGGAAACTCCTTTTATCTCAGTTCAAATTTTCGTTTTAATTTTAAAACTTCTTCAGGAACAAGCTAGATACAGTAAAACAAGGCCTAAGTCAACAGATAATTGACCATTTATCTGTTGACTTAGGCCTTGTTTTACTGTATCTAGCTTGTTCCTGAAGAAGTTTTAAAATTAAAACGAAAATTTGAACTGAGATAAAAGGAGTTTCCTTTAATTCGCCTATTTGACTGAATTTCCCACGTGATTATTTTGCGTTTTCGCTCAACGAAGCCACGGTCGAAACATACTCTCAACTTTAATATATATATATATATATATATATATATATATATATATATATATATATATATAAATTTGATAGTTCTTGGGAATAAGGTCCTTCAATAATCAATACTCAATTGTTTATCTTCGATATATTTCGCTGAACAATGTCAGCATCTTCAGGAAGTACTAAAATGTTTGGCAACAAGAAACGCTATTAGACAAAAGGAATAATCGTGTGCGTGACTACTTACAACTAGAGTAACAAACAACACGTGGTCTAATATTTCACAATATTAGCTTTCATATAGAACGTGTTTATAGATGGTAAACTTCGGCAAAGCACAAGCAAGAGATGGATATGCATGTGGTAAGTACTAGAATAAAACCAAAAATCACAAAAGGGAACAACCAACGCGCGGTCAACAAAGCAAGAACCAACTTACAGGTGCCAACGATAGCTTGGTTAGATAGTAGGTAATTAACAACAAGCAACGTGCGTAATGAGCGAGCTTCGCAATTAATCGGCACAAAAATTATTTTTTTTTATTGCGAAGCTCGCTCATTACGCACGTTGCTTGTTGTTAATTACCTACTATCTAACCAAGCTATCGTTGGCACCTGTAAGTTGGTTCTTGCTTTGTTGACCGCGCGTTGGTTGTTCCCTTTTGTGATTTTTGGTTTTATTCTAGTACTTACCACATGCATATCCATCTCTTGCTTGTGCTTTGCCGAAGTTTACCATCTATAAACACGTTCTATATGAAAGCTAATATTGTGAAATATTAGACCACGTGTTGTTTGTTACTCTAGTTGTAAGTAGTCACGCACACGATTATTCCTTTTGTCTAATAGCGTTTCTTGTTGCCAAACATTTTAGTACTTCCTGAAGATGCTGACATTGTTCAGCGAAATATATCGAAGATAAACAATTGAGTATTGATTATTGAAGGACCTTATTCCCAAGAACTATCAAATTTATAATATAATACGGTCGAGAATATTACTGGAATATATATATATATATATATATATATATATATATATATATATATATATATATATATATATATTAAACTTTAGTCGGGTGTCGATCCAATAAAACTCAACTACAATTTACTTCCAATCTTTGCTATATTTCGAATCGTAATTTGATTCTTCTTCAAGCAATCTATAAAATACACAGTTCCGAATTAACAACAATTAACCATTAAGAACAGCAAAAAAATGGTCTTAAACATAAAAACACACTTACAATTATGTAAATTTGGTAGACTGGCATCAGAGGCATCTTTATATTCATCTGGATGGAATTGTACAACATTACATTTTAAAACAACAAAACACACACTTTAAAAACCGAACAGAACAAAACCACCGTTGCGGACATTGAGAGGTTACGTTGTATCAGGTGTGCGGCATACTGAACACGACGGAAAATTTCAAACTCAATGTCAACCATGCCTACAGTGAGCCACCAACCAACTCGGAACCTCAGAAAACCAAATCACCTCCAGTATCATCAGTACTGTTACTATTCACTAAATCCAAACTAATTAAGTAAGAATACATATTACTCAATCCCTCCAGGTCAATTCCATCCAGATGAATGTAAAGATGCCTCTGATGCCAGTCTACCAAATTTAGATAATTGTAAGTGTGTTTTTATGTTTAAGACCTTTTTTTTCTGGTCTTCATGGTAAATTGTTGTTAATTCGGAACTGTGTATTTTATAGATTGCTTGAAGAAGAATCAAATTACGATTCGAAATATAGCAAAGATTGGAAGTAAATTGTAGTGGAGTTTTATTGGATCGACACCCGACTAAAGTTTATTAATATTATTATCTTCGATCGACGATTTTTGAACAAATTATATATATATATATATATATCCTACTATCATTATAGCCTCCATACATAAACAATTTGCATTTACTAGAGGTCCGTCTGCTTAAGGCGTCCGTATACAGACGCTCTAAGCACACGCCATGTAAAATTTTGTCAGTGAGGTAACAGTATCACGTGAACTGTCTACGCAAAATTTCGATACGACGCCCGATTGTCGACTCAATGAAATAAACTATACATTTGCCGTATTTGTTTAGTACATTAGTACATATTTGTCTAGCACATTTACCGCTAGAGGCGCTTCATGTCTCGGCGTATACGTATATGCAGCAAGTATCTGCTTTCACGTATTCGCGTATGGAGCGTCCAGACGCGAGAATCTTCGGCAACATTGCTGGACGGTTTGTGATCGATATATAGCTTCGTAACATATTTTGGATACTCTGGTTAAACAACTAATTTATGGTATGGGCGCGACATGTATTAAAACCGTCATATAGCGTCCGTAACACACTACTCCCTCTGTTAGGCTTTTGTGTCTTGTGTATGACCATTATTAGTATTAGAAATCTGATCTGGCCAGGCACATGACTTTATCATATATATATATATATATATATATAGGAGAAAGGTATTTGTCGGGCAATTCCGTCATACGAAGATCGAAGATCAAAGAAAAAATTGCCCGACAAATACCTTTCTCCTTTATATCTTACCGTCGATTAACCAGCTTTCCTATATATATATATATATACAAGGTGTTCCTAAATATCATGTAAATACGAAAAGGGGTAATGCTTTGGCTTATTTAATGACTAAAAACTTATATAAACATAGGTCCGCAAACGCTTCGTTGCCGATCTACATAGTGATGAAATTTCAAGATTTTTTTAGTTTTTTCTTTATAGCTCTTGTAGTTTTTGAGATATTTAGCTCTAATTTGTAATATGGGTTACGCTGTAGGACTTACATCATTGGGCATACCAAATGGTTTTAAGAATCTACAGGGAGATATTTTTTTCAGGGGTCATGCCCCCTTTTCTTCCCATGAACTTTTTTTCGGTGCGCCGCTGGTGGATTCTAAAATACAAAATGCATTTTTTGTTTTGTTCTAAAGCATTTTAATCTTTTGTAGTTTTTTCGTATTCACCACCGTTATCGAGAAAAAAAATAAAAGCTTTTCTGTGTTCCGCTAGATGAAATTACAATTTTTTAAATAATTGGTCTAGTATGCCTTGGCTTGATTTAGATAACCTTTGGTTTGTATTTATTTTGACATTTTATTCGCCACCAACTGTTAAAAATTAAAACTAGGATACAAGAGCTATAAAGAAAAAACTAAAAAAATCTTGAAATTTCAACACCCTGTAGATCGGCAACGAAGCGTTTGCGGACCTATGTTTATATGAATTTTTAGTCATTAAATAAGCCAAATAATTACCCCTTTTCGTATTTACATGATATTTAGGAATAGCTTGTATAAAACAGTACAAATTATATGTGCAAGGTTTAAAATAAAACGTGCATGTATTCTAAGTATTTTATAAAATATTTGACCAATACAAAAAATATTTGTCCAATACAAAAAATATTTGAGCAATGCAAAAAATTATTTGTGCAATAAAAAGAATAAATGTGCAATAAATTTATATAAATGTACATCTGAATAAATAACCGTGTATTTATATATTTGAATGTTCCTTTCATAATATATTTGTACACTTAAATAAATAAATGTGCAATACAATCGCTACCTCTGTAAAAATATAATGAGCAGCTTAAAGAATGCTTGTTCATTGAAAAAAATATATTTCCAATGGTTTAAATAAATCAGCATTTGAAACTATTGTTACGTAGCTCTCGTAATGGGGGACGGCTCTAGGTCAGGATGGAGATGTATAAATAAAAGTCGCAGTGTTGTTTACATTGTTCGTGTATTGCTGACCATGCAGAATTCCAATACTACAGCTGATATCTGAAATTCAATAGTCGCGCTACACTACAAGTAGGTGCTGCAAACTACTGATCCCGTTCCCATCCTTTGCCGTGGCTTTTATATTGAATTTGGCAAGACGTCATGACCTGTTTTGAGCCCCCAAAAATCCTGAGTTAGGATTTTTGGTTGCACACGGCCTTTGATATAAATCAAAGTTAATTTGCACGCTTTGAACGCGTGCCACAAAGGAATGTCTTTGTTCCGATATGAAAAGCCTGACGTCTGTATTTCTGGACAAGCAACTGTCTGCAGTCGGATGGGTTGCATGACCTGACCTCAATTGTACAATGCAATTAAACTATACTTCGCAACACTATTATATGCGCATTTAATAATCTCAATTGTACCATGAGAAAATTATAATGCGCCCTAGAAAGAACATAATAATATAATATAATAATATAGAATATAGAATATAATAATACCTTTAGCGTACATACAGTGAGCGCGTAACGTATGGAAACATGGGAAAATTTCTGAGATGTTTTGTAATTTTAAAAAATCCTTGACGACGTCGATTTTTAATTATTAAAATACACATTTTTGTGATAACTTCTATTTCCGACCGTCAATTGTTACTGAGTTACGACGTCATCGACCTTTGCAAATGTCAACGCTATTTTTTTCTTATTTAATTTAGTAGATCATTTAATGTACGGAAATATGGCCTTACATAAGAAAATTTTTGAGAAAAGGACTTTTGAAAATTGAAAAATATTGATCTTTGGGGAAAATGCATTTTGTAAATTCAATATGAAATGCCTTTTGGGTTTGAATTAATTGCTCTGAAAACTAATCTAATAAAATAATCTAATGTTCTATCGCACAAGGTTTTCGAAAAAAAAGTGGGGTAAAAATTTAAAGAACGCGATTTTGGTAATTTTTACAAATTAATACCTCCTGAACCCATTATTCTGGTAACCTCAAAATGGTCGCATGGCAATTCTTAATCTGAATCCTCAATCCTTAAACTCCTATTTATATTCAGCGCAAATAAATCAATCGAAACCGCCTATTTGCATTCCATAAACAAATAAGTTATCAATACTATCCAATTTTTCAACTGTTCTATCTCGATATTTTTATTATGTAAGACCAAAAATCTTGTAAATTACCTTTTAAACAATTAACAGACCTATCAATATCAGGACAAAAAACTATGGGGTGCCATTTAAAAAAGTGTTGATGACGTCATAAGACGAAAATAATTGAATTGTTATTTAACATAATATGTAGGGTGACCCATTTGAATTAATTAATAAAGTTTTATATCATTGAAAGTACGGGCTATATTAACATACGTATCTTCAAAATCACATCAGCGTTAATTTTGATGCGCAGTACATGTAGTGCTGAATATGTATTATCCCTATCCCTATATCCCTACTATATACTAAACGTGACTCACACTCAAAACAAGAGTTTTAGAAACATATTGAAACTTGGCAATGCAAAGGCTTTTGAAAGAAGCGAAAATCGGCGCCGCAGGCGCCGATTTTACGCCTAAAATTGGATTCTACGATGCTTAGACTTTCGATTTCGTCCAATTTCCGGCCAGTTCTCGTTATTTTTTACCTCGATTCGGATAAATTTATGGATTATCCTTTCGGACTGTACAGCGCGTCGTCATGCCAATCGATCGGCCGCCAGACGGCGACACATCATGTCGCTCTTGAGATTACGCTACGAAGCAATAGATGGTGCGACCGTAACCGCACCGAACGTACGATCATAATCATCCGGGCTTTTTGTCTCTCTCTCTTAACGCTTCGGCGATCTACCTAGGTCGACTAGCAGGCCTATTAGGCCTGCACATTCTCCTAGTACTATATACTAAAAGTCTAACACAGTCCGCGCAAGAAGTTTACGAAAATCGGCGAATCGGGGGAAGGGTCCGATTTTCCGCCTGAAATTTGATTCTACAGCGCTTAGGCCTTCGATTTCGTCCATTTTCGGCCCAGTTTTCGTTATCTTTTACCTCGATTCGGGTAAATTTATGGATTATGCTTTAGGAGTGTACAGGTCAGCGCGTCGCCATGGCAACCGATGGAGGTTGCTATGCAACGGCCGCGCGCTTCGCGACGCGGTCACCAGACGGCGGCACATCATCATGTCGCTGTTGGCATTACGCTACGAAGCAATAGATGGCGCCCCGTAACCGCTTCGAACGTATGAGATAATCACGTCGCGCGTGTAGCAGCATCCGGGCTTTTTGTTTCCCTCTTAACGCTTCGGCGATCTACCTAGGTCGACCAGCAGGCCTATTAGGCCTGCACATTCTCCTAGTTTTAATGTACTAAATATTCATTTTAGGGCACAATATTAATAAAATATTGCTTATTATATATAACATTTTGTATGTAACATATTTATATTTATTGAATGCTCATTAGGTATTATTTTAATGCAAAAGTTATCCATTCTGCTTAAAATGTAATTTTTGTAATTTTTAACACTGTTAATAGAATCAAAATATTTGTGAAATCCTGGCTAACTAGTTTTATTTTAATGCAGACACGATCGATCTCGATCAAATAGAATTTGCTCATGCTGCTAAACTACTAATTGTATCAAACAATGTCATACATAAATTACTAATACACATAAATTATGTCAATTTAAGTGCTTAAATGTGCAGTTCTAACGGCAGAGGCTTTCTTCGATTAGTATTGGTATTAGATTAAATGTAGGGTGATTTTGTGTTGTTGATTTCGAATTTGACATCAATTTTATAACATTTGTTTTAATTTTTAAGATAACATGCAAAAAGCTTGAAAGAAGGAAAGATATATTTTTCACAAATTTATTACAGTTTACAAAGTCTCATCTTCGCTTTCACTGCCAGAATAAATCATGCTCTTTGCTTAGGGAGTACTTTGTCATCTGACCATGATACTCATGATACTCATGTTGTGAGATGACAGTTGGTACTTGTGGTATTGGCATGTCCTCTAGAAAAAATATTTACACTGACCCATTAATATATTAAATTTACCTACACAAAAGCCTCTAAAAATAGCTTTGCACTTTTTAGACTGCGTTTCTAAAAAAAACTATAGCCACCGTTTCAGCCTTCAGATTCGAATTCTACAGAAAAAGAAAACCTATCCGATCAGTTATCATTTGTCCGACTACATTTTATTTGGCTAGTGCAATTTATAAATAAAAGAAGAAGCAGAGCACTCCGTCTGATGCTGGTGCTACAATGAGCCGCGCGCCAAAAAAGTGGTGTAAAATCTTCAAAGTTTATGCCATCTGATTTCTAGCTATACCGGGTGATTCAATTTCGAGCCTCACCATGAGGATCTCGCTTATTAGTGGAGATAGAGGCTATGTTTAAATTTGGCAAAGTTTCGTATTTTTGTGCTGATCAATTATCTGAAAAGAAATTTTAGGTATAATTTCCCATTTTAAAGATATCCGCAAAAAACTGAAATGTTAAGATATCGTTTTTAATTTTTTATGCAAAACCAAACGTAGACCAAACATTTGAAATTGGTTTTTAGATAAATGACGATTCTCGGATTTCTACGCGGGAAGTAGCCTCTAATTTGGAATTGCCGCAAGCACGTGTTTCCAGAGCACTACGAACAAAGAAATTGAAACCGTACAAACCCCACACATGTCAAACTTTGTACGAAATTATTTGAATCAACAATTTCCAAATCGCTGGGTTGGTAATGGTGGAGTGGTGGAATTCCCTGATTTAAGTCCTCTGGGCTATTTTCTATGGGGAACTGTGAATGACGAAATTGATCACGAAACTCGCAGAAATATCGAGGATCTGCGCTATCGAATAACAAAGGCGGTCAATGCTATTCCGGGAAGAACAGTTAGAAGAGCATAACTACATGTAGAAAAGCTGGCTCGGTTTTATGCCTTCAAGAAAATGGCGACCAATTTGCTTAAACATTTACTTAAAAAATAAGCTTTTTGTTGTATAAACTTGCTTCTTTTACAATCTGAATGTTCTTAATACAAAGCACTCTGGTCAGTCCGGCACCGGAGGTCTGTAACCAAGCGCCAGTTGGGTACCTGATAAGCACGACAAACAACGAGAAAAGAAAGAAACTTTTTTTTATTATTAAACCATTGTTTTAAAAAATAATACCAACATGTTATACATTGCGGATATGAGAAAAAACACGGCTATCGGTAAGTGCCAAAATTCAACAGGCGCCCATAAGAAAAACAAAAGTTGGCCATGGTTACGCCGCCATCTTTGATGCTATTGCATATTAAAAAATAACACTGCATTCCTTGTTAAAAGTAGCTGTAGAATGTTTTTGTTTCAAATGTCTAGCTACGTTTGGTTTTGACGATCCATGGTCCGCTAAATTTCTGTCCAATGCTAGGAATTTTGTACGATTGGGCATATTACTATGCGAACAATAATAAACCCTTATATCACGCTTTTCGTTATTGGTAAACGTCATTTTACATCCACAATCAACCACAATTAAGGTTTATTTGGTTAAATTGCAAACCCAACGCTGAGCGCGCCGCTTGATCCAAGTGCATTTTGTTGACGTTGGTTGGCAACGAGTCCGGCGGTCTGTAACCAAGCTCCAGTTAGGTACCGGAAGGTTTTTTTAGTATTACACCATTATTTAAAAAAATAATGTTAACATGTTATACATTGCGGAAATGAGAAAAAAGACGACTATCGGAAAATGCCAAAATCCAACATGGCGCCCATAAGAAAAACAAAAGTTGGCCATGGTTACGCCGCCATCTTTGAAGTCATTTCAAATTAAAACATTTCACTGCATTCCTTGTTAAAAAGTAGCTGTAGAATGTTTTTGTTTCAAATGTCTAGCTACGTTTGGTTATGCATAAAAAATTAAAAACGATATCTTAACATTTCAGTTTTTTGCGGATATCTTTAAAATAAAAAATGATAGCTAAAATTTCTTTTCAGATAATTGATCAGCACAAAAATACGAAACTTTGCCAAATTTAAACATAGCCTCTATCTCCACTAATAAGCGAGATCCTCATGGTGAGGCTCGAAATTGAATCACCCGGTATAATAATAATAATAAATAATCATTTTATTAGTTTATATGGGTTTAATGTAGAAGGTTTTATTTGCTTTTACAAGTCTACAACTACATTATAACGTTATTGTTTTGCATGTGTCAAAAAGTAGCAAAAAATATGCTTTTCTACCTTTCACATAGTTTTTCGTGAAAACAAGAGCCAAATCGCTATTTCTGTGTCCAGATTCGGATTTCTGGGCAAAAATCCTATCGAAATCAGTATTTCATTTTTCCGACAATATTTTATTTGGCCAGTGCAATGTATAAATAAAGGAAGAAGCAGTGCGCTCCGTCTGGTGCTGCAATTAGCGCGCGGTCCTACAAAAAAAGACGTGTAAAATGTTCAAAGTTTAGTTCAAAGTTCAGATTCGAATTCCTGGGAAAAAGTCCTATCCGAATCAGTTGTTATTTGTCAGGCAATTTGAAGTCGGTCAAATTCTGTTGGTCAGTGTTATTTACCAACTACGCACCAAATGCGCAATACAACCGCTATGAAAAGAGTAATCTCAAGAGTTAAAAGAGGTCACCCCGTGTCTTGTTGTCTTTGTTTTGTCTAGACGCACGCACTATTAGATGATTTGAAGCGGCAACATTGCCGGACGCTCTAATATCGAAGAACTGAACATAACATACACAACGTGCGCTTTAGTAGCGAATGAATGAAAACAAAATTGTATATTTTGGACGCTCGCATGATAGGAAACTGAAATGACGCCCGATTGTTGACTGAATGAAAGGTTGAAAACGGCAAATCCCGCCAACATCAACAACAATGACAATGTTGGCCTTCCTGTTTCCAAACTAAGAAAATATTCAGATTTATATGTACAAGTTTCGGAGTTATGGAAGATGGTCGCCCTAAACCGCATTTCTGAAAGGACGCTTCAATGATATCGAGATGTAAATATATATATATATACAAGGATTCAATGTCGTCCGTTACTAATTAAGTTGATGACTAATGGGAATTCGACTGGGAGACTTAGTAATATTACTCTATACTCATTAAGCCAAGCTTTCGGCGTTTATTCTATCGCCTTCTTCAGGGCACTATAATAATAATTACATAAAGATATTTTTCACTACACTACATTATACCAAACAATAGGTTAAATAAACTTACATGATCTTTGAGGTTAATTTATAAAATCGACATCTTATCATTTCCAACTAGCATTTCCACACTCTATCCAAGCGGTACATTAGGCGTAGAACATTTGTTACGAATATAAAATAAACAGAACAGAACGAAACGGTGAAAACTAACACCTATCGATGGCCCAAAATTGAAAATACAAGTGACATGTGTACTGTTTTTCTTCTCAATGCGAATAATATTGCCAACATTTCAACCCCGGTGACTCTGTTGTTGACTGAATTAACTAAATTCTTCTAAATTCACTATTAAAATGTAATTGCGTCCTCCAATAAACTATTGTTGTTATTATTATTTTTAGTTTTATATTCCAGCAGGTAAGTGTAGATGTTACTTAAATTCTGTATGTCCGATCTTTTATTCATAGAATCCTTATTTTGGTGAATATGATTGATCATTTCTAAAAATGATCTTTTAAAATAATTTCTTTCTACATCTAATATTTTTACGTCATCATAATTTATTTTGTGGTCATTATCATTAGCGTGTGTAGCCAAAGTACATCTCGGTGGATTGTTTTTACTGTCACTTTTGTGTCCCGATATTCTAGACTTTACAAGTTGTGAAGTCTGTACAACCAATTGGCAATCAGTACACTGCAACCGATAAATCACGTTTGATTGCAATAATGGGGGGGTTTGTCTTTAAGCTTACTGAATAAACTATTTACTGTCTTAATACTTTTCTTTGCAATCCTTATATTTTCATTACCAAAGATTCTAATAATTTTGTTTGTTAAATTTGCTATATCTATAATTGACCCATATTTTTTTTTGTTTTCTAAATTATCAATAATTTGATCTCTATTTGTACTTTCATTGGCTATTGTATCATGCTCCATATTTGACGTTCTGTAAATCAAACTCGTGATCAGTGCCTTTGGGTAGGAATTTTGCATCAAAATAGTCTCCAACCTTTTTACATTCTTTTCCAAATATTCCCGATCACTTATAATTGTTATTCGTTTCTTCATTTGCTTGATGAAATTCACCTTTAATCCCATGCCATGTTGCGAGTTGTAATTGATATATCTATTAGATGAACTTGTTTTTTGATACCAGTCTAGTTTTAAATTCCCATCTGGATCTCTAATCACTTTAGAGTCCAAGAATGGTACTCCATTATTATGATCTTCTTGTTCTAGAGTAAACTGTAAGTTTTTATCGTATTTGTTAAATACTTTCAACACTTCTTCTATGCAATTCTCAGGCACTCCTGTTATCAAATCATCAACAAACTTTTTTATGAAGGGAACCTCACAGGACAATTGGGCAAACATTCACCAAGCAAAGCATCCATAATATACTGTGAAAGTATTGGACTGAGCTTCGATCCCATAGCACAACCAAAAATTTGTAAGTAGTGACTGTCTTTATAAGAAAAATAATTGTTGTCTAATACAAACGTTACAAGTTCAATAAAATGTGCTTCGATCATGTTGTTTGTAAAGGTTTTAATATTATGCCATTTTTGATTAATTACTTTAATTGCCAATTCTTTTGAAATATTTCCAATCAAATTTATTACGTCCAAAGATAAAACTCTATAATTTAATGTTAATTTTTTATTTTTCATGAATTCAGCAAACTTATATGTGTAATACTGATTTTCCATGTTGTATGCGTTATCTAAAATTTGTGCAATAAACTGAGCTATGTACATTGTAGGGCTTTGTATTCCTGAGACAATAGGACGTAGAGGAATATTTTCTTTATGGATTTTAGGATTCCCATAAATTCTCGGACACACTGAATTATATGTTTTAAATTTTCTCCCTTGTTCGGGTGGGATAATTTATTTTTTGGCCATTTCTGAAATAAATGCATTTGCCTTTGTCTGTATCCTCTGAGTGGGGTCTGTTTTAATTTTTTTGAATACTTTTTTGTCGTCTAGTAAATTGAGCATTTTTTCATTGTAATCCTGACCGTACATTACCACCGTCTTTCCTCCTTTATCACTCTTAAGTACATTCAATTCTTTATGTTCCTTTAAAAATCTTTTTGCTAAATTATAGTCTGAATTTAGTTGTTGTGTTACTTTACTATTATGAGACAAATGGTTGGTTATTATTATTATTATGGTTCGTAATTTTGGCTCTATACATATCCCTTTTGTGATTGTCCACATTGCTCAAAATGTGTTCAACATCGTCCAACACCTTATCTACTGAAATATCTTTATTGTCCACTGGAAGTGCGAACTTAGGTCCCAAAGCTAAAATGTTGGAAACCCTCTTTAGAAGTTCCACATTTGTACAATTCTTTACCCACCCGTCCTGCACAATTACATTCTCAATTTGACTGTCTTGTAATCCCTTAATTTTGTTTAAATTTGACTCTTTTACCCTATGAAATTTTTTATTGTACAGCACTATTTGTCTACCCACAAATTCCCTCAAAGTTAACTCATTAACATTATTTAAACTATTCAAAATTATTTCCTGTTGCTTTTTAGGTGATTAATCTTATTAATTGTATATTTAATCTCAAAATTTAAAATCCTAACTATTAACCTCTCATTAAAATTCTGGATATTATTCATTAATTTTCTCTGTCTATATATATATATATATATATATATATATATATATATATAGATATATTATATATATACCCCCTTTAGGTCTCCATTGGAGTGTTTTTTCCATCGAGTGTCCATCTTGCTCCTTGGCTATACCGTACTGATGAGGACTAATAGTCCGAAACACGTGTCTATGGTTGCTTCTTCGACAAATTACGTTTCTCCTCGAATACCTCACCGTCGATTAACCAGTTTTCCATATATATATATTGTAACGCATTTATATAAAAAGGTTTGGCAATCGTATCAAACAAACTTTTTTATTCAAACTTCATTTTCATCAATAATACGTTAGCAATATATCGTTTCCTGGCAATCATTTTTGGGAGTCCTAGATCCGAACTTTACATTCCGTAACACTATCCTCCTCTTAATTTTGTTCGTCTCGAAAAAATGCTGTAGCATGATATGGTGCTAGCCTTTCCAAGTGGACGAGTTTTTGCCTAGCGCGATATCTTCGGTACATAATTCGGTACACCACATCGTTAATTCTGCATAATACCTTGTATGGTCCATCCCAGTGGCTTTGCAATTTAGGAGAAAACCCCTTTTTCTTCAGTGGATTGTACAGCAAGATCAGTTGTCCTTCTTGAAAGCTTTTTGCATTTGACCGTATGACCAAGTATGTCATACCTGGCCTTCATCCTGTCGCTCATTAATTGCGTACGACCTCTTACCATCTTGTGTATGTTATCAAGGTCCTTCCTTGTTTGTGTGACATAATCATGTTCACTTAACTTTCCAAACGAAGGAGTAACCCCAAATTGCAAATCCGCAGGTAATCTCAAGTCGTTTACAAATATAATCATTGCTGGAGAGCTCGATGTTGTATCGTGTACTGCAGCTCTATACGCCATCAGAAAAAGCGGTATGTGCTCATCCCAATCGTTTTGATTTTTATCGACTACTTTTCTAAGGTGTTCTTCGAGTGTGCTATTGAAGAGTTCTACCATTCCATCTGACTGCGGGTGCAAAGGTGTGGTTCTAGTTTTGTGGATTCCAAGCGCAAGGCATATTTGATGAAAAACTGCTGACTCAAAATTTCTTCCTTGATCTGAATACAGCTCCATCGGTACTCCAAATCGTGTCACCCAGTCTTTTACAAAGACATCCGCAATCGTTTTCGCATCCTGACTAGGGATTGCATACACCTCTGGCCACTTACTGAAGTAGTCGATAACTACCAGAACATATTTGTTGCCCCGGTTACCTACATGGAATGGACATCCATTGCAATTCTCTCAAATGGCGCACCAACATTGAATTGCAGCATTTTTCCACGGCTCTTCGTTCTGGGTCCCTTTGCCTTGGAACACTGATCACAATTGCGGATCCAATCGACAACCGATTGTTGGCAGCCGACCCAATAAAATCGTTTCTTGATTTTCTCAACAGTTTTCGCAATGCCCAAATGTCTTCCACTAGATTGGTTGTGATACTCGGATAGTATCTCATCCGTTTCAATCTTGGGAACTACAATAAACTTCCGTACAGTTTTGCCGTCCACACTTTTCCAAATGCGCTGCAAACATCCACCTTCCAGTGTTAAACTTTGCCATTGTGCCCAGTATGCCTTTGCCAATAGACTTTCGCTAGCCATTCCTCCCATGTCGGTCGTTGATTGTGTTCCAAGGCTGCTACGATTTTAACCAAATCTGAATCATCCATTTGATCCTTCTTAATTTGTTGTGTTGACCATTGTTCAATTGGTAGCACGCTCAGAAGACGAATGTCGATAACGCCTTCTTTTTGTTCCATTCTTGTGCAATGTTTGCATTCTCAAATTCTAATTAAATTCAAATTCAAATTCTTTATTGGCGACAGTCATGTATAAACATTTTCGCACGTCAAGGTTTAAGTACAATAACACACTTAAAATTCACAGTAAACACAAGAGACAAAGTAAATATATGAATAAGCAAAACAACATATAATGTTCACTGTAAAAACAACGTTACACGTCATCGTCGGAGGGGCCGAACATGGCGACACAAGCACACGCAACGGACGGAAAAAACAAACCTCACTAAGACAAGAGTCCTCACTCTAGACATATGAAATCAGAAGTGAGGTACGCATCCCAGTCATAAAATGCCTTCCCTAGAAGGTATTCCTTTAACTTCAATTTAAACCTATTGACACAGACATTTTATGCGGTCGGGTAACACATTAAAAAACTTTACACCATAATAATTTATCCCGTATCTAGCCCTATCCGTTCTATAATAATCCAAAACCAACTCTGTTCTGTGTCGGGTGTTGTAGCCATGGTTATCCTCATGTCTCTGATACAACTCAATATTGGCCCTTTCATGCAGCAGGCAAGTGAGTATGTAAATGCATGGGAACGTCATAATACGAAGCTCCACAAATTTTCCCCTGCAGCACTCAGTATAGCCCATGCCCGCCATCACCCTTATGCATCTCCTCTGAGCGCCAAACACAGCAGAGGCATGTGGGCAGTGACCCCAACAGATCACAGCGTAAGTCGCATGTGCATGGAAGTAGCCATAATAGGCCTGCATCAAGGCACCGAATGACACATTATTCCTGAGACAACGCAGGGTAAATATTATTTTATTTAGTCGCTTTGTGATCTGTGTGGCATGTTCCTCCCATATCAGCTTTGAGTCAACAACATTCTACGTCACATGGGCGTCGAGACAACGCGTCTGCATTTGCGTGTTGTCGCCCTTTACGATGTTCAATTGCACAATCGTAAGTTTGCAGTCGTTCAATCCATCGTGCAAGCTGCCCTTCAGGATCCTTGAATTGTAGCAACCATTTGAGAGCGGCATGGTTAGTTCTCAAGAGAAAATTTTGCCCATACAAGTACTTATGAAAATGCCGAACAGACTCCATTACAGCAAGCATTCCTTTCTCGTGACACAATAATTTCGTTCCGGTTTCGATAAATTTCTGCTATAATAACCAATGACCTTTTCCTGTGCATCGAGTACTTGTGATAATACACTGCCAATTCCATACAAACTGGCATCTGTATCTACAATAAACTTTTCACCTGGTACAGGATACGCGGGGATGGGTGCTGAACACAGAAGAGCTTTTAGCTGTTCGAACGCTGTCTACTGCTGGTCGTTCCATTCAAACTTTCGATGTTTCCTTGACAAGTCATGCAAACTGCTGGCGACGTTGGCAAAACCTGGGACGAAACGCCGGTAATATGTACATAGCCCGAGAAAGCTTCGTAGCTCTTGCAAGGTCGTCGGTCCTGGCCACTCCTGAATTACCTTGATTTTGTCCTTGTCTGTATGTACTCCATCAGCAGTTACCATATGTCCCAGATATTTTACGTCCTTTTTGAATAAAGCACATTTCATCGGTTTTAGCTTAAGACCAGTCATCTTTAAGCGTTGAAATGTCTCCTTTAAATTTTTCAAGTGATCGTCAAAATTCGTTCCCATCACAATAATGTCATCTAAATACACGAGACAGATCTTCCAGTGTATTCCTTTAAGCACACGTTCCATCAGCTGTTCAAACGTAGCCAGTGCATTACAGAGCCCAAATGGCATGACAGAGAATTGCCATAACCCATTACCGACACTGAATGCTGTTTTCTCTTTATCATCTTCGTCAATTTCTGCTTGCCAGTAGCCACTCTTCAGATCCAGCATTGAAAACCATTTGGCGCCGCATAATGTGTCCAGTGTGTCATCTATTCGAGGAAGTGGGTAGCTGTCCTTCTTGGTGACGTCATTTAGTTTCCTGTAATCGACGCAGAAACGGGTGCTTCCACCTTTTTTTAACCAGCGCCACCGGTGAGCTCCATGGACTAAATGATGGTTCTATGACTTTGTTATGTCGCATTTCATTAATTAACTCCGCTACCTCTTGCCTTTTAGCCAGTGGCACTCTCCGTGGGCGTTGACGTATAGGTCTCGCACCACCTGTATTAATAGAATGCTTCACAAAGCCTGTCCTTCTTTCTCCGTCGGTATTAGATTTATCTGCAAAAATTGACCAATGCTGTTCTAACAGACCTTTAGCCTTTGTCTTTTCGGGCTCGGACAGGTCCTTAATCCATTCTTTCTCCAATATTTTGAGGTTGGGTGGCACATTATCGGCAGAAGATATTTCACAATCCACCACTGCTGTAATTTGCTGGCTTTGGGCGATGACTTCACCTTTCCTAATTACCTTCTTTGTTTGAGTAAGATTAAGAACTCTTACTGGAAGTAGTCCGGTTTGTGATTTTGATAGAGTCAATCTCTTTTCAGATAATTGATCAGCACAAAAATACGAAACTTTGCCAAATTTAAACATAGGCTCTATCTCCACTAATAAGCGAGATCCCCATGGTGAGGCTCGAAATTGAATCACCCGGTATATATATATACAGCGTGTTTACGGTGTTGTGATTTTATTTTCAAGTGGTGATTAAACATCTTAAAAGAAAGCCATTACCGTAAAAATTTCTTAACAAAAGTTGCATAATACGTGTGATATTACTGTTATTTTTTTTGTTTTTAATGTTAAAGGGTGCCTAAACACCTTAAAAGAAGGTTATCAACGCTAAAACGATTGATCAACAACTTGTGGAAAGTAAATCTAAACTATAACGATAGGTTATCAGTGAATTTTTTACTAAGTAGGCTGATGTCAGTAAATTAATATCTCTCTTATTATGCAACTTTTGTAAAGAAAGTTTTATGGTAAAGGCCTTCTTTTATGATGTTTAATCACCTTTTGAAAATAAAATCACAAGACCATAAACAAGCTGTATATATATATATAGGAATCTAGTTTAGTCGGTTTGAATATAAGGTATATATGGAATAATGACGAAAGAGAAACTAGGAGAGAAGTAAATTTAAAATTAATTAATTATATCTATTCCTTGTCACAGGCCCCGGTAGCTTAGCGGTAGAGCAATGCCCCGGCAAGGCAGAAGACCTCGGGTGGATTCCGGGCTGCGACCGTATCTTTTAATTAATTTTAAATTTACTTCTCACCTCGTTTCTCTTTCGTCATTATTCTCAGTGCGGAGGATAACGATAACGTTATTTTGTTCCATTGACAAAAGGAAAGACGTATCGCGCAGGAAAAGTGCAACAAATGTCTCTATCTCATAGACAAGAAACAGCAGAAATGACAGTACGTCAGAACATTTCTCAAAAAAAATTCTTTATTCTGACGGGGCAACCTTCACTTCCAACGGTACTATTATTTCGCAAAATTGTAGATGGTGGGCGCAAGAACCTCCAAATTTTTAAATTGTTTGTCGGAACCAGTATTCGTTCAAAGTTAATGGGTGGTGCCGAATATTGAACAAACATATTGTCGACCCCTGTATTTTTTCGCAAAACTTTAAACTCCCAAGGATATTTGGAAATGTTGCAAACATTCTTATCCGAATATTTGGACAATCTGCCTTTAGATATTCGGGGAAATATGCTCTTTCAGCAAGATGGCGCACCCGTTCACTCAACAGTACCAGTGAGATTGTGGTTAGACGAAAGTTTTCCAAACCGATGGATAGGAAGACATTCGAATAACTCATGGCCTGCGAGGTCACTTTAAAGCAACATGTGTACGCACAACGGTCCTTTTTTTCGTATTTCGTATTTGATACTTTCTAACGTTTTTAAATACCTGTTCAAAATAAAATTTTTGCTTCCTTAAAAATAAAGGTACTTTACCCTTTAGCTATTTTCTTAATTTTGTAACATCCGGTATACGCAAGCAGATAATTATATCTTGTGGTTTGCATTACAGGTTTAAGACAATACCTAAACATTTTACTGATATAAAATTTTCTGAAAAATTGATAATAAAGATTTTTCCCATTTGTGTCCAAGTTAGTGCCGGACACTATATATATATATATATATATATATATATATATATATATATATAAAGGCGAAAGGTATTTGTCGGGCAATTCCGTCATACGAAGATCGAAGAAGCAACCGTATACACGTGTTTCGGACTATTAGTCCTCATCAGTACGGTATAGCCAAGGAGCAAGATGGATACTCAATGGAAAAACACTCAAATGGTTCCCTACAGGGGGTGACGTCACTTCTTGTCTTCGAATCCTGAAGATGTTGGGACTGAAGCACCAAATTGGCGACATTGGTTTATCGTTTGTTGAATGGCATAGGCTGCTTTATGTCAACTATTCTAGTACGTACATTGCAAATACTATTTAATGAAATAAAACTAAATACATTATTTGCGGTGCTATTACATCAATAAATTCTATAAATTCCACATACCTTTTCCTTTGTTCACCACAAATCCTATTGAATCAAGTACTCAAGTAGAAATATTAAAAAGGTGATGCCGAAAATTTTAGTTAACAACTCCACAATAAGTAATCGAGTCCAGGAAATGTTAGGTATAAATTGTGATACCTTTCCGATTGTACAAATCCATTTGGATCAGCCATATTTATTTTATAAGATAAGTTTTCACATTTTAATACTACGCATATTCAATCTAATGAAGGGGAAGTGCGTACCTTGTAATATTAAGATTCTAGGGCATCGACCAATTTTTGCATATGTTGCGCTATTAATTCAAATTAATTAAAATTAAATTCTTCTGGTGTTCTGATATTTACACAAAATAAGTTAATTGATTTGCTTATTAAATTAGTAGGCAAATTTAGGTATTCAGCTTAGTTGTAGTTATTTTTACATAACTTTGACTGCCGGTAGCGACTGCATAATATTGTTTTAAAATTATAAAAATGAAAATATAATTTAATAATTTTAGCAAAGTGTACCACTTTACGGTAAATGTCATGTGGGTATACTTTGTTTTAATTTATCCAGCTTTCGTTTATAATAAATGCGCATTTTTATGGAGAATAAATACTTACCCTAACGAACGGTTTATATTTTTATTTTGACTAAACTGAATTGAACTTATGTGCTAAATGAAACTAAATGAATTTAAATAACTGTTTCGAATTATATCCGATTCTATAGTGATCCTCATATTAACACTTATTGTATTCTTTAAATGTGGTGCAACCAAAATATGCAATAAAAACAATTAATTTTTGACCAGAATCTACCCTTAACATTCTGGTGTAACATATTCAAAAATTAATTATTTATTTAATGCATATTTTGGTTGCACATTTAAAAATGCATACACTGTAAAATAACAGAAAATAGGTCGAAAAATTAACAATTCCACAGTCAAAAGGCGAGCGGCCCGTCGAAACCGAAACCGATCTTTTAGGATAAGATAGGATAGGATAATTTTATTGGTGTTAAATGCCCGGAGGCTTACACAAGTCACATAATATGTACATTTTAAATATTAAAAAAATATATATATAAAATTGCAGAACATGCAATATACATACGCAATATAGAATTGTCAAATGACACATGCCCGAAGGCTCACATAGTTCACAAAAAACAGTAGGTAAATTACAAATATATTAAACAATTCCACACATTAGACTTAATGTCAAAACGGTCACAAGCTTCAGGGAACAATACTGATCGGGGATCAGACAAATATTCCTCTATAGTAAAAAATGCCTTACTCTTTAAGTATGTCTTAAGTTGCCTGAGAAGCGAAGCACGTGGCAACGACCTAAATTTAACATGTAGGACATTACAAAATTTGATGCCATAATAATTGTAGCTATTTCGAGACCTTTCTAACCTTAGTGCATCCAGCACAATACTGTCCCTATGGCGCGTGCCGTAATTATGGTTATCGGCATGGGTCACATGAGCCTCCAGGTTTGCTGTCAAGTACTTAATGCACTCATAGATGTACAGTGCTGGAAGTGTTAGAAAACCCAGGGTGACAAACGCTTGCCGACAATCATCCCGATAACCCAGTCGGGCAATAACACGAACAGCTCTCCTCTGCACACCAAAAATGCGAGGCATGACAGAAGAGTGCCCCCAGGATAGCAGTCCATGTAAAATGTGGCTTTGGAAAAAGGCAGAATATGCAACCCTCAGCACTGCAGGAGACAGAAAGTCCGTCAAGCGGCGCAGCAGAAATACCACGGTGGAGAGGCGACTTGATAATGTGTTCCCATGTGGAATCCAAGTCAGCTCCGAGTCCACTCCAATCCCAAAAAACCTGGTAGCCCCTCGAGCATCCTCATTCTGCCTCAGAGTAAACGTCATGTCCACTGTCTTAGACTCGTTCAACATGAGCAAATTACTGCGGAACCACGTCCTGGCCAAAGCCAGAGTATGAACATGGCGCTCCTCCACACTAACAAGATTAGACCCCCTCGACAGTATCGTGGTATCGTCCGGATAAAGCACAGTAACACTACAACTCAATGTGCCTGGAAGGTCATTAATGAAAATTAAAAACAACATGGGGCCCAAAATTGACCCCTGACGCACACCACAAGATAGATAACCAAGCTCAGAAGTTTGCTGGTTGAAACTGACTGCCTGTTGTCTGTTGGACAAATACGATGACAGCAAACGACATGCTACAGGAGATATATTGTATATGTATAGCTTCCGCAAAAGGACTGCATGCGGAACACAGTCAAAAGCCTTTGAGAGGTCAAGGAAGGAGGCCCTACAGTACTCTGAATTCTCAAAACATTCAACCACAACCTCTACCAGACGCGCAATAGCCCCGGCAGTTGATCTCCCAGCCCTGAAACCAAATTGCCGCGGGTTGAGTAAGGAGTTAGACTCGAAATAGATCACCAATTGATTCTTCAACAATGCCTCAAATATTTTGGAGATCACTGGCAATATGCTAATAGGTCTGTAATTATCTGGACTATCTTTATCACCCTTTTTAAAGATAGGAGATAGTAATCCTATTTTCATTGCAACCGGGAACTTGCCGGTCTCAATACATTGATTGAACAACCGCGTGAGTGGTTGTATTAATAAATCCTTAATCTTTTTAATCATTGGCGCATTTAGTCTATAGTAGTCCAAGGCTTTACTAGCCTTGAGATTCCCCACCGCATCACGCACTTGAACCTCTGAAACAGCCCGAAATTCAAAATATTCGGTTCCAGGCCCTGGTTGACCACAAGTACACATGAAATGTATTGGATCTGCGGTTTCACCAACATCAACGGTGAGGGCAGCGGTGGCATTTATGAAAAAAATATTAAAACTGTCAGCAGTTAAAACGGAGGAGGAATCTCGCGGAGCAGCGGAGCCACCAGTCTTAATAACTCTCCAGACAGCAGACGGAGATCTCTGATGGGCTAAAATATATTTGTCACTAGCTACTCTTTTGGCATTCGAGATAGCTTGTCTATATCGAGTGCGATAATTGTTACGCGAATCCAGAATCCGAGGATCTTTTGTTATGCGGTACATGTCATGAAGAAACTCCAAATGAGCTCTCATACTTCTAAGCTCGGGACTAAACCACCGTATTCTAAGCGAGTCAGCATTACCACCCACAAACCTCTTAGATGGAAATGAAGACCGTGCTGCTACCTCCAAGAACGAAATCAATTTGAAAGCTTTATCGTTAGTATTAGAGAATTAGAGAGAACGTGAGTTGGCCGCTCAACCAGCCATATCCACCGCGACCGCGGGGGTTTATTGTGGCTCACTTACTACTGCTAGTAGCTAATGTTATACTTCACCGTCCAGGTCCAGTTCTTTAATGAGCCTGATTATCCTATCGGGTGGTTGGTTCTCCAGGTCTTGTAGTTTGATTTTGGCCGTGCCAAAAATCATGACCCTGATGCCATCCACGGCTGGGCAGGAGCAAATAACATGCTCCATTGTTTCATCATCCTCCAGGCATAGTCGACACTCAGCGGTATCGGTCAGTCCTATCTTATGAAGGTGATGCCGAAGTCGGCAGTGTCCCGTGAACGCAGCAGTCATAGTTTTGATGTCCATTCTGCTTAAGTTCAGCCAGGATTCAGTTCTGATTTTGGATGGTGATGTGGTCACCGCCGTTAGTATTAAGTGTATGATAAGCAATAAACTCAAAATCCATCAAAGACACTTCCAAAAAATAAGCATTCAGGCCGGCAGTGGTAGTTGGCGTAATAAAACAATTCATTTTGTCCGCAATCCGACACGGTAAATCGAATGTTATAGCGACACCCAGATGATCCGAGAACAACATGTCGACCGTGCGGTATTTTACCTGTGTTGTCAGGTTATGAAAAATATTATCCAAACAGTTACTCAGCCTGGTTGGTTGACAAAATGTGGACTCTAAACCAAACTCATAAAGTAAGTCCACCAGTCGAAACACCCGCGCGTCATTTGTTCCAAAATGGACATTAAAGTCTCCAGTCAAAACATTGTGCCGGCCAACATTTACAGATTCCAGAACACGGGACAAAACACCCAAAAATGTGTTGAAATCACCAGAAGGGGAACGGTATACAGAGAGTATACAAAGGTTAGGTTTATGGATAGGGTTGCCAACATTGCGCCTATTCCGACCCGGAGAAAAATAATTATATTATGCAATATATGTTAGTAGTATATAAAGGAGAGAGCTGGATCCGCCGCCCCGCCGCCAACGCCGCCAACCTCCGCACGCACTCCGCACGAAGATGGCCGAACCCAAGTCCGCCGATCTACCGAGCGCGCCCGAACGCTGGAACCTGGAGTGTATGACTCACACGTCGCTGTTAGAGAGAGAACGCACTACGATTTTATTTTCGAGCGTAAGACATTCCCACGCATGCGCAAACCGATCAAATTCAAATTTTCGCACCAAATTTATTCGGATTTGAATTTCGCGCGCACCATCTTTTCCACCACCCGATGATGACCGAACACCGATCTGCCGAGCGCGCCCGAACGCTGGAACCTGAGTGTATGACTCACACGTCGATGTTAGAGCGAGAACGCACTACGATTTTATTTTCAAGCGTAAAAATCCCAACGAAGTCTTTAAAATGCAAATATTCGCGCGCCCAAACCGATAAAATTCAAATTTTTCCCGCCAACCTTAAAAATTGCAAATTTTCGCGCCAACCTCAAAAAATCAGGCCCACCAACCCCAGACGTACCAACCCCACGCGCTAAAACAGCATGCCGACCGGCCGTCATATTTTAAACGACCCCATCTTCTTGAGCAGACATCTTTGAGTACTATCTTCTTATTTTAACTTGGAACGATGTAATCTTCTTCGAATTTCAGCTAACCACTTTTATTATACACACAATTATTTACAAACATACCATAAACGATTTCATTCCGATTCGCATATTAAATTCAATACCGGTGGCGCCATCTATTGGTGAAGCGCTTCCCCTCTGGCGCCATCTACCGACCAATTACCGAACTACATACCGGCACGAGATAGATCCCTGTTTCCAATCTTCAAACTAAACGAATTTTTAGCTTAAAATTATACTTCTTACGGAATTTTAGAGTAATACAAGTAGATTATGTTAAAATAACTCTTGAAATTTACTCGCGGTATAAATTTTAAAGTTTTAAATCAAGTTTTCGCGCTAAATTTATTCGGACTAATTTTAAAATTCTACAGACAATACGCGAACCGACCAAATTAAAATTTTCGCGCCATTAAGGATAAATTTCTAAGTTTTAAATTTATAATATTTTTTTTTTAATTTTTAAGTTTAAACCGTCTTTATTGATATTACTCACAGAAATAATTGTGTTTAAAAAAGAACATGCGATAAAAATTCTAACAATGTCAATTTCAATGTAGGTGACCTAGTGTTGTTGAGAAACGAATCGAATATTATCGGAAAATCCAAAAAACTTCACGCAAAATCGGCTTTAATTACCATACTTAGTGGCCTAAAGGAGCCTATCGGTCAAAAATTGCGCATTCAAAATCCGACTAGCATTGGGGACTTAAGGAATTTATTGGTACCTACTAAATGAAAACCAATTGTTCATTACGAAACAAAATTATTATTCTCCTCCGTTAGCGATTAAACAAACAATTGCAAATCAAAATGTTGGTCCTAGCACGTCCAGTAACGTTAAAACCGAAAATTTTGGTCAAAAGTCGCCTTTAAAAATGTTTATTAAAAAATGCAATCATTGTAGTAAATTAGGCCATGTGGCAAGCGAGTGTCTTACAAGACGCCGTCAAGAAACGCTTCGTAGTTCTGCGAAGGCTCAAGTTATCACCAAGTCAGCAAATACCAATGTCGCGGACCCCGTGTGCGATATACAGGCTGGCGAATAAGTTGAAATAATTGAAATTACCGACGATTCTTTTTTAGAGACGTATATAGAAACCCCCTCGCCACCGGATATAGCGGAAGAATTGGAAGAATTAATAATATAAACATTACCGAACGAAAACTTTTGTATCTTTCAATTAAAAATGTTAACCTAAAGTTTCTAATCGACACAGGTGCAACAAAATCCATTATTAAACCAAATAAATTGAAAAATGTAAAAACCTTTAAGGAAAATTTCAATATATCTGGAGTTCAAAGCGTGGTGAAAGCGTTACAATAAAAATCTTAGGAAACCCGCACAAATTTTATATTCTTGACGTCGACTCAATATTCGACGGTATTCTGGGAATTGGATTTCTTACTGAAAATAAATGCATTCTAGACTTTTCTAAAATGATGCAACCCCCGACCGTTCAATACAATTAAGTTGCCTGGATGGTACAATTGATAATAAAAATATGAATTCGGAAATCGTAAGTAAACCTAAACCTCAGTTAATTCCAGCGAAGTGTCAAACCATAATTCAACTTTGCTGCAATAATTTTAAAGACAAAAATAATTTAATCTGTCCGCCAAAATTATTAACCAAAATTTACGCATTCCTAGCGCTGTAGTAAATGTCAAAGATAATAAATTTTATACCACCGTATTAAACACGTCTGAAATCTCTTATAAGGTGGGAAGAATTAACCACAGCTTTGGAAGAATTTCCCGATGCGGATTGTAATAACAAAATTAATTGCTTCTCATATAAACCGGATCCGTGTAGACCGGCAAAAGTATTAGAAAAATTACAAACACATCATCTGAATTCGGAAGAACGAACACAGATAGAACTAATATGTCGTCAATTTAGTGATATATTTAGTGATATATATTGCTCGAAGGAGAACAACTTACCTTTACAAACGCAGTCAAACATCGGATCCTAACAGGCGATTCCCCGCCAACATATACAAAGAACTACAGAATGCCTCACATTCATAAAGAAGTAGTCGATAGTCGATAGTCGATAGTCGATAGTCGATAGTCGTTCATTTAAGACGATACGTGAAACGTGGTGGAAGTGTGCGATCGGTGCTCATCGTTACATATCAAAGAAAACGAGAACAACTGAGGAATATTAACTGAATTTGGTACTGAAGTGAAGACGAAAATTCACGCTTTCCTGTCATCCTGCAACAGCAACTGTACAACAATCCATAGCAGAGAGGACAAGGGGTAAGTGATAGCCGATTTACTGCGGTCGACTCGGTCGGCGTTTTTCTAGCGACCAGTTGCTTCGCGCCAAAACCGGTGTCCGACCACAGTACCAGTGCCTACCAAACAATAAATCTAAACCAACACTCACATTCTTGTACCCAGTGGTCCGCGGCCCCCCAAATCTGTGAAATAAGTCACCTAGAAGGGCCCCTAGTGTGTGAAAAGTCGACATCCTCCCATAGTCCTTAACCTATTGTCTCTTAAAAAAAACACCCTAATTAGACCAGAAAAAAAAATGACAAAAACAAGAAACAAAGGAAATAATAAACATCAAGATCCGAGCGATAGCGAAGACGGATCCTCGACGGCGGAACTCATGAAGGAAATCAAAGAGATGAAGAAATCGCTAGAGTTCATCTCGTCCAAGTACGACGAAATACTAAAACAAAACAAGGATTTGAAGAAAACATTGAGTGACGAAACAAAGGAAAGGAAAAAGCTTGAGGAGCGGGTGGAAGAACTTGAAGTAGCACTAGACGATAACGAAAGAAACAAAATAAATAATAACTTGATACTAAGTGGCATAGAGAAGCAGGAAAAAAGGGAGAAGACAAAGGACGTAGTGATGAAGGTGATTAGAGGGATGCAGATGAACATTGATGAGGGAGAAATAACGAACGCATACAGAATGGACGATAACAAAGAGTCAAGCCCAATAGTAGTAGAACTGAAACATAAAGAACTACAAACAGACATAATGAAGTCTAGAAAGACCATCGGTGCGATAACAACTGTAGACTGCTCACTCAAAGGCAAACCCTCGAACATTTTCATTAATGAACAACTAACTCGCAGAGTCAGCACTCTATTCTACAAAGCCAGAGAAACCAGGAAGGAAAAACAGTACAAGTTTGTGTGGACGCAAGAAAATAAAATATATATCAGAAAGGGACAGGGCACCAACAAGATAAGGATACGTAATGTTAACGACCTGGAAAACCTACAATAGCAACAAACTGCACGAACATAAGAAGACATAAACAAAACGCTAAACAAATCCTAAATGGACTCAATATATCTACACAATATAAGAAGTATGAAGAGAAAACACCACGAAATAGAACTAATTCCAACCCTACACAACAACCCCACAGTGATCATAATAACTGAGACATGGCTCGATAAGCACAACGAAAAACTGTATAACATTGAAGGATATAACGCCGAATATTATTCTAGGGAAGATGACAAAAGGGGTGGAGGACTGGCAATATACGTACGAAGAGACAATAAATACACTGTAAAAAACAAAAAAACTTTATCAAACGTAGAAACAATGTCCATATACCTGGAACAAGAAAAGATAACTTTAACAGCCGTCTACAAGCCCCCACATGTCGCATACGCAGACTTCAAAAGAGTGTTACAAAACAACCTACTCAACCGAAAAAAGCCCCATATGATATTGGGAGACATGAACATAAATATCCTGGAAAATAATGACACATGCAAAGACTACAAAACATTTATTACGGAACAGGGCTACACAATAATAAACAAAGTCGGACAAAAATATTACACTAGAACAAACATAAACGGAAACAACACAATCCTGGACCACTTCATAACTAACGACAAGAATAAAATAAATAAAATACGCATTATGCCTACAAACGTGTCCGATCATTACCCACTAGTGGCGACAATAAAAGCGAAGAAACCAGCAATATATGCGTACCACACACACACAAGCGCACAAATAGAACACAAATAAAACAAGACGTAAAGAAACTACCATTTTTGCAAATAAAAACCTTCGAAGGCCTATCAAAAGAAATGGAAAAAGTCATTGCAAAAAACCAGACGGAAACAAAGATTAAAAGACGCAATGAAAGTACCTGGATAACGGAAGATATAATAACACACATAAAGAAACGAAACAAACTACATAAAACGTACCGAAAGAATCTAACCAACTTAGTCCTAAAAGAAAGATATATCTCTATGAAAAAAGATACTGCCTCCAAAATAAGGAAAGCCAAAACAGACCACTATACTAAAAAGTTCCAGTCAATAAGATACGACAGCAGAAAGACGTGGACAACTATAAACGACCTCATAAACAAACATTCTAACAGAAACACGGAAATAACTCGAATTACACAAGAAGACGGAACAACGACAACAAGTAAAAAAGAGATAGCAGACAGAATGAATGAATATTTCTCGAATATAGGTAGCAAACTCGCGGACACGTGCCAACAAAAGCAAGCTGGGACATCAAACGTACCATACCAAAAAAAAATAACCAGTATAGCGAGCTTTCCAGACACAAACGCCGAGGAAATTCAGAATATAATCAGTAACTTAAAAAACAATAAGGCCCCTGGATTCGACAAAATTACCAACAATATTTTAAAAGACGTTGCCGAATATATAACTCCAACAGTAGTAACATTGACCAACGCAATGCTCAGGCATGGAAAATACCCAGAATACCTTAAAACCACTACCATTAAACCAATATACAAAAACGGAGATAACGCAAAACCAGAAAACTATCGGCCAATTGCCCAGCTATCAGCCCTAAACAGAATAACAGAAACCATAATTAAAAGACGATTAGACAAGCACATTCAAAAGAACAAATTAATAGGAGAACACCAGTACGCATTTCAGAAAGGATCGGGAACAACATCGGCCGTGCTAGACCTCATAGCACACATCACAACAAAAAGAGAAAAAAAGAACGAAGTGGTTTTGCTGTTTATCGACATGAGAAAGGCGTTTGACACAGTACACAAAGAAATATTGCTAGCAAAAATTAAAAACTGTGGCATAACAGAAACAAACCTCGAACTCATCAGAACATACATAGAAAACAGACCACAGAAAGTGACAGTAGAAAGAACGGAAAGTGAGGTAGAATACCCAAAATACGGACTTCCACAAGGATCTAACATCTCACCAATACTATACATTCTGTATACAGACGATATTAGCGACGTGCCACTGAATGGGAGACTATTTGTTTTTGCGGACGACATATGCATAGCATATGCGACTAAAGACATGAAGACACTACAAGAGGAAATCGATTCCGACATGAGGAAACTGGAGGCATGGAGCGTCCACAATTACTTAACAATAAATGAGGATAAAACCAACTTCATGATAATAAATAACCGCACCCCCAGTATTCTAAACATCAATCTAAACGGAAACCAGATCAAACAAATATCACAAACAAAATACCTCGGACTATCAATTACGGACAATATGAAATGGGACGCCCACATAAAGAACATACGAACCAAAAACGCGATTGCCCTGGCACAGATGTGGAAGATCAGAAAATTTATTACAAACACAACAAAAAAAGCAATCTACCACGCAATGTTTCTGGCAAAGATAAATTATCTAGGAACGATATGGGGTACAACCACACAAAAGAATATAAACACGATACAAATACAACAAAACAAAGCGCTAAAGATATTGTATAACATAGACTATTCCACGCCAACAAGTCAACTATACCACCTAACAGGAGAACTAACGATACGAGACACCTTGAAGATGAACGACATGATGTTACTACATAAAATAAAAAACAACCTAATTAAGACACAACTGACGCTAACAACCAACTACGACATTCACAGCCTTAACACAAGACAACGATACAAAATACGCACCCAGCGAGTGAAGACATCCAGAAACAAGATGAATATTAGAACGGAATCCATCAACACATATAACGGGATACCAGACAAAGACAAAAATCTAAAACATAAACAGTTCAAACAAAAAGTCCGGACCATGATTTTGAGGAAAATAATTTGATATCGTCGTAAACATAAAAGACAACAAGAACCCTCAATACCACTAGCCCGAGGACGAACTTCTCACCACTCGAGGCGAAGACAGAGGGAAGAATCACTGTGGAGAATAGTATGACATACACGTAACATGTATATAGTTATTAATCCACAATGCTATGTAATAGTAGAACGAATAAAGTTTCATTTCATTTCATTTCAGTCACATTAAAGATTTCCTAAAAAATAAGATTAAGTTTAACCATTGTAGAGTATCAACAATAAAAGTCTAGGCGAATCTAATAGCTTTATTCTACTACTTTAGTTTCTATAATAAAAAGGGGGGTTGCATATACGAACGAAAAAGAAAAATTGTCAAAACGGTGCTTATTATACTTAATAATACCATATGTGTATTAGTATTATTTACATATTATTAAAAGTATGACTCATATTACAATTAATTCTTTAATACAATTTGTTGGCGATTTAGTGAAACTCCGATAGATGGCGACATAAATATTAAAATACTACGTCGTTTTCTACTGAATGTTATTTTTAACCTCCAATTATCATTGTAGCGCCTCCAATGATCATTTTAGCGCCTCCAGCTATCATCGCAGCGCCCTCAATTATCATTTTAGCGCCTCCATTTATCCTCTTAGCGCCTCCATTTATCCTATTAGCGCCTCCATTTATCCTCTTAGCGCCTCCATTTATCCTCTTAGCGCCTCCATTTATCCTCTTAGCGCCTCCATTTATCCGTTTAGCGCCTCAATATAACCTCTTAGCGCCTCCATTTATCCTCTTAGCGCCTCCATTTATCCTCTTAGCGCCTCCATTTATCCTCTTAGCGCCTCCATTTACCCTCTTAGCGCCTCCATTTATCCTCTTAGCGCCTCCATTTATCCTCTTAGCGCCTCCATTTATCCTCATAGCGTCTCCATTTATCCTCTTAGCGCCTCCATTTATCCTCATAGCGCCTCCATTTATCCTCTTAGCGCCTCCATTTATCCTCTTAGCGCCTCCATTTATCCTCTTAGTGCCTCCATTTATCCTCTTAGCGCCTCCATTTATCCTCTTAGCGCCTCCATAGCGCCTCCATTTATCCTCTTAGCGCCTCCATAGCGCCTCCATTTATCCTCCTAGCGCCTCCGTTTATCCTCTTAGCGCCTCCATTTATCCTCATAGCGCCTCCATTTATCCTCTTAGCGCCTCCATTTATCCTCTTAGCGCCTCCATTTATCCTCTTAGCGCATCCATTTATCCTCTTAGTGCCTCCATTTATCCACTTAGCGCCTCCATTTATCCTCTTAGCGCCTCCATTTATCCTCTTAGGGCCTCCATTTATCCTCTTAGCGCCTCCATAGCGCCTCCATTTATCCTCTTAGCGCCTCCATTTATCCTCATAGCGCCTCCATTTATCCTCTTAGCGCCTCCATTTATGCTCTTAGCGCCTCCATTTATCCTCTTAGCGCCTCCATTTATCCTCTTAGTGCCTCCATAGCGCCTCCATTTATCCTCTTAGCGCCTCCATTTATCCTCTTAGCGCCTCCATAGCGCCTCCATTTATCCTCATAGCGCATCCATTTATCCTCTTAGCGCCTTCATAGCGCCTCCATTTATCCTCATAGCGCCTCCATTTATCCTCTTAGCGCCTCCATTTATCCTTTTAGCGCCTCCATAGCACCTCCATTTATCCTTTTAGCGCCTCCATTTATCCTCTTAGCGCCTCCATTTATCCTCATAGCGCCTCCATTTATCCTCTTAGCGCCTCCATTTATCCTCTTAGCGCCTCCATTTATCCTCATAGCGCCTCCATTTATCCTCTTAGCGCCTCCATTAATAGGCTCTTAAGTTAAGAGCGTCTTAGCGCCTCTATTTATCCTCATAGCGCCTCCATAGCGCCTCAATATAGCCTCTTAACGCCTCATTAGATGGGTTGCCTATTTCTAACCCAACCCATCTAATGAGGCGTTAAGAGGCTATATTGAGGCGCTATGGAGGCGCTATAAGTATAAATGGAGGCGCTAAGAGGATAAATGGAGGCGCTAAGAGGAGGCGCTATGAGGATAAATGGAGGCGCTATAAGGATAAATGGAGGCGCTAAGAGGATAAATGGAGGCGCTAAGAGGATAAATGGAGGCGCTATGAGGATAAATGGAGGCGCTAAGAGGATAAATGGAGGCGCTAAGAGGATAAATGGAGGCGCTATGGAGGCGCTAAGAGGATAAATGGAGGCGCTAAGAGGATAAATGGAGGCGCTATGAGGATAAATGGAGGCGCTAAGAGGATAAATGGAGCCGCTAAGAGGATAAATGGAGGCGCTATGAGGATAAATGGAGGCGCTATGGAGGCGCCAAGAGGATAAATGGAGGCGCTATGAGGATAAATGGAGGCGCTATGGAGGCGCTAGGGGATAAATGGAGGCGCTAAGAGGATAAATGGAGGCGCTAAGAGGATAAATGGAGGCGCTAAAAGGATAAATGGAGGCGCTAAGAGGACAAATGGAGGCGCTAAGAGGATAAATGGAGGCGCTATGGAGGCGCTAAGAGGATAAATGGAGGCGCTTAGAGGATAAATGGAGGCGCTAAGAGGATAAATGGAGGCGCTATGGAGGCGCTAAGAGGATAAATGGAGGCGCTAAGAGGATAAATGGAGGCGCTAAGAGGATAAATGGAGGCGCTATGGAGGCGCTAAGAGGATAAATGGAGGCGCTAAGAGGATAAATGGAGGCGCTATGAAGGCGCTATGAGGATAAATGGAGGCGCTAAGAGGATAGATGGAGGCGCTAAGAGGATAAATGGAGGCGCTATGGAGGCGCTAAGAGGATAAATGGAGGCGCTAAGAGGATAAATGGAGGCGCTCAGAGGATAAATGGAGGCGCTAAGAGGATAAATCGAGGCGCTAAGAGGATAAATGGAGGCGCTAAGAGGATAAATGGAGGCGCTATGAGGATAAATGGAGGCGCTAAGAGGATAAATGGAGGCGCTATGAAGATAAATGGAGGCGCTAAGAGGATAAATGGAGGCGCTAAGAGGATAAAAGGAGGCGCCGAGAGGATAAATGGAGGCGCTATGAGGATAAATGGAGGCGCTATGAGGATAAATGGAGGCGCTAAGAGGATAAATGGAGGCGCTAAGGGGATAAATGGAGGCGCTAAGAGGATAAATGGAGGCGCTAAGAGGATAAATGGAGGCGCTAAGAGGACAAATGGAGGCGCTAAGAGGATAAATGGAGGCGCTAAGAGGTTATATTGAGGCGCTAAACGGATAAATGGAGGCGCTAAGAGGATAAATGGAGGCGCTAAGAGGGTAAATGGAGGCGCTAAGAGGATAAATGGAGGCGCTAATAGGATAAATGGAGGCGCTAAGAGGATAAATGGAGGCGCTAAAATGTTAATTGTGGGCGCTACGATGATAGCTGGAGGCGCTAAAATGATAATTGGAGGCGCTACAATGATAATTGGAGGTTAAAAATAACATTCAGTAGAAAACGACGTAGTATTTTAATATTCATGTCGCCATCTATCGGAGTTTCACTAAATCACCAACAAATTGTATTAAAGAATTAATTGTAATATGAGTCATACTTTTAATAATATGTAAATAACTAATACACATATGGTATTATTAAGTATAATAAGCACCGTTTTGACAATTTTTCTTTTTCATTCGTATATGCAACCCCCCTTTTTATCCCTATCCCTACTATATACTAAACGTCTAACACAGTCCGCGCAAGAAGTTTACGAAAATCGGCGAATCGGGGGAAAGGTCTGCTCCTCGGAGAAGCGAAAATCGGCGCGGCAGGCGCCGATTTTCCGCTTAAAATTTGATTCTACAGCGCTTAGGCCTTCGATTTCGTCCATTTTCGGCCCAGTTTTCGTTATTTTTTACCTCGATTCGGGTAAATTTATGGATTATAGTTTAGAGTGTACAGGTCAGCGCGTCGCCATGGCAACCTATCGAGGTTGCTAGGCAACGGCCGCGCGCTTCGCGACGCGGTCACCAGACGGCGGCACATCATCATGTCGCTGTTGGGATTACGCTACGAAGCAATAGATGGCGCCCCGTAACCGCTTCGAACGTACGAGCATAATCACGTCGCGTGTGTAAGAGCATCCGGGATTTTAGTTTACCTCTTAACGCTGCGGCGATCTACCTAGGTCGACCAGCTATTAGGCCTATTAGGCCTGCACATTCTCCTAGTTATAGATAGATAGATAGATAGATAGATATTTATTTATGTAACCACCAGTAAAAATTACAGTGAACATAAATCGTCACAAGAAAAATACAAACACTTATTTCATATAATGGCAAAAATCATTTAAAGAATAACACGAAACTTCGAACAAAACATCCCGTACAGCATTCCTAAATACTCTTGTACTACCAATTAATTTAAAGTGAGCCGGGAGTGAGTTATATAATTTACACCCCAAGAAGCACAAGCTCTTCTGATACGCAGAGTGGCGATACATGGGCGGCAACAAGTGACCGGCATTTCTGGTCTGATAATCGTGATCTCTGGCATCATTAAAATTTTTTACTTGTGTATGAACAAAAGAAACCGTATCAAGAATATAAACGTCGAATGCGGTAAGTAACTTTCTGCTCTTGAAAACCTCTCTACACGATTCCCTTGCGCCCAAGCCATACATACTCCTGACTGCCCTCTTTTGAAGCACAAGTACATCCGCCAAGCCCGGATTGCCCCCCCAAAGAACAATTCCGTACTTCATGATGGAATAGAAGTTTCCAAAGTAAAACGTTTTCACCACCTCCAAACTGCATGTCTTTTTCAACTGACACAGCGCGTAACACATACTCCGCAGCCGCTTAGTAAGTGCATTTATATGGTCACACCACCGTAAACCAGAATCCAACACTATACCCAGCAGTTGGCATGAATTTTCAACTGCAACCGTCGTATGTCCAAGCTTTACGGTATTGACACTACTCTGGAAGAAGAGCAAACACTTCGTCTTTCCTTCATTGACAACTAATCGATTTGTATTCATCCATTGAATGACGCTCAAATAAGCAGAGGATGTCCTCACCTGCAGTTCATCGAGAGACTCGGCGGTAAGAAAAATACTGACATCATCAGCGTACAAGGTGACACTAACCCCACTCAAACAACTGGGAAGATCGTTGATGTATAGAAGAAACAGTGTTGGCCCCAGTATAGACCCCTGTGGTACGCCCAAATTGATGTCAAACAACGACGAAATAGCACCACCCATAGAGACCCTATGACGTCGATCGGAAAGGTAAGAATTAAACCACTGTGCTGCCACACCATTTATCCCATAGCTCTTCATTTTATGAAGGAGGATTTCGTGATTCACACAGTCAAATGCTTTTGACAGATCTATGAATAAGCCCAGACTGTGTGCCCTCCCATCCAAACATGTGTATATATTTTTTGTGAAATGAAATAATGCCGTATCAGTTGATTTCCCATTACAAAACCCGTGTTGATTTCCGCAAATTATATCAAACTTTTTTAAATATGACTTTAGCTTATTGTTTACAACACGTTCATAAATTTTTGAAAAGAAATTTAGAATACTGATCGGTCGATAGTTATTTACATCATGTTTGTCGCCTTTCTTAAACAAAGGCTTGACGACTGCAATTTTTAAACGATTGGGGAAAACACCTGATGAAAACGACAAATTTATTAGGTAAACTAATGGCTCAAGAATGTGCTCTATAGAGAGCTTTACGATGACACTAGGAATGGTGTCCTCGCCGGTCGCTGCAGTCGACCTCAAGGAATATATAGCATCCATAATGTCGACATCACACACCGGAGTAAGAAAGAAAGAGCTGGAGCTTCACTGCATGTTCCTGGTTATTTCGACCAGATTTATTTGGGCATGAAACCTTCCCGTGATTGTACTTTGGGCCACACTGGCAAAGTGATTACCAAAGCGATTTGCAGCATCTGACGAAATATCATCAGGCAGAGTTTCGCTGCGCGAATAATTCGACCGCTTATCACTTATCAAAGACCAGACTGCCTTCATTTTATTTGGAGCCTGCAGTATAAACGAGTCGCTAGTCTCTAACTGCTTTACTTTTAACATTTCGTCGTAAAATTTTGAATACTCAACAGAACGTTCTTTATAAACTGGAAATTTAGTACTTAAATCCTTAAGAAACAACATTTTATTCTTTATAAATACTAGATCTGGTGTCAGCCAGGGTAGAGAGAATTCAGAGCGTACGCGATACTCCCTCAACGGAAAACAGTCATTCAAATAATAAAGAAACGTATCGCAAAAAATATCAAACGAACCATCTGCGCAGTTGGACTCATAAACCGCAAGCCACGCCTCTCCACTCAAACAATCCTTAAAGCGATTCAATGAATTTGCACACATCCTACGCTTTGACACTACAGGAAAAACTTGTGGTTTCAACGTATGCCTCAAATCCAAAACCAAAGCGCGATGGTCTGACAGATTAAATTCAGTACAATGGCAAACATAATCATTCGGTGGAATATTCACAATAAAATTGTCGATGCACGTGGATGAGGATGGCGCAACCCTGGTAGCATTATTCATAACTGTAGATAAGTTATAAATACTTAAAGTGTCAAGCAAAAGTTTGCGTGCTCTACTACATTTCAATAAGTCAATATTGTAATCGCCACCGATAATGACTGTACCATCCTCATCCTGCAACGCATCCAGGAGTTGAATTAAACAATCAACAAATGCATCGATCCTAGCTGTGGGAGGTCTATAAAGGACGACGATAATATATTTGATAGAAACATCATTATAGAAACTAAAATAGTAGAATAAAGCTATTAGATTCGCCCAGACTTTTATTGTTGATACGCTAGTGACAATGGTTAAACTTAATCTTATTTTTTAGGAGATCTTTAATGTGACTATCGACTACTTCTTTATGAATGTGAGGCATTCTGTAGTTCTTTGTATATGTTGGCGGGGAATCGCCTGTTAGGATCCGAAGTTTGACTGCGTTTGTAAAGGTAAGTTGTTCTCCTTCGAGCAAAAATATATCACTAAATTGACGACATATTAGTTCTATCTGTGTTCGTTCTTCCGAATTCAGATGATGTGTTTGTAATTTTTCTAATACTTTTGCCGGTCTACACGCATCCGGTTTATATGAGAAGCAATTGATTTTGTTATTATAATCCGCATCGGGAAATTCTTCCAAAGTTGTGGTTATTCTTCCCACCTTATAAGGGATTTCAGACGTGTTTAATACGGTGGTATAAAATTTATTATCTTTGACATTTACTACAGCGCTAGGAATGCGTAAATTTTGGTTAATAATTTTAGCGGACAGATTAAATTATTTTTGTCTTTAAAATTATTGCAGCAAAGTTGAATTATGGTTTGACACTTCGCTGGAATTAACTGAGGTTTAGGTTTACTTACGATTCCCGAATTCATATTTTTATTATCAATTGTACCATCCAGGCAACTTAATTGTATTGAACGGTCGGGGGTTGCATCATTTTAGAAAAGTCTAGAATGCAATTATTTTCAGTAAGAAATCCAATTCCCAGAATACCGTCGAATATTGAGTCGACGTCAAGAATATAAAGTTTGTGCGGGTTTCCTAAGATTTTTATTGTAACGCTTTCACCACGCTTTGAACTCCAGATATATTGAAATTTTCCTTAAAGGTTTTTACATTTTTCAATTTATTTGGTTTAATAATGGATTTTGTTGCACCTGTGTCGATTAGAAACTTTAGGTTAACATTTTTAATTGAAAGATACAAAAGTTTTCGTTCGGTAATGTTTATATTATTAATTCTTCCAATTCTTCCGCTATATCCGGTGGCGAGGGGGTTTCTATATACGTCTCTAAAAAAGAATCGTCGGTAATTTCAATTATTTCAACTTATTCGTCAGCCTGTATATCGCACACGGGGTCCGCGACATTGGTATTTGCTGACTTGGTGATAACTTGAGCCTTCGCAGAACTACGAAGCGTTTCTTGACGGCGTCTTGTAAGACACTCGGTTGCCACATGGCCTAATTTACTACAATGATTGCATTTTTTAATAAACATTTTTATAAGCGACTTTTGACCAAAATTTTCGGTTTTAACGTTACTGGACGTGCTAGGACCAACATTTTGATTTGCAATTGTTTGTTTAATCGCTAACGGAGGAGAATAATAATTTTGTTTCGTAATGAACAATTGGTTTTCATTTAGTAGGTACCAATAAATTCCTTAAGTCCCCAATGCTAGTCGGATTTTGAATGCGCAATTTTTGACCGATAGGCTCCTTTAGGCCACTAAGTATGGTAATTAAAGCCGATTTTGCGTGAAGTTTTTTGGATTTTCCGATAATATTCGATTCGTTTCTCAACAACACTAGGTCACCTACATTGAAATTGACATTGTTAGAATTTTTAGAATTTCTGTGACTAATATCAATAAAGACGGTTTAAACTTTGAAATTTATCCTTAATGGCGCGAAAATTTTAATTTGGTCGGTTCGCGCATGCTCTGTAGATTTCTAAAATTGGTCCGAATAAATTTAGCGCGAAAACTTGATTTAGAACTTTAAAATTTATACCGCGAGTAAATTTCAAGAGTTATTTTAACATAATCTACTTGTATTACTCTAAAATTCCGTAAGTATAATTTTAACCTAAAAATTCGTTTAGTTTGAAGGTTGGAAACAGGTATCTATCCCGTGCCGGTATGTAGTTCGATAATTGGTCGGTAGATGGCGCCAGAGGGGAAGCGCTTCACCAATAGATGGCGCCACCGGTATTGAATTTAATATGCGAATCGGAATGAAATCGTTTATGGTATGTTTGTAAATAATTGTGTGTATAATAAAAGTGGTTAGATGAAATTCGAAGAAGATTATATCATTCCAAGTTAAAATAAGAAGATGGTACTCAAAGATGTCTGCTCAAGAAGATGGCGTCGTTTAAAATATGACGGCCGGTCGGCATGCCGTTTTAGCGCGTGGGGTTGGTACGTCTGGGGTTGGTGGGCCTGATTTTTTGGGGTTGGCGTGAAAATTTGAATTTTTCAAGGTTGGCGGGAAAAATTTGAATTTTATCGGTTCGGGCGCGCGAATATATGTACATTAAAGACTTTGTTGGGATTTTTACGCTTGAAAATAAAATCGTAGTGCGTTCTCTCTCTAACATCGACGTGTGAGTCATACACTCAGGTTCCAGCGTTCGGGCGCGCTCGGCAGATCGGTGTTCGGTCATCATTGGGTGGTGGAAAAGATGGTGCGCGCGAAATTCAAATCCGAATAAATTTGGTGCGAAAATTTGAATTTGATCGGTTTGCGCATGCGTGGGAATGTCTTACGCTCGAAAATAAAATCGTAGTGCGTTCTCTCTCTAACAGCGACGTGTGAGTCATGCACTCCAGGTTCCAGCGTTCGGGCGCGCTCGGCAGATCGGCGGACTTGGGTTCGGCCATCTTCGTGCGCAGTGCGTGCGGAGGTTGGCGGCGGGGCCGCGGATCCAGCTCTCTCCTTTATATACTACTTATGTTTTTAAATTAATAACAGCCGCCAGAACAATGTGCGACTTCGACATATACTTTTTAGTAACGCTTTGGTGTGAAATTTGGATATAGGTAGTATAGAAAACGATGTGATCTAGATGCTAATTACTAAGTAAATTAATTTATTTCAATTATTGTATATTATTTTTCACTCTTTTCGTTTCTGTCTCTTATTGTGGAATTTTTTACGACATAACCAACATGATACAAAATACCAATATTACCACCTAAACCAAGCATAATTTTGATGTACCGAGAGAATTTTCTTAAGAGATCATGTGTTTTTGCTTGAAGTAATTATCTACACGTTCCCTAACTAATTTTAAATTTTCATTTTATTCCGACAATAAATATCGTCTTTATTGATCAGAGTTACATAACATAACATTACAAGGAAAGGAAAATCAAAAAACTCCAGAGATGCAACCCGATCATATCTCATGGCGAGATCCAGATGGGAAAGAGAATCTTCCCCCCTGCTCTATCTAACCATGTAAAAAATTTGAACTCTTAATATAAATATATGCCTAACTTAAATGAACACAAAAAAGACAACAATAAACAACTAATACCAACCATAAGAAATCAAAATTTATCCACAATTTCCATTCTGCGATGCACCCGCCGAACCTCAGATTAAAACAAAATATACACATTGCAACTTAAAGAACCAAACAAAAAAAACTACTACCGATGCAACGCTCCGCCGCTACCCAAGCAAACCGACAGCCTGCTCCTCACATAGGACCTTAAACATAGCCCGTCTAAACGCACCAACACTCAACGTACGGTACTGACTCGGCAAAGAACCATATGATTTATATAAATGATAGGTAAACGATCTTTCAAATAAAGAATATCTGTGTGCCGGAGGAGAAATGGCTGCCCTGAATCTAGTATGTAAGTTATGCACATTGTATCTAAAGGTAATCTTTTCATAGAGATAGGCTGGAATTCCTGATCTTATAATTTTATGATACATTGTGAGACAATGCAGTCTACGCCTCCTCTCCATATTCAACCACCCCGCATCCATCAATCTATAAGATATACGATCAAATTTCCTATCACCGAACACAAACTTGAGACAGGAATTCTGGACCCCCTGAATCCTACGCGCATGCTCCGCATCCAAACCAGGGTGATATACGGGCGTACAATAATTAAAATGACTAAGCACATATGACTCACACAGCATTTTTTTAAGATGCGTGGATAAGTAATGTCTATGAGGATACAGCTTTCTGAGTCCAGCATAGGAGCATTTTAAATACTTTGAAATCTGCGTTCTATACCTGAAAGTATTATCCATCACCAACCAAAAGTTCCTTGCACTGTCAACAAATGGGACTACACGATCGTCAATCTTTATAAGCAGTCTATCCCTCAAAGAAGCACGGACTCTATCCTTTCCAAAAATCAACAATTTTGTCTTATCCGGATTAACAACAAGGCCATGGCGTCTAGCAGTCTCACAAACCAAACCCAAATCTTCAGAGAACCTCTCCCCAGCGATCAAGAAATCCGACGGTAGAAACGAGCAAATGGAGCTGAGTGTCATCAGCATAAACATGGACAGACAATATTGGAGTGAGACAATATTGGCGGTTTGTATAAACCCCCATAATAACTGAGTCTTTAGTCAAAAATGATAACTATGTCTCTCATGTCTTTGCAAATATATAGTCTAACTAATAATAAAATTTTCAAATAAAGGTATCGCTGTCATCATCTCCATGATTTAAAAAATACTGTTTTATGGCAGACCAGTATGATACTATTCTGTGAACTCCCTTGGACACACTCAAACATATTGTTGGGACATTTCTTATCATCTGAACAACATACATGTATTTTGTTATACATTAATGTATCAATATTGAATGTTGATTTCTGACAAGCAAATCCTAAATTTCTTTAAAATACCCGTCTTTTTGAAAGCCATTTTTGATATTAGATTTGTCTATAATCTGATCATCGAGGCAGGATACAATCTTCTCCGTTCGTCGTACCCGTACAGAATTCCTACTTTATTCACTAGACATGTGACAAAAACAAAAAATGCTACAATTGCTACTTTCAAAGTTTCTCACATGCTCTCAAAAAGTAAAATTAAATTGTTGTGAAGATTGGGGAATAGAGTGCTTCTTATTTTGAGAAAAATTCTTTCTTTTCAAGGGAAATCGCTGCAAACTGTGTGATTAGAATAACAATTACTGTATTTTCATAATTTTTAAAAACTATTTAGGGGTTGCTACAGTTTCTCAAAAGATCGATGTATACCTTTAGTTAACCCGGAGAATTTAACTGAAAACCCGTAGCCCGGAGAATAGTCGCCACAACCCGAAGTCTCCGGGTCAAAATGACCATGTTGGCAACCCTATTTATGGACAAACACAGCAGCGATTTCACCATCTGTCTCCAGAGGGAGCAGTTGGAGGTTTAGCGGTATACACTCCACATCACATCGAACCAAGACGGCCACACCACCGTTCCTTTTCTTCGATCTACAATACGACTCAACAACTGAAAAACCTGCAGTGTACCCACAGTTCTCCTCTTTAAAATGACATATCATTGCTTGAAGTAACTAATCATTTACCGCTAAACACGTCTATTCTGATTATTATAATGTTTTAAAGCTACATTTTTAGGTTATGTTTCATGTTTTTTTTGTCACAGTAGGGTTAAAAGTGTTGCCCTAAGCTCCATTATGATCATAGTTGCGACCTCGCTGATAATTTATTAAAACTTGTAGGCTAAAGTAGACTAAATTTATTCACAATTTGATTTTGTCATAATTTTATTCCAACTTTACGAAGTTGACAGTTTACTGCAGTTTACTACAGTAACAACAGTACTACAACAGGTACCCAAAAAATACCCTAGATTCGAAATACAGTAACCACAATTTCTAAATATATATTATAAATTCTAACGAAAATAATAGCGAAAATTATCAGTATAGTTTGGATGAGAATTATTGACATTTGACCAGTGGCGAACTGGCCAGGTGGTGCCAGGTTGCCAGATGGCTAATGACCCCCCCTTAAGACAATATGTTGATAATATTAATAATATATTTATTTATACTGAAATTTGCACTTGACCGCCGCACGAAAAAATATCAGGCAATAAGAGGGCCCCACCTGTTTGCAATAAATTCCGTAAAAATTTATGTTTATGTTTGGCAATAAATATGAACCCCATAAGAAAATTGCATGGTGAGTTTTAAGAAACCCACACTTTGGGAAACAATGAAAATTCTCCAAAAGGCCCTTGTTAAGAGAACTTGTTAAAATCTATTAGTATTTGAACCTATATTGATATTTTTTAATGGACGTTTAAATTTCATAAAAACACAAGTTTTTTTTAAATTTTATTGACCAGGTTCTGGCAAAAATATTATTCATCCGAAATTGAAATACCAATACGTCACAGAGTACAGAATTTTTATGGCATGACGTGGTAGTTTTCACCAAGAAAAATTAAAAATAGAAAAGTCAATGCTATGATGAACAAAATTAAAACTTAAATCGGATAATTGATATAGGAAAACATTGTGGAATATTGGCTGAACATATGAAAGGGACCAAAATAAATCAAATAAATAAAATTTTACTTGGGTATTAAAATGAATCACTTGTACAGAATGTTCTTTTATACATGCAATGAAAATAAAATAAAATTTATTTATAAAATACAAATGTAATTTAAAGCAAAATAAATTTTAAAAAACATGAATATAGAAAAAAAAATTAGAAACAAAGTTGCGTATTTTTGTGTCGATCAATGATATAAGAATCTGATGTGGCCAGGCACATGACTTTATCATACTATATACAAAACTAATAGTTTAGCTGCATTTAGATTCTATTTGATCGAGATCGGCCATGTCTGCATTAAAATAAAACTAGTAGAACTAGACAGATATCTCGATTAAAGCTGCGTTCGGTTCTTCAGGAGTGGTGTGATATCCTTTGGGTTAGGCAAAAGATCCTTTACCTTAGCTGGAGCTCTGTACCTTACCGTGATACCCGATTTCTTCAGTACTCTACCGATTCTCTCTGATACCCCACTTACGTATGGTAAGCAAGCGAACCCCTTTGACTCTTGCGGTTCCTCTGAGACTTGCGGTTTTCTTTGTGTGACACCCCGTATGTCAGACTTGGTGTATCCATTCTGGCGTAGGGCCCACTCCAAGTATTTCCGTTCGTCGTGCAAGGTGCTAGAGTCGCATACCTTCTCGGCTCTGTTGAACAAAGTGTTAATAACACTTCTCTTCTGTTGGGGGTGGTGGTGTGATTTGGCGTTCAAGTACCGATCGGTATGTGTCTTCTTACGGTAGACTGTATGTCCAAGTCTACCCGTTGACGTTCTGTATACCGCTAAGGTAAAGGATCTTTTGCCTAACCCAAAGGATATCACACCACTCCTGAAGAACGAAGGGGTATACAAGATAACATGTGAGTGCGGAACATGCTATGTAGGACAGACAGGACGAAGCATCGAATGTCGAATCAAGGAGCATAGTAGGGACACCCGGCTAGGCAAGATCCAACAGTCCGCTGTTGCTCAAGACTGCCACGAGTCGGGACACACAATGGATTTCGATGACGCGAAGATGTTGGCAAGGGTGGGTAATTATCATCGAAGGCTTATTAGAGAAGCCATCGAAATTTACAAACATCGTGACAACATCAATCGCGAGGACGGTACTGACATTAGTAGGGTCTGGAAATCGATCCTAACGCGGTCAGGTGGAAAAACACATGGAGCGGTAGCGCCAGATGTGCGCAGTGAGGTGTAAATTCAGGTATATAAGGGAGACTTTCTTGGTAGGTCTTCAGTATTCAATTAGCTTTGAAGAAGCGAGCAACATGGTTTGCGAAACGTCAGCATTAACAAATCTTGACACACGGCATAACCAGGAAGCAGTTTATTTTCTAAATATATATATATATATATATATATATATATATATATATATATATATATATATTTATTTAAATAGATTAGTTAGCCTTGTCAATATATTAAGGTTATGGAGGAACTGGAAGCAAATATACTTTCATCAATATCAATCGACATACCGTTCTTTAAAAGATATGTAGACGATTGCATACTCACTGTACCAAAACAGAAAGAAACTGAAGTATTAAATGTATTTAACAACTATAATAACAGGCTTCAATTCGCGATGGAAATGCACGATACAAATACAATAAACTTTCTAGACACAACGCTGATACACAAGAACAACAAAATATATACAAAGTGGTACACAAAAGCAACATCATCCCACAGATATTTAAATTACAACTCAGTACAACCACTGTCATACAAGATAAGCGTGATTAAAAGTCTTGCTGATCGAGCTATCAAATTATAAAGTCCGGAATATCGTGGTGAAGCTATACGAAAAACAGAAAGCATTTTACAAGAAAACAACTACCCAGAAAGTTTAATTAAAAAGATAATAACGAGACAAAAAGTACTTAACAGTGGCAACCGATTGGCAACAATGACACAACGGACTGTAGTTCCTGAACCAGACACATATAAATATATCTTAATACCATACGTCAAGAACCTATCGGAAAAAATAGGCCGTATAATAAAACCATTTAATATAAAAGTTGCTCACAAAAACACAAATAACCTCACGAAACTTTACACAAGACTAAAAGCCCCAACACCTCTACTAACGCAATCGCATTGTGTATATCAAATTCCTTGTAACGAATGTGAAAAAGTGTATATAGGGCAAACAGAATAGTTTGTCGAAGATAGGTTGAAGGGACATAAATACGCCAAAAACATCACAGCTCTGAAGAAACACCAGGAAGATACAGGTCACCAGTTTAACTTTAAAGATGTGAAAGTGATACAGAAGGAAAAAAACTTAAAAGCAAGATGTGTGTTGGAGTCAATTGAAATATTACAAAATAAAAAAGCAGCGAATGATAGATCAGACATTAATTTGTCAAAGTGTTATAAGTTAATTCTAGAAAATACGTAAATAATAATAATAATAATAATAATAATAATAATAATCCACGCCTTAACATCCCCAACAGTTTTCGCCACTACGGGGGCATCGGCAGGCCCGAATTATTATTATTATGGCCCGCGTCTGTGGCACGTCTTAAGTTTAAATTTAACCAAAATAAATCTTCAAAATATTGTAAACCAGTTCAAAATTCCATATGACAAGTCTAGCAAGTTTAGATTCTCTCTCTCGGTTTTGTGTATGTACTCGATGCGTCTGTTACTAGTTTTCACAATTCAGTATATCTGTGACCAAGACGCAAATAGCGTCGAAACGTCAGATAACAAGAAAAGAGTTTTAATATGTTTGTCTCATCGTAAGATTTAGTGAACGTGTAAAAATTGTTGTTAACAAAGCCTCATGGCTGTGGAGTGAATCTCACTCTCACTCCACAGCCATGACACACTTCTAGTGCATATTTCCGTTATCCAGTGTGTATATTGTTAGAACCGACCGAATAACACGTGTAAGGCCGCTAAACGTAACATAACCCTAAAAATGACGCAAGACCCTCGAACCTGCAAACTGTAGATAGACGCATGGCCCGACGACGAATTGTAATATTCGAAACCAGGTAGCCACAAGAACCAAATAAATTTTAAACAACATCGGATCACGCAAGTGTTTTTATTTTCAACCTATCAGGTATATAAAAACTAGATCCACTATATTAAAGCCGGGCTTCACGTATTCGGGTGACAGTAAACATCTAACACGGCCATCCTGGTCTTGGCAAGTCCTCGTGCCTGTTTGTGATTTCGGCTGCCAAACGTATTTTTCCCAATATATAATTCCCATCACCTGGAACATAAGGTTAGATATTGCCCAACAACTCCAGAAGGCCTTGACTATTTAAGGTCCATAAAACAATAGCACTGACCATTTATGGTCCTTGACCATTTATGGCCCTTGACCATTTATGGTCCTTGACCATTTATGGTCCTTGACCAGTTAATACTTGACCATTTATGGTCCATAAAATAACAAAAGTTGACCAGTTATGGTCCATAAAACAATTAATACTTGACCATTTATAGTCCATAAAATAACAATACTTGACCATTTATGGTCCATAGAACAATTAATACTTGACCATTTATGGTCCATAAAATAACAATGCTTGACCATTTATGGTCCATAGAGCAATTCATACTTGACCATTTATGGTCCATAAAATAACAATACTTGATCATTTATGGTCCATAGAACAATTAATACTTGACCATTTATGGTCCATAAAATAACAATACTTGACCATTTATGGTCCATAGAACAATTAATACTTGACCATTTATGGTCCGTAAAATAACAGTACTAACCTTAACATTACAAAATTAGATTAACGTGCCATTCTTAATTGTCCCTTGGCCAGCGTCTCAATTGGTCTAGAGCAGCAACTCTGGTGACTTTAGACCTTTTGTCCATCCTTTTTAATACATAGCGGTCGTTTTCCAGAACGTGAACGACTTCAAATGGTCCTAGGTACTTGTTGCCTAATTTGCCTTACCCCGCTGCCTGGGTGTCCACAACGACAACCTGGTCTCAAATGTCAAAATGTTCACCTTCTTTTCTGCTTTTGTTGAATCTAATTTCTTGACTCATCTTAGTTTTCTCTAGTCGTTTTTTAGCTTTCTCCCTCATAACTTCCCTATCTTCTACATCTCTTGGTTGAACATCCACTAAGAACGCTTCTTCTGCTGGCCATCTTTGTCTTTTGCCAAACATAAGTGCATTGGGTGTAAAGCCAGTGGTGGAGCTCACTGTCTCATTCAGTACAAATTGAATTTGCGGTACAGCTGTAGTCCATCGTTCTTCTTTCTCTTCTGTGACCATACTTCGCAATGAATTGAAGAGTGTACGCATTGTACTCTCAACCTGTCCGTTACTTCTTGGTACCCCGGTATCGATTAAATGAAGTTCCACGCCTTGAGACTGAAGAAACTCTTTAAACGCTGATGAAGTGAACGCCCTGGCGCGATCTGCTATTATTCTTTTTGGCACTCCTGTTTCTTCAAACTGCTTTCTGAGCCCTGAAATGGTGCTCTTTGCTGTTTTATTGCGAATAGGGGTGAACATGCAATACTTTGCGAAGGCGTCCACAGATACCAATATTTCAGTGCAATTTTGTGATCTAACTAATGGACCAGCATGATCTATGTGCCACGTTTTCATTGGTTTTTCAGCCACGTTTCCCCATTGATACAGTCCAGCCCTCCTGCCGGTATGCGATTTTCCCAGAGTACATGAACGGCAATTCTTTACATACTTTTCCATGGAGCAAGCCATCTTTGGCCAATACAATATTTCTCTCATTCTGATAAGGGCCTTTTCATATCCAATGTGTGCGGCTCTGTCGTGGTATACTTTGATGACGAGCAATCTAGCTGCATCTGGTATATAGCATCTTAAATTTATTTTCCCGTTGCTTCCTTTGTCAATAAAATATACAATTCCATTATGTTGCATAAACTGTTTATTGGGTATTGCAACTAAGGACTGGCTATATTCATCCTGCTCTTGAAATTCTTTTAAGCTTCTAGCGGTACTCAAACTTCCAAATCTTGGAATAATCGGATTCCGGCTCAAGTAGTCTACATGTCCCATTTTGCATCCAGGTCTATATTCTATATCAAATTGGTAGTCCTGCAGTTTCATCCACCAACGGGCAACTCGTGGATGCAGGTCCTTTTTTAGAGCCGTCGGTCGTACCGAATTACAGTCCGTAAATATTTTGAAGTGCACACCATACAAGTAGGTCCGAAAAGGCTCTACAGCTTCCACTATAGCCAACGTCTCCAAATCATACGAATGGTAATTGCTCTCATATTCTGTTGTCTTACGGCTAAAATAAGCAACTGGTTTTGCGATGTTGTTTTCCTTTTGCATAAGTGCTGCTCCCAGTCCGACAGAGCTCGCGTCGGTATGTAACTCTGTGGACAGCTTTGGGTTAAATATTATTAACACGGGTTGTGCAGTTAAGATGCCGATAACTTGCTGTCTAATTTCTTCGTGTCCGTGCGTCCATTTGAATTCTACGTTTTGTTTCAGTAGATTTGTAATAGGTGCAGTGAGTAGAGAGAACTTCTCTATAAACCGCCGGAAGTAACTGGCAAGGCCCATCAATTGTCGGACAGTCTTCACATTCGTTGGGGACGATGTATCTACTAACGCTTTAATCTTGCGGTCGGACGGCCTCACAACTCCTTTTGAGACAACATGTCCAAGGTATTCGGTTTCCTCCCGTGAAAATGTACCCTTCCTTGGGTTTAGTGTAAATCCGGCTTTGGATAATGCTAATAATACTTGCTCTAAACGTCGGAATCCTTCTTCAATGGTTTCTGATGGGATCATCACGTCGTCGAAATAAACTTGGGCAACTTTATCCCTTAGTGGACCCAAAGCCTTATTAATTGCCCTTTGGTAACAGGATGGGGCATTCGCAAATCCAAATGGCATGCGATATTGTCCGTCTGGAGTTATAAAAGAGGTAAATTTCTTCGAGTCTTCCTCTACCTCCAACTGATGGAAACCGGACTTCATATCCAACGTGGTAAAATATGTTGCATTAAATAAAGCATCCAACTGGTCGCGAAGATTGGGTAGCGGGTATCTGTCTTTGACTGCTTTCTTATTTATCTCACGATAATCGACGCATAACCTAAGGGAACCATCACGTTTCCTCACCAACACTATTGGACTTGCGTACGACGATGAGCTCTCTCGAATTATTCCTTGCATCATCAGATCGTCGATAATAAGTTTCAATTGCATACGCTCAGCATATGCCAACCGTCTACGACGGAATGCTACTGGTACATCATCTGTAAGTTGAATTTTTAATTTTCCTGTTGACACTGATTCTGGAGTTTGCGCAGAGCAATCATCAATAAAGTTGCTTAATTTGTGTTTGTTTTGCTCGTCCATTCCTGACATGTCCAATTCTTCTGAAATTTTTATCCTCACATTTAATATAGGAAGCATACTATGTTTCAGATCAAGTCCGTAATTCATTTGGACTATCTCCACCCCAGGTTGGCTAATGACATCCCATCCGATCAATGCGTCTACACCTGATATCATTCCATCTCTTACAACAACGAAGCAAACTTCAAGGGTGATCTCTTTGAGAGTGACATACAGTGTACATACGCCTATAGTAGGAACTGTTTTATTACCAAACCCTAAAAAATTGTTATTAAATGGCTTAATGTTTGCATTCAAACTTTTCACAACGTTGATGTGAATTATTGAGCGGTCGGCACCGGTGTCCACAATGTAGGTAAATCTAAAAGTGTTATCGTCCTGGGAAACCATAGCAGTTGGAGAGAAATGACAACGGTTTGTACTTATACGACGTATATTTTGCTTGGTAAAGTAACCCTTTTTAAAACAGTTTGTTTCCAAATGGCCAACTCTCTTGCAAAATGTGGTACCTCAGTTGGTACCTCAGATTTTTTTGTGACCGTTGCATTTGAAGTACTGGTGTGAGTTAGAGGTTTTCTGAAGCATCGACTTGCTTTGTGCCCAGTTATCCCACAAGAATGACATTTTCCTGGAAATTTGACTCGTTTTTCTTCTACTCTCGGACGTTTGTATGGGCGTTCATATCGTTCACATTCATCTTTGCGGGATCCCTCAGTCTCGTACTGTCTTAATAAAGTGAGTAATTCCTTCTGATCTTTTGGCTGGTGTAACTTTATTGCCTCACGAACAGCGGTGGAAGTAATACCCCCAATAACGAGTGACAAAATTCTGTCCCAAGGTAAATCAAAATAGTAGCGCTGAATTGCGCGATTTTTTTCTAAACCGTATTCGCTGATGCTGTCGAATTCGGAACTGCTTATATTAGCAGCTCTTAGAAGCTTTGTGTGAAATATATCAGAATCAGGAAATGCCGTAATTAAGTCTTCTTGCAAAGTCCCCCAGGTCTCCAACTGTTAATAAATCTATGAGACCTTCCTTTTAATGCGTCACCAGCCTTTAAAATCATAATTTCGTCATCTATTTTCAACTTTTTCTTGGTATTATTAACATCTCTTAACCATTCTTCCATGGCAAAATTGCTTTGGTCGGGATCATAACTCGATAGGTTGAAGAAATAATCGGCATTCTTGCCTCCACGCGGAATTAATTTGGATAACTCGGTAAAAAAATGTGTAAAACTGCTTACTTGTGTTTCAGGTATATTCCCGTTATCGTTAACCTCTTGACTTGCAACTTCCGTCTCAATTACTGGTTGTCTTTGAGACGATCCCGCTCGCGATGCCTGAGCCCGATTGTTTACCATTTTCCAATATGTTTCTATGCACGTTAGAGATGCACGCGGTGAGCGATTCCACTTCTGATTATTGTATAAAAGGAAAAATCTTCTCCAGGACTGATGAAATTTATTTTGTTGAAATATTACAAAATCGGTTTCGGGTCACCCCGTCGTCAGTTGCAAACTACAATTAATGGAACAACAATTACAACACTACACATTAAAAAGGCCGAACAAACATACCGTCAAAACGAAAAATACATGAGCACCAGGGCACTATATAATACATTGTCAAACCTTGTTTGTTGATAGGTGACTGAAGACTGGAATATGTGGTGTAGAATTATGGCGGGAAAGGTAGCTGTTGGATGTGGGGCGGGACTTTTAAAAATCTTAAAAACATTCTGTTATTATTAATATCAGTTATGTCATTCAGTAAATTTTGTGGATCATTCATTTTGTGTTTTTGTATTTCCATCTCCTCTAATAAGTTTAATCTATGTGACTTTTTCGCGGAGTGTAATAAAAATAGATTTTCTTCTGTGGTAGCATGTTTGGCATCTGAGAGATGACGACCCAATGCTGAGTTTGTATTTTTAATGTATTCTTTAAAACGTGTCCCTAAATTCCTGCCCGATTGTCCAACGTAAATTTTATCGCAACCACCACATTTAATTTTGTAAACGCCGCTTCTCTCCGTTTTCTTAAGTTTTTGTTTACAATTGACCAGATATGTCGCTACTTTTGATTTTGTTCCAACCGCTATTGTCACATGGTGTTTTTCTAGAGTGTTTTTAAGTTGATTGTTTAGTGCTCTGTCATAATTTAGGACGACGTATCTGATTTGAAGTGAGGATAAATCATTCTATTAATGTTTGATAGATGAATTTTATTGTAGACATGCTGTAGGTCTGATAAAGTATACCCATTATCCACACCAATTTGCATTATGGTGTGTATCTCTGTATGAAATTTGGATTCATTTACTGGTATACGTAGTGCTTTATTAAATAAAAAACGGAAAGAAGCATCTTTATATGTTTGGGACGTGTAGCTAGATTTTGGTATGATGACGTCTGTGCCAGTGGGTTTGCGATATATGTCAAAATTTAATCTTTTATTTTCTTTATGTCGAGTTATGTCTAGAAAGTTAAACTTGTTGTTAATTTCCTTCTCAATAGGGTATTTGACTGTATTAAAAATATGGCATGTATTATAGTCATCCTAATAGATTGCAGTTTAAGAAAACTATTTGTTATTACTTTGCAAAAAAATATGCTTTATTTCTATGAAAAACCAAAATTAAAATTGAATTTTATTCACGTCCTATCACGTGATTGAAAACGCTCTGTAATTGGCTCAGTCTCCAGTGATGTCATTCGTTAGTCCGCCTTAGAGCGCGTTCGGTTTGTCAGGGTAGGGTATGGGGAGAGCAATGCTCAGATAACTTGGGTCGGCTGTCTCTCTCTTATATGCAGATAAACGCCGTATGACGTTAGTCCGCCTATTATGCAGCGCGTCACTCTCACCGTAAAATACCGGGTTATCCGAACGCGGTCTTATGCTTCACCCGTTTGAGTTTAATAGCACGAAAGCGTCATGTAAGCATAACTTTGTAGGTTAGGATAGCCCTAACCTTCAGCTGTCAAATCAGATAATACCTTTCGAAAATACGATAGATAACTTATTCTAGTCAGTTTTACTACCGTAGTATGTGACCGCTAACGGACGTACAGCGCGTGGCACCAGTGTGTAAAATAGCAACAAAGAAGTGAAAAAGTGGAAAAATAGTCTCAAAAATTCTGAAATTTGGGCCACTGCTGCATCGCAACGAGGGCAACAAAAAGTGTTAAAACCTTTTTTGGATACTCGGTTTTTTTCGAGGTCTTAACGCGGGTGGAGTTTTGGAAATAGTGCGTTGGCACATATTCCTGGAGTTCTCCGACTTTGCGGGGGCGTTAGGGCACCCAGCGAATTTCTGGTGAGAGGAGTGTTCAACGCTAATCGGACCCGACGGCTGGACGCTGATTTTGTGAGAATCCGCCAACAAATAAGGGAGTTGGAAGCACACCGAAAAAAGGGTGTGGCCCCCGGTTTTTCATTTGGGACGTTGTCGGGGTTGTTCTCAGAGACTGGAGAGTGCGCGGAATAGATTCCTAGTGTGGAGACCGTTAACGTGACACCGGTCTCGGCCGGATCCGCGGAGATTTTTTCGCCCAAGGTAGGTGGACTTTGTCGTTTTTCTCGGGGCGAGGGTGAATTGTGCCGGAGTGCGGGTTTTGAGTGCGAGAGTGATCGGGGTGGATTCGCCGCGACGTGCTCGTCGTTCTGACACCCCATATGACGGGGTAGCGCGGCGCGAGTGTTATTTCGCGATTTTTCCCGGATTTCGAACTTTTTGGGACATAGAAGAAAAAAAAGACAAAAAAAAAAAAAGTTGAATTTTGCCTTATCCGGGGCGTGTTCGCCTGAACTTCCTCAGGATGAGCGAAATGCAGAAGAAGGATGTGCCACAGAGGGGGTTCAGCATCGAGGGGTGGAGAAAAAGAGCCAACGAGCAAAAGCAGAAGTTGCCATTACCTGGACTAGATACCTCGTCCGTCAAGGAGGTGGCAAAAAACGCGAACACTCAGGAGGAGAGCATGAACCAGGAGCAAGACATATCTGTCAGAAGGTCAGCTCTGCTAAGGTCTCCACCCCCAGAAGGAAGACAGAGACTGGGATCGCTACCAGCGATAAAAATAGCCGGGTCGGCAGAAGGGAAGTTGGCGTCAGTCTCCCAAAGAGCCAAGTCAGGACATACAACGCCCGAACCAACACATGACCTGCCCGATGGAGCTATGTCGGTATGGCAAGACGTGGGAGGTAGAATTGACCTCAAGAGGAAAAGAAAAGAGGGCGAAAAGAAGAAGGAGGAGGAGAAGGAAGAGAAGCTGGAGGAAGTCTGGAAAAAACTCAACCAGAAGGTGAAGGGCCTAAGAGACACCGGTAAGAGCGAAACCAGTACAAAAGAGGAGATGGAAAAGATATCTCATGAAATGGAGAAAATGATGGCAGCGGTTGGTGAGGAAATCGTAAAGATTCAGCACGACACCAGAAGCCCGGACACGAAAGTGACGCGCAGAGAATGTATCTGTAGATGCGGCGGATACAAGGAGGACGGTGAAATGCCACGAAAGGAAGAACGTCTACAGAAGGTAGAGGGAAACCCCCTTAACGCGCCGCAAGACCACGACGTAGTGATAGTTTTGGGAGGGGGGGATCAAGAGGCAGGAATAAAGAACAGACTCCTGCGAACCTACCCTGAGTATGAAGAGGCGGAGTGCAACATGGTCGGCGTAACAGAGATCGTGCGAGCAATCACGATAAAGTCCGGAGGGAAGGTCGTCGAAAAGAAGAGGCGAATTTTTGTCGCGCAGAGGGGAGAGGGAGCCCTACCAATGGCAGACATGCTAAAAGAGCTAAAGGCCAGTATCGGGGATGAAAAGAATGTGGCGATAAATGACCCGGAAGGAGAAACCGCGGGAGAACAGAGAGAGCGCCTATGGGACATTTTTGGAAAAAGGGTTGACCTCTACGTAAGAAAAGGAAGCCAACAAGAGAAGAAAAAGTATGCGGAAGCCGCCGCAAAGAACGCTAGCGGGACAACGCAAAGGGTAATAAAACCCAACCCTCCCTCAAGGGAAAGGCAGTTCCCATTATTGCCGAAAAGAAGGGATGGAGCTGTCATAATAAAGACGGATAGCGCATCCTACGCGGAGACCCTAGCACGGGTCAAACAACAGGTGGGAGTCAATAAGACAAACCTGAACATCAAGGGCGTCAGAAAAACAAAGACAGGAGACTTGATGATAACGGTCAAAGACAAGGAGAGTGCATCAGTCCTACAGGACCAGATCAGCAAAGCGTCTGGTTTTGAGGCTAGAGTGGCTGGTAAGACGAAAACCCTGCTGCTTAAAGAACTGGAGGCAACCAACACCAAGGAGGAAATTGCAGTCGCCATCAGGGAAGCGCTGGGAGATCTTAGCTCAGAGGTCACAGTAAAATCTCTGAACGATGCGCACCACGGAACAAAAACTGCAGTGCTGGAGGCTTCAGAAGATGCAGCGAGAGCGCTTCAACGAAGAAGAGCTCTCAAAGTAGGATGGGCCGAAGGGCAAGTACGGGAGCGGCAACAGATGGCGGCTTGTTTTAGGTGCTGGGAGACCGGTCACCTGGTAGCCAAATGTGAAGGCCCGAACAGGACAAATCTGTGCAGGAAGTGTGGGGAAGAAGGGCACTTTGCTAAAGACTGCAAGAAGCAAGGAACTTATTGCCCAGTGTGCAAAAAAGATGGGCACAGGGCGAACAGCCTAAGATGCCCAACGTATGCCAAAGCACTAGAAGGGATCCAGAAGGAGAAAAGCTCAGTCCATAATGCCTAACTCCTACCAGGCAGCATCGGGTCGATCGGAGAACCCAACAAAGAGGAAGAAACCGCCGTCGAAAGTCACAAGAGACCGGAAGAGGATGCAGATCCACATCGAGAAGATGCGGACCGGCAAAGCATTCATCAGTGGTGGAATCATCCGATCGGAGACACGCGCGTGCATTCAGTACGCGTGTGGGAGGACAGAGGTCTTGAAACCGAAGCCACCCAAAGATACCGAGATGATAAGAGAGGAAGAGATAACTGAACAGGACAGCCTGCGAGCGAACGTAGCGGAACCGGAAAGGCCCAAGGAAGACAGAAGCGAAAAGAAGCCAGGATGGTACTCCGCGGTCCCTCCGATGGTGCGATTAACGAGACAGAGCACCAGTTATGCCACACAGAGGTTGAGAGAGAGAACGCTGTTCGACTTAGTCCGAAACCACCTGGGCTACTTCGAACGTACCGACGACGGAGAAATAGTAGGAGGCGAGAGCAAACTCTCTTCCGAGATCAAAATACAGTCGGAGGGCATGCCGTGCGGGAAAGAACTGAGATCAGTGTATCTCGATTTCCTAAGAGGAATGGGGGTGTCCGAGAACGAGGCGATCAAGGACCTAGAGCGCGTGGGGTCGTACCTAAGAACGGCCCGGATAATGAGGTTACAGTCCATTAGGGATTGCGAGAGGCGCTACATGACTCCATGGCCACCTCCATCCTACAAATAAACCTAGGAAGAGGGCGGGCTGCTCAAGAGCTACTGATAGCCACGGCAGCAAGGAAGAAGATCGACGTCATGCTGGTCTCGGAGCCTAACAAGGCCATGACCGCGAACCTGGGATGGCTGATGGACCGTGACAGGAAAGCTGCCATTGGAGTGAGAGGCCGCAAGGTAAACGTTACCAGACAAGGATCGGGAGAGGGTTTTGCCTGGATGGTTGTCGGTGGGGTAACAATGATTAGTTGTTACGCCTCCCCGGCGATGGAGCTGAGAGAGTTCCAAGACTTCCTCGATAGGTTGGAAGGAATCCTCCAACGATCGGAAGGAAAGTGTCTTGTCGCAGGCGACTTCAATGCTAAGTCTCAGGAGTGGGGATCGACAACAACCTGCCGAAAAGGAGAGGCGCTGGGCGAATGGGCGGCGAGAGGTGGACTTGTACCTCTGAATGAGGGAGACTCAAACACCTTCAGAAGGAGGGGAGGAGGAGGATCGGTGATCGACGTTTCGTTCGCCACTGACAGGGTAGCCAGGAAGATCGACGGATGGAGTGTGGTCGAAGAGGAAACCCTCAGCGACCACATGTACATTGAGTATAGACTGAGGGACCTGGTCGCCGCGAAAACAGAGGGGCGCAACGAAATTCCACGGCGGTATAACGTTCAAAAAATGGACCGCGCAAAGTTTAGAGACGCCTTCGAGGATGCAATTGAGACGCGAGGAGGGTTGCCTAATGTGGAAGCATGCGAAGCGGCTCTCTCCAAAGCCTGCGAAGAAGCAATGCCCAAAACCGGAGGAAGTGGGCGAAGGGCAGTCTACTGGTGGACGGAGGAGATTGCGGAATTGCGGAAGGAGAGCAACAGCGCCAGAAGAGCAGTCCAGAGGACGAGAGGAGACGAGGCCAGAAGGGCGATCCTCTCCCTCGTATACGGTGAGGCCAGAAGAGCACTTAAGAAAGCGATCTCCAAGTCGAAGGAGGGGAAATGGGCGGCGGTACTTCAAGAGGTGGAGGCCAACGTTTGGGGGGAGGGTTACAAAATCGTAACCAAAAGGCTGAGAGCCAGGTTACCACCTCCAAATCTGACGCTGACCGAGATGAAAGAAGCGGCGGAGACCCTGTTCCCGGAGTATGAGCCTGTGGAGGAGGATGCTCTCGAACCGCACGAAGAAGCCCCAACTTTCTCGATAGAGGAAGTAAGAAGAGCAGCGGGCAGAGTCGCACCAAAGAAGGCGCCGGGACCCGACGGCATTCCACCGGAAGCGATAAGGGAGATGGTGGCGGTGGCGGGGGGTTACGTGAAGGACGTTCTGAACGGTGTCCTCAAGTCCGGAAATTACCCCGCTCAATGGAAGATGGCAAATCTCGTACTGCTGGCGAAGAAAGCAGCCACTGAAGGAGAGGCGCCAAAGTACAGGCCTATCTGCCTCCTGAACACCGTCAGCAAGCTGATGGAGCACCTGCTCGTGGACAGGCTAAAGGCGGAACTGGAAGAAAAAGCGCCCCTAGCGGACAATCAATTCGGATTTCGAGAAGGAAGGTCAACGGTAGACGCGGTGAGAAGTGTTATGGAGATGGCAGAGAGGGCAAACCAGGGAACGCGCAGGACAAAAAAGTTCTGCATGCTGGTTGCTCTTGACGTAAAGAACGCCTTTAACACCGTGCCGTGGAAGCATCTCATCGCAGAACTGCAACGGAGAAGGGTGAGTCCATACCTGTTGGACATGATCCGGAGTTACCTGCGGGATAGATGGCTGATCCTCAGGGATAACAATGGCGAAGAGGACCGACGGAGAGTTAGCAGCGGCGTCCCTCAGGGGTCCGTCCTGGGTCCAACGCTTTGGAATGTCCTCTATGACGGAGTGTTGCGACTCGGGCTGCGCGGGGTCAAGCTGGTGGCATACGCGGACGATCTCGCGTTGGTCGTCACGGCAACCAGATGTGCAGAGCTTGAGGCGAACGCGAATCTCGCCATCCACAGAATAACCGAGTGGATGGAGGAAAGAAACCTTGAACTTGCGGCCGAGAAGACAGAAGCGGTGCTCCTCACCGGAAAGAGAAAATGTCAACCGGTGACGCTGACGGTAGGAACCAAGAGAATCCAACCAGGAGACAGCGTTAAGTACCTGGGGGTGAGGATCGAAAGAAACCGCAGGTACCGAAGGCACGTGGAGGAGGTGGCAGCCAGAGCGGAGAGAACCACCGGGGCCCTGCTAAGACTTATGCCTAGAATGGAGGGACCGTCGGCGGCTAAGAGAAGAGTATTGGCGTCGGTTGCGGAATCAGTGATGTTATATGCAGCACCAGTCTGGGCAGACGACATGCAGCTAGAAAACCGGAAACAAAGGCTCCTGCGAGTACAGCGAAGGGCTGCCGTCGGTGTCACGTCGGCATACAGAACAGTGTCCACGGGCGCTGCTTTGGTGGTAGCGTCAATGGTGCCGGTGCACCTGAAAGCAGACGAAAGAAGGAGGATATATGACGGACGCGGACAGGATGGCGCCTCCAGACAAGAACATCGTCGACGCACGATGGAAGCCTGGCAGAAGGAATGGGACGAGGACAACAACGGTCGGTGGACGCACCGACTGATACCGGATTTGGATGAGTGGACGAGTAGGAAGCACGGAGACGTGACCTACGAGCTCACCCAAGCCCTAACTGGGCACGGATGCTTTGGAGCCTACCTCTACAAATTTAAGAGGAGGGACGGCCCCGAATGCAGACACTGTGGAGAGGAAGAGGACACCCCGGAGCACACGCTATTTGTATGTCCCCGATGGGAAGTCTATAGAAGGGAGTGCCCATGCGGGGATGACCTCAGTGTAGGAGGAATGGTACGGAGAATGCTGCAAAGCACGGAAGCGTGGGAGCAGATTACCCGTACCATAGGAACGATACTCCGACGAAAGGACGAGGAAGACAGGCGACGAGGAGAGAGAGAGCCTCCCGCCCCTTAGTTATAAGGGACAGGGACGGTCTACGGGACAGACGGAAAGGAAAGCAAACAGGAATGTAAGCGACCGGAAAACCGGCGCGGGAATGCTCCCGGAAAACCGGAGTATGAGAGAAAAGGGTCCTGGAAACACCGGACCACGGACTTCTGGATACACCGTAGTCTGGGGAGGAGCCGCAGGAAAAAAACCGCTGCTTCGGAAAATAGCTCAGGATGTGTCCCAGTGAGTGCGCGAGGACGCCTGCAAATAGGGTAAAGTGCATAGACGCTTGGAACTGTATGTTATATGTTACTTTTAAGGGTAATTATGTAAACCTCTTAAGGTGTCAGCTCCGGCTGGGTTTAGCTGTAATTTGTTTTTAAAAAATAAAGTCACTAGAGCATAAGAGCGAAGGGGCCCAGATTTTTCAGTCAGTTTTACTTATGTCGAAGTAATCTTCACAACAGAAAACACTTGTATTGGCGGCTATTTATTTCATTTGGATTTCTACGAGCCAACCACTTCTTCGCAGTTTCAAATCTTGCGGAACAGCTACAAATAGTTTATCCGTAGTTTTTCATGACGTATCTCTGCATTGTGGATTTATACACCATTTATAACCCATTTTTATGTAGAAATTGTGAAAACAACACATCATACAACACAATTACCAAACGGCGGCGATGCCGATGCTGACAGACCATATGGGCCGATTTGACATCTACTAACCGGTGACGTCACACAACAGAAGGTATCGTTTTGGCGGGACTTTTTGTGATTCAATTTTTAACGCTGATTTTTATGAAATATTGAGGAAATAATTACAAAAAATAATGCATTTACAATGTAGAGTGAAGGAATAAACACACTAAGATGGTTTTCCAAAAATAGTCAAATACCCTATTGTGAATTTCAAGTTGCCTATATTGTTAAACAAGTTATGCAGTGCTATCAGTTTGGCGTCGTTACCCTCGTATATAATAAAAATGTCGTCTACATATCTGCAATAATAAGTGATGTCTGATGTGAATTGGCTGTTTTTGCTTGAGAATATCTTTTGCTCTATGTAGTCGACATAAATCTCCGCCATCAGTCCTGACAGAGATGACCCCATAGCAAGACCATGATTCATACGGTAGTAATCCCCGTTGAAGACAAAGAAATTTTGTTTAGTGACTATATCTAACACATCAATCAAGCATTCCACATCTATAATATCCAAATAGTCATGTTCTGTAAGTTTTTCAAGGAGGAATGTTTTGATTATTGATATTGTTTTTTCAATTGGTATATTAGTGTATAAGTTGGTGATGTCTAAAGATATTAATTTTGATTTTTTTGTTATTGTGAGGTTCTTTGTGTTCGAGATTAGTTGTGAAGAATTATCAATGGAATATTTTGATTCAAATTTAAAGATGTTGCGTAGTATGTATTGTAGCGCCTTGGATATTTTTTCTACGGGTGTACCTATGTTGGATACAATGGGTCTTATGCTTTTATATTGCTTGTGTAGCTTTATTAAGCTGTAGAGTATAGGACAGATGTTGTTCATGTTCAGAAGGTTATGGGGCCTATAGCTTAATTTTTCAAGGGTGGCTTGTGATGACTTGACTACTTTTTTAACTGCTTTTATGAATTTTGTAAGTGGATCTTTGTTAATATGTGTTATGCTGTTAGTATGGAAGAAATCTAGGGTTTTAGCGATATAATTGTTTTTATCTAATAAACCCAAACCTGAGTTTTTGTCTCCGTATGTGCAAACAGTGTGGTTTTGGTTCATTCTTTCCTTTAAACGTATTAGGTCCTTTCTTGTTTTTTGCATGGTCTTGTAGTTTCGGTCGACGCTGTTTTCTCTCCTCAATATTGATGTCACTTCTTCCCTAATCAATGGAAATTCCGTGTGTCTGTTCAACTGTAACTCGATGTCAATTGATGTGTTGATGTTAACATTCTCGTTGTCCGGCATAATATGTTTGTGTCCCATGTTCAGGAGTTGTTTCTCGTTGTCTGTCAATGACATAGAGGACAAGTTGGTGTACCGTGGGGCAAAGATGGTTTTTTTATTCTTGTCAAACTTTACGGTGGTGTATGGGTGGGTGGCATTAATCCGTTTTATATTAAGTTCCGTATCCGTTACATCTGCATTGCTCCTCCCATTTCCTAATCCAGATTGTCGTTTTTCGTTGATAAGATTCCTCATTTTTCGTTTTCTTTTCTCATTTCTCTCCAGTAGTTTAAAATGTATTTCGGTGTTTATCTTCTCGATTATATGTTCGTGCTCGATGTGGTGTAAGTCATTTGTGAGTGCTCTATGCAGGTATTTTAACTTTGCGCCATGTTTAGCTTCGTCAGCGTAGTGTTCTCTCAGTCGTTTCTTGATTAGCTGTCTTTCTGCATCTTCGGTTCTATATTTAAAGCACTTTGGTAGTTTAATTCGGAATGCCTTTGGAGTGACTGTTATTTAAAGCCTGATGTAAGAAATTGATGTGACCCCTAGTGATATATCGCTTCTCCATGTATTTTTGCAGCTGCTGGAGTATTACGAATAATTTCGCGTTTTGTAAATTAGCAAGAAATAACTCCATCATCATCAGTGGAACCTCACTATTGTATAAAAGGAAAAATCTTCTCCAGGACTGATGAAATTTATTTTGTTGAAATATTACAATACCGGTTTCGGGTCACCCCGTCGTCAGTTGCAAACTACAATTAATGGAACAACAATTACAACACTACACATTAAAAAGGCCGAACAAATATACCGTCAAAACGAAAAATACATGTGCACCAGGGCACTATATAATACATTGTCAAACCTTGTTTGTTGATAGGTGACTGAAGACTGGAATATGTGGTGTAGAATTATGGCGGGAAAGGCAGCTGTTGGATGTCGGGCGGGACTTTTAAAAATCTTAAAAACATTCTATTATTATTATCAGTTATGCCATTCAGTAAATTTTGTGGATCATTCATTTTGTGTTTTTGTATTTCCATCTCCTCTAATAAGTTTAATCTATGTGACTTTTTCGCGGAGTGTAATAAAAATAGATTTTCTTCTGTGGTAGCATGTTTGGCATCTGAGAGATGACGACCCAATGCTGAATTTGTATTTTTAATGTGTTCTTTAAAATTCTTTTTGACTTAATAGAGCACTACGTATGCCACTAAATGAATCCAAATTTCATACAGAGATACACACCATAATGCAAATTGGTGTGGATAATGGCTATACTTTAACAGACCTACAGCATGTCTACAATAAAATTCATCTATCAAACATTAATAGAATGATTTATCCTCACTTCAAATCAAAAACCAGATACGTCGTCCTAAATTCTGATAGAGCACTAAACAATCAACTTAAAACCACTCTAGAAAAACACCATGTGACAATAGCGGTTAGAACAAAATCAAAAGTAGGGACATATCTGGTCAATTGTAAACAAAAACTTAAGAAAGCGGAGAGAAGCGGCGTTTACGAAATTAAATGTGGTGGTTGCGATAAAATTTACGTTGGACAATCGGGCAGGAATTTAGGGACACGTTTTAAAGAAAACATTAAAAATACAAATTCAGCATTGGGTCGTCATCTCTCAGATGCCAAACATGCTACCACAGAAGAAAATCTATTTTTATTACACTCCGCGAAAAAGTCACATAGATTAAACTTATTAGAGGAGATGGAAATACAAAAACACAAAATGAATGATCCACAAAATTTACTGAATGACATAACTGATATTAATAATAACAGAATGTTTTTAAGATTTTTAAAAGTCCCGCCCGACATCCAACAGCTACCTTTCCCGCCATAATTCTACACCACATATTCCAGTTTTCAGTCACCTATCAACAAACAAGGTTTGACAATGTATTATATAGTGCCCTGGTGCTCATGTATTTTTCGTTTTGACGGTATGTTTGTTCGGCCTTTTTAATGTGCAGTGTTGTAATTGTTGTTCCATTAATTGTAGTTTGCAACTGACGACGGGGTGACCCGAAACCGGTATTGTAATATTTCAACAAAATAAATTTCATCAGTCCTGGAGAAGATTTTTCCTTTTATACAATAGTGAAGTTCCACTGATGATTATGGAGTTATTTCTTGCTAATCCACTTCTGATGTTATCCAATCGAAGAAAACTCAATAAAACAAACAAATCACTGCTATAAAATCACTTTACTGCACACAAACTTTCGCATGAAATATTACAACTCAACTATGACGAATATTGTCCCATTCGACCGGCCACACGCATGATTCCCTCGACCAGGTATATAAAAACTAGATCCACTATATTAAAGCCGGGCTTCACGTATTCGGGTGACAGTAAACATCTAACATATATATATATATATAATCTAGCGTTCACCATATCCACAATATCTCTTTGATCGTTTTCAACATTTCCATGAGGATTATAAGAATTGCGGAGTTTACTAAACGATCCATGGTCCGCAAAGTTTCTGTCCAATGGTAGGAATTTTCTACGACTGGGCATTTCTATGAAAACAATAATAAACCCTTATTATATCACGCTTTTCGTCATTGTAAACGGCATTTTACATCCACAATCAACCACAATGAAGGTTTATTTGGTTAAATGGCAAACCCAACGCTGAGCGCGCCGCTTGATCCAAGTGCATGTTGTTGACGTTGCTTGGCAACGAGTCCGGCGGTCTGTAACGAAGCTCCAGTTAGGTACCTGAAGGTTTTTTTATTATTACACCGTGATTTTAGAAAATAATGCTAATATGTTATACATTGCGGAAATGAGAAAAGACGCGACTATCGGAAAATGCCAAAATTCAACATGGCGCCCATAAGAAAAGCAAAGTTTGGCATTGGTTACGCCGCCATCTTTGATGTTATTTCAAATTAAAAAATGACACTGCATTCCTTGACCAACACAAAAATACGAAACTTTGCCAAATTTAAACATAGGCTCTATCTCCACTAATAAGCGAGATCCGCATAGTGAGCCTCAAAATTAAATCACCTACGGCATAGGTACTCCCATTTATTTTTTTTTGTTTATAAAGCTGGACGAATTAAATTTGCGAAAGTGTTAATAGACAAAAAATGCCATTGTTTGGGATACTCTTGAGGTTAATATGACTTCATCATTGAAATTTAAATAGCACCCTATATTCTTTGTGTGATATTTTCAATCAGGATGACATTCTGAACACAAAAACATATCGATCGTCAATTTTATCACCAACGCAACGCAAAAATAAGTTTTTGTGTGTTAATCTAGGTGGCTATGAAATGGTGAAAATATTGGAAATTTGTCAAATAAATACTAACGAAATCGATTTTGGCCGACATTGCATTACTGGCGCCCTCTAGCGTGATTTAATTGGTTTTCGGCCAGTGAGTCATTTTTTTCACGGGTACCCACACCGTGATTGTTCGACAGAAAACATCTTTCCGATTACAATGATACCAAATACATAATATTTTGTTGAAATTCGTAGCGTACAAATGTTGTTAGAAGCAAGGTAATCGAGAAAAATATTGACCTAATGATCAAAGTTAGCGTACAAATCAAAGAGCTCTATCTTGCAGAAGGATCAGGGATCATGGAAGATACTGTTCTAAAAATATTCAGTGAGCAGATGAATGTTAGGGTGGATCGACGTGGGGTTGGATCGATCAGCAATGGAAAGCAGATAGTGATCATAGAATTAGTGAGCTATCGGACCAGGAAGATGTGTTGCAAAATCTTAAGCAAGTGGTCTAATTCACTGAGGATCTTCGGCTGTAAGTTACAAACTTTTTCAGAGCGCTATAAAAGTTTTATTATAAGAATGTTTGGTATCCGATGGAACTACATATAGCAGGTTTCATAAATAATAATAAAAATATCCTACACACAAGGTTTTAGAATCTTAAAGCCAATCATATGGTTCAACCGTTTTTCCGTATTTTCCGCTTATCTAACGACTAATGTAAGTTAATTGAGTTAATTTTAAAAAATAGTTGTTTCAGCTAAAATTCGGCCACTTGGCTCTGTATTTTTAGCTCAACGTCCATACTAATAAAAACTTATACAATTTCAAAAGTTCGCTAATTGAGTTTTCGATAAATAAACTTTTCTCTAAACTGATACCCATTTGTTTGTACCCGACGTACGCAGAGTTACATGATATCCAAACAAGATAGCGTTCACCAGGAAGACATATTGACGACCTCGCAACAATTAATAACACTCGCCCTACCGAGATCATCTAGAACGGCAAATTCTCCCCAAGTTTGCTAAATTTGTTCACACCCGACGTGTGCAGCAAGCGAAACATTAAGATAGCCTAAGACGAGAACACCATACAGATCATACACTTCGACGTTACACCTGGATATGACACATTTTTATTATTATATTGATTGCGACCATACCCGTTGTACGAACCCACGTTTGCACTAACCACGGGGAAACCCGAAATCAGGATATGCAAGAACAAAAATAAACAATTATACATCGGACAGTGACTATCCCATTGAATTTTAAATTATACTCCACTGATGGACATGGAGACATTCATATTTAATTGTTATAATTAATAATATCATTCTGATTTTTTCGCTAAGTTTGTTGAATTTTATTTGAAAAATATACCGGATAACAATCGCCATAATAACGCCCGATTATTGTTTTATTTATGGAGCTAAGCGCATGAAAGTTGGAGAATATTTTATTTGTGTGATATTTTCAATTAGGGTGACGTTCTGATAAAATAAACATATCGATGGCCATTTTTTGTCACCATGGCAACAAAAACTATGAATTGGTCAAAATATTCGAACATTATCAAATAGACACTAAATAAATCGATTTTGACCGATATTGTATTTCTAACGCCTTCTGGCGTGATTTAATGTGGATTTGGCCAACGAGTCGCCCTGATTATTAGACAGAAAATCTTTTTCCGATTACAATGATTGTGCGTGTGCGTGCGCGTGTGGTGCGCGTGGGCATGAGCGTGGGCGTGCGCGTGGGCGTGTGTGTGCGCGTGTGTACACACATGGGTACACACAAAAAAAGGCTTTCTTGTCCAAAAACTAATTGAATAACGCTAGTGGTCGGAAGTGTTTATTATATAACAATTTTCGACAATGTTAATCAATTCATAGCCGCCTAGATAAAATGCTTTTGTGGTGATAATTATTTTGACTTTTCTCTGCTTTAAACATGTCCACGCTAGGATTTTAAGCAGAATTCATGTATTTGGTATTATTGTAATCGGAAAAATGTTTATGTCGAATAAGCAGGATGTACAATAATGGGGAACACGTGAAAAATTGCGCATTGGCCTAAAAACAATGGCTTCTCGCAAGAGCACGCCAGCAACAAAACATCGGCAAAAAAGAACTATTTTCACCATTTCACAGCCACTTAGATTAACATATAAGATAAGACTAAATAAAAAACTGATATTTTCGTTGCCTTGGTGATAAAAGTTGACGATCGATTTGTGTTTAGGTAAATTTTCAAATATAACGCTATTTCTGGAATAAAAAGAAAGTCACACTAAAGTCAAGAACATCGAAACAAAATGTTATTCGTCTCGCGATATCAATAAAGATATATAACGGCATACCTGTGGCTCTGTGTACAGAGTTTTTTTTTTTAACAAGAGGCTGGGTTACCTATGGCCTAGGTTACTCTGTACAGTTTTTTTTAAACTAGAGCACACTAGAATCCAATTACTTATTTTTTTATTCAACAGTAATCCTTATTTAATTGGAACTTTTTTCCTCGTCTATTTTTACCAACGAGTTGTTTCTTACCTTTTTGGTAAGGGCGCCCCGCCTCGCCCTGCCTTGCATTGTCAATAATTTTTATGCGGTTGTCCGGGTTACCCGGACAAAAATGTGCCACCGGCTGGGAACATGGCAAGGTGAAGTAAACATTGTGGGCCTGCATGACAGTTGCAGCAGAGAAGTAGCCCCGTAATACAAATACACAAAAACCACTCTGCGAAATATACTTATCGTTTAGTGAGTGGTGCTTTTGACACCACTCAATCTAGGACAATCTGGGGTTCCTCTGCAAATATTTACATGAATACCCTACTAACTAACACTTCATGAAAATGGAGACCATTCTATTCATTTTTATACAGAAGTGTGATCCCTATTTCTTCTTTTCCTCTATTTCTATTCAGTAATGTAATGATGTAATGAATTACAATATATATGCCACACTGCAAAGAATGTTGGTATGGATATATATTATAATTATAATATTTTATTGTATATATATATATATATATATATATATATATATATATATAAACTAAATTATTACATTTCTATTTGCCTTATTATAATAGTTTTTTTATTCAATTCTTTGGGAAAACGGCAACAATAAAGTTTTTAGTTTTTTAATTTTCGATATTTCGCCTATAACATAGGCTTCCTCAGGAAATCTACAAGGAACGTTTTTTAAACAAATAAATACGTACTAAATATACTATAAACTAGTGGACCTGTGACCGTCTAAATAGGTAGATCAGTGAAGTCGGTACATCGCAGGACGATTCCTCATAATAGACAGCATAAATAAAAACTGGCTGTCTTAAAAAAAGACTTTCTTCGCAAAATCAAACTTTTAAGTTGATATAAAGTTGTTTCTATGGACTCATAATATATACAACAACAAAAATGGCTCAATTAAAATAATAGTCTCTCCCGCCAGTGAAAAACAAATATAATTGGTCGAAGTAAATTTGATTTTCTTTTTGAAGGTTGCTTCTTCTTTTCAAGTTTAATCATTTTAACAATACGTATGGTGTGAAACAAAAGTATAAAAAATATAGTATTCTAATGCAACGTACTTAAATTGCATAAAATGTAGTAATTTTAACAAATTTAGCTTATGGTAGGTTTAGTCAGCATTCCGCAGTCGCCAATTAGCCGAAATTTAACCGTAGGAAAATATCTCGCCGCTTATACAGATAAATTAAGAATTCCGTAACGGTGGGTGCGCAGTAGAAACTGTCAGATTTAACCCGCAAAATGTTTGTTTTGAAACTGTAAATGCTACTGAATGGCAACAAAAACCATCTTCATTGGTGATCCTTCAAATAAAATTGTATCACGGCGTATTTTTATGTTTGTTTTGTCAAATAAATATTTTATATGAAATAAATTCTATTTGAATAGGAGGCGCCATCTTGTGATTTGCACGTAAAGTTTGGTGGCACATGGTGCGTCTTTCTTTCTGCACGTTATTAATGTAATGTTATTAGTTTTTCGCGACACCGTTTTGTCCCTGTGAAATGCATCTTAATCTTAATTGTAAATAATTCATTGTAGTAATTTTGTTAGTAGTTTAATGATACTCCGACAGATGGCTCCAAATTAGGGAACGACCTGAAAGTTAAAACATTACGTCCTTTTCTAGGAAACATTAATTTAATCCCAGTGCTGTCTAAACCAATATACGGTTTCCGTATATTTTAACTTGTTAAGAAGTTAAGACGTTCAATTGCGTTGCGGCTACGAAAAGCTGACTAAACGCACCATTACTTTCATAATCAATACAAACTACAACGACAAATATAACAATTGTTTTTTCTTCAAGTGGCTAAAATGATTTTAACAAAAATGTAAAAAAAAATTAGACCCCTTGCGGAAGACCCAGATTGCTTTCAATTGAGCAAAATTTGTTGGTGGTATACGTGGGTCCATAGAGACAACTTTTTATCAACTTATATAATGTAAATTGTCAATTTGTCAAATTAAACACTAAGTTATTTTTAATATAATGGCATGCTTTTGGCCCAGAAACTACAATCTAGTCTTATATAGAGAGCTTTATTGCAAAAAAAAATGTTTGATATGCTTTTTTATTTTAGATTTTATTAAAGATGTTTGTCACTTGAAAAAAAAAACAGTTGTTAGATTTTGTTCCCAATTAATTACATAGAATACAAAAAACGCTGTAATTGTTACAATTACTTAATTTTATGCCAAGCGCAGGAAACCTAAATCTTGCAGTAAAGTAATATTTTTATACTATTAATTCACAACCAATAGTTAAAAATTTTCAACTTGATAAATACTTTAAGCTAACTACAAAAAAAAAACACAACTGACAAAAATTAAAAACATTAGGCCTCTGGTGGGAGACCTATTTTTTTCTTAATTGGGTCAATCTTGAAGTTGTATGTGATATGTGATGATGTGATATGTGGGTTCATAGAGACAACGTAAATCAACTTAACACTGATTTTCCAAAAAGTTCTTTTTATACACCCTACAGCTTGGTTGGTCACTACTTATACATATTGGTATTGTAGTTTAATAACATTGTAGATATATTGGAGAATCTGTAATACATGTATAAGTATTTTTAAATACCTTTTTCGTAGTTATATTGATATGATAACCGGTAAAACAAATAAATAAACAAACCTCTATTAAATTATAGACATACTTTATTGTAACTTCATTATTGTACAAACAAAAGCAAAAATTACCAGTAAAGTGATAATGAAATAAGTATGTAAAACATATGATTGAGGCTAAAAATTAAATTAGTTACTTTACAGAGAATGTTCATATAATAATATATTTGTACAACAATTACATCATTGTATAAATATGTATATATTACAGAAAACAATAAAAGAAGTAATAAATGAAATATTTACAAATTTAAATATTTCTTCGTAACATGTTGGTATTGTTTTTTTTTTCAAGTGACAAACATGATCTTAATAAAAATGTAAAAAAAAATTAGGTCCCTTGCTGAAGACCTAGATTGCTTTCAATTGGGCAAAATTTGTTGATAGTATACATGGGTCCATAGAAACAACTTTTTATCAACCTATATGATGTCAATTGTATATTTGTCAAATTTAACATTAAGTTATTTTTTATATACTGGCATGTTGTTGGTTCAGCAACTACAATCTACACTTATAAGCTTTATTGAAAAAAAATATTTTTGATTTTTTTTAAGTTAAAGATGTTTGTTACTTGAAAAAAAATATAATTGTTAGATTTTGTTCCCAGTTAATTTACATGGAATACAAAAAAAAAAGTTTTAATTGTTAAAATTACTCAATTTTATGCCAAGTGCAGGAGAACTAAATCTTGCAGTAGAGTAATATTTTTATACTATTATTTCACAATCTATAGTTAAAAATTTTCAACTTGAAAAATACTTTACCCTTACTAAAAAAAAAAAACATTTGAAACAAAATATAAACTTTAGGCTTCTTGTGGGAGACCTATTTTTTTCTTAATTGTGTCAACCTTGTTGATGTTATATGTGGGTTCATAGACAACTTAAATCAATTTAAAACTTTGATTTTCCAAAAAGTTTTTTTTATACACTGTACTGCTTGGTTGGTCACTACTCATACAGATTGGTATTGTAGATTAATAACATTAGTATTTTTAAGATTAGTATTTTTAAATAACAAATAAACAATGATAAATAAGTATGTAAAACATATGATTGAGGTTAAAAATTAAATTAGTTCCTTTACAGAGACTGTGCATATTAACATATATTTATAGAACGATTGCACATCATTCTATACATGTGTATACATATGTATATATTACAGAAAACAATAAAATAAGCAAAAAAATGGAGTATTTACAAATTTAAATATTTCTTCGTAACATATACCTGTTAATTTGAATAGACTCTTTTTCCATAATCGCCCCTGAGAAAACGTTTTGTCAATTTACACGTACCTACGTAGCATCCCACCTTTTAGTCGTAGAAAATGCCACATTTAGCTGGCCGTGTGCAAAGGGGGTTGAAGTACATACATTCCAACTAAATCCAAAGTTTGTCCACATTTATGGTTATAGCAATACAGACCTTGATTGGAAATTGTATTCTTTGTAATATGATTGGTGCGTATGTATATGAAATTGAAAATCACATTGGCCGAATCACAAATGTTGATATAACTTTCTTTAAACCAAAATTAGATTCCTTGTTCCTCCATGCTATTTTTCACATCGTAGATGTTATCCGCAAAAATCAAATTAAAATAAATTCAACTAAATATACAAAAATTAATCTAACCTCAAAATAATATAAAATAGTTTAATTCCTTCAAATTCTTGTACTAAATGTTTGATTAGAGGAAAAGTTCTTGTTTATTTTCTTTGGAGTCATCCTCATTTCTGGCATAATGAGCTGATGTTCACGTTCTAGGCTACTTTCTTGCGCTCTGTCAATTCGCACACTATTTTAATTTCTGCGTTCTTGTAGTTTGTAGGGGCTATGGTATGGTAGAACTGAGTTATATGCCATCTCTGTCTTTCGATATACTTTGACCTGGAAGATGTTTTGTATGTGGGGCTAAATACGTACAATTTATTACTGTACGACAGTTTGTTTACATCCTGAAATTATTAATAAATAAGTAAATGTGTTCTACAAATAATCTGTAATAAAATCACCTTATGCTATGCGTGCGGTTGTTTGTGAAATTTCACCATCAAAATATTAGGTTAGGACGTTAGGTAATAGGTGGTTGTTCTTCACATTGGCGCTGTCCGCAGACCCGACTGGCGTACATGGGTGCCATCTAAGCTATGTCTCAAACTGTAATCAATTAGAGGTAAAATAGGTGGCCAAATTTAAACGAAAAGCTAATCATCTCTATTAATTTACTTACTGTGTTTTCGTAGCAGATTAACTGCGCGGTGACATTCGCTATTTGTCAAATTTTACCAGATCATTCCAATAATGCTTGTATGTATTGAAGGTATTAAGTACGTATACAAATTGCTTAGCTCTGTACAGATACCCACTGCAATGTGAATAGGTTATGTTATGATGAGGTTATGGTGGTTGCGTTTTTGACGTTTCTAGCTCGCAGCCATGACGACGCGTAATAAACAGCTGTTGGAATGTTGAGGCTCTTTCACCAAAATCGCTCGGGTTTTGGAAAATTTTGAAGCAAAAACGCCCCAGAGGCCGTTTTTCGTCGATTTCGAAAACTCACGCAACGTAGAATTGTCCATTTAGGGCGAACGTCACGCTCCGCGCGACTGAAATGCCTGCTCCATTTTTTCCATAAGCAATTAAGAATCGACTTTTTGGCTTGTGAAACACCGATTTAAAATCGTTCAATTGCGTTTACTTAATATAGACTAGTATACCTGTGACCGTCTAAATAGGTAGATCAGTGAAGTCGGTACATCGCAGAACGATTCCTCATAATAGACAGCATAAATAAATATTGGCTGTCTTAAAAAAAAAGACTTTCTTCGCAAAACCAAACATCTAAGTTGATATAAAGTTGTTTCTATGGACTCATAATATATACAACAACAAAAATGTCTCAATTAAAAAAAGAGTCTCTCCCGCCAGTGAAAAACAAATATAATTTGTTGAAGTAAATTTGATTTTCTTTTTGAAGGTTGCTTCTTCTTTTCAAGTTTAATCATTTTAACAATATGGTATGGTGTGAAACAAAAGTATAAAAAATTAAGTATTCTAATGCAACGTACTTAAATTGCATAAAATGTAGTAATTTTAACAAATTTAGCTTATGGTGGGTTTAGTCAGCATTCCGTAGTCGCAAATTAGCCGAAATTTAACCGTAGGAAAATATCTCGCCGCTTATACAGATAAATTAAGAATTCCTTAACGTAACGGTGGGTGCGCAGTAGAAACTGTCAGATTTAACCCGCAAAATGTTTGTTTTGAAACTGCAAATGCTACTGAATGGCAACAAAAACCATCTTCATCGGTGATCCTACAAATAAAATTGTATCACGGCGCATTTTTATGTTTGTTTTGTCAAATAAATATTTTATATGAAATAAATTCTATTTGAATAGGAGGCGCCATCTTGTGATTTGCACGTAAAGTTTGGTGGCACATGGTGCGTCTTTCTTTCTGCACGTTATTAATGTAATGTTATTAGTTTTTCGCGACACCGTTTTGTCCCTGTGAAATGCATCTTAATCTTTATTGTAAATAATTCATTGTAGTACTCCGACAGATGGCACCAAATTAGGGAACGACCTGAAAGTTAAAACATTACGTCCTTTTCTAGGAAACATTAGTTTAATCCCAGTGCTGTCTAAACCAATATACGGTTTCCGTATATTTTAACTTGTTAAGAAGTTAAGACGTTCAATTGCGTTGCGGCTACGAAAAGCTGACTAAACGCACCATTACTTTCATAATCAGTTCAAACTACATCAACAAATATAACAATTGTTTTTTTTTCAAGTGGCTAAAATGATTTTAACAAAAATGTAAAAAAAAATTAGACCCCTTGCGGAAGACCCAGATTGCTTTCGATTGGGAAAAATTTGTTGGTGGTATACGTGGGTCCATAGAGACAACTTTTTATCAACTTATATAATGTAAATTGTCAATTTGTCAAATTAAACACTAAGTTATTTTTAATATAATGGCATGTTTTTGGCCCAGAAACTACAATCTACTCTTATATAGAGAGCTAAATTGCAAAAAAAAAAATTTTTGACTTGCTTTTTTATTTTATATTTTATTAAAGATGTTTGTCACTTGAAAAAAAAACAATTGTTAGATTTTGTTCCCAATTAATTTACATAGAATACAAAAAACGCTGTAATTGTTACAATTACTTAATTTTATGCCAAGCGCAGGAAACCTAAATCTCGCAGTAAAGTAATATTTTTATACTATTATTTCACAACCAATAGTTAAAAATTTTCAACTTGATAAATACTTTAAGCTAACTACAAAAAAAAACACAACTGAAAAAAATTAAAAACATTAGGCCTCTGGTGGGAGACCTATTTTTTTCTTAATTGGGTCAATCTTGAAGTTGTATGTGATATGTGATGATGTGATATGTGGGTTCATAGAGACAACGTAAATCAACTTAACACTGATTTTCCAAAAAGTTCTTTTTATACACCCTACAGCTTGGTTGGTCACTACTTATACAGATTGGTATTGTAGTTTAATAACATTGTAGATATATTGGAGAATCTGTAATACATGTATAAGTATTTTTAAATACCTTTTTCTTAGTTATATTGATATGATAACTGGTAAAACAAATAAATAAACAAACCTCTAGTAAATTATAGACATACTTTATTGTAACTTCATTATTGTACAAACAAAAGCAAAAATTACCAGTAAAGTGATAATGAAATAAGTATGTAAAACATATGATTGAGGCTAAAAATTAAATTATTTACTTTACAGAGAATGTTCATATAATATATATTTGTACAACAATTACATCATTGTATAAATATGTATATATTACAGAAAACAATAAAATAAGTAATAAATGGAATATTTACAAATTTAAATATTTCTTCGTAACATGTTGGTATTGTTTTTTTTAGTGACAAACATGATCTTAATAAAAATGTAAAAAAAAATTAGGTCCCTTGCTGAAGACCTAGACTGCTTTCAATTGGGCAAAATTTGTTGATAGTATACATGGGTCCATAGAAACAACTTTTTATCAACTTATATAATGTCAATTGTATATTTGTCAAATTTAACATTGTTATTTTTTATATACTGGCATGTTGTTGGTTCAGCAACTGCAATCTACACTTATAAGCTTTATTAAAAAAAAATATTTTTGATTTTTTTTTAAGTTAAAGATGTTTGTTACTTGAAAAAAAAAATATAATTGTTAGATTTTGTTCCCAGTTAATTTACATGGAATACAAAAAAAAAGCTTTAATTGTTAAAACTACTCAATTTTATGCCAAGTGCAGGAGACCTAAATCTTGCAGTAGAGTAATATTTTTATACTATTATTTCACAATCTATAGTTAAAAATTTCCAACTTGAAAAATACTTTACCCTTACTACAAAAAAAAAACATTTGAAACAAAATATAAACTTTAGGCTTCTTGTGGGAGACCTATTTTTTTCTTAATTGTGTCAATCGTGTTGATGTTATATGTGGGTTCATAGACAACTTAAATCAACTTAAAACTTTGATTTTCCAAAAAGTTTTTTTTATACACTGTACTGCTTGGTTGGTCACTACTCATACAGATTGGTATTGTAGATTAATAACATTAGTATTTTTAAGATTAGTATTTTTAAATAACAAATAAGCAATGATAAATAAGTATGTAAAACATATGATTGAGGTTAAAACTTAAATTAGTTCCTTTACAAAGACTGTGCATATTAACATACATTTGTAGAACGATTGCACATCATTCTATACATGTGTATACATATGTATATATTACAGAAAACAATAAAATAAGCAAAAAAATGGAGTATTTACAAATTTAAATATTTCTTCGTAACATATACCTGTTAATTTGAATAGACTCTTTTTCCATAATCGCCCCTGAGAAAACGTTTTGTCAATTTACACGTACCTACGTAGCATCCCACCTTTTAGTCGTAGAAAATGCCACATTTAGCTGGCCGTGTGCAAAGGGGGTTGAAGTAAATACATTCCAACTAAATCCAAAGTTTGTCCACATTTATGGTTATAGCAATACAGACCTTGATTGGAAATTGTATTCTTTGTAATATGATTGGTGCGTATGTATATGAAATTGAAAATCACATTACGGGTGACCGAGACTTACGATTGGCCGTATCACAAATGTTGATATAACTTTCTTTAAACCAAAATTAGATTCCTTGTTCCTCCATGCTATTTTTCACATCGTAGATGTTATCCGCAAAAATCAAATTAAAATAAATTCAACTAAATATACAAAAATTAATCTAACCTCAAAATAATATAAAATAGTTTAATTCCTTCAAATTCTTGTACTAAATGTTTGATTAGAGGAAAAGTTCTTGTTTATTTTCTTTGGAGTCATCCTCATTTCTGGCATAATGAGCTGATGTTCACGTTCTAGGCTTCTTTCTTGCGCTCTGTCAATTCGCACACTATTTTAATTTCTGCGTTCTTGTAGTTTGTAGAGGCTATGGTCGAACTGAGTTATATGCCATCTGTGTCTTTCGATATACTTTGACCTGGAAGATGTTTTGTATGTGGGGCTAAATACGTACAATTTATTACTGTACGACAGTTTGTTTACAACCTAAAATTAATAATAAATAAGTAAATGTGTTCTACAAATAATCTGTAATAAACTCACCTTATGCTATGCGTTCGGTTGTTTGTGAAATTTCACCATCAAAATATTAGGTTAGGACGTTAGGTAATAGGTGGTGGTTCTTGACATTGGCGCTGTCCGCAGACCCGACTGGTGTACATGGGTGCCATCTAAGCTATGTCTCAAACTGTCATCAATTAGAGGTAAAGTAGGCGGCCAAATTTAAACGAAAAGCTATAATCATCTCTATTAATTTACTTACTGTGTTTTCGTAGCAGATTAACTGCGCGGTGACATTCGCTATTTGTCAAATTATTCCAGATCATTCCAATTATGCTTGTATGTATTGAAGGTATTAAGTACGTATACAAATTGCTTAGCTCTGTATAGATACCCACTGCAATGTGAATAGGTTATGTTATGATGAGGTTATGGTGGTTGCGTTTTTGGCGTTTCTAGCTCGCAGCCATGACGACGCGGAATAAACAGCTACTGAAATGTTGAGGTCCTTTCACCAAAATCGCTCGCGTTTCGGAAAATTTTGAAGCAAAAACGCCCGAGAGGTCGTTTTTCGTCGATTTCGAAAACTCACGCAACGTAGAATGGTCCATGCGGGGGGACAGTCGCGCTCCGCGCGACCGAAATGCCTTCCCCATTTTTTCCATAAGCAATTAAGAATGGATTTTTTGGCAGGTGAAACACCGATTTAAAATCGTTCAATTGCGTTTACTTAATATAGACTGGTGGACCTGTATATCGCCTATTTAGGTAGATCAGTGAATTCGGTAAAGTCAAAAAAACACAGTTGCCACCGCCAATATAATTAGGCTTAATAAATGTTGAAAATTGGGTACATAACCAGCCATGAGGTACATATTTCTCTGTTACTCAATATTTGGCGAGTCTGCTGTCAAAATAAATTACAATTACAACTACAATCTTTAGTTTACCCTCAAAACTTTCTTTTATCCCTAAGGTAAAGATACTACTTTTGGAGGGAAACCGCCCAAATGTGAGAGATAATCCCCCAATCTGGTAACAGTGCACTGCTTTTTTATATAATAGCATGTGGTTGGCTAAGCAACTACAGTATACCGTATATAGATAACATTATTGAAAAAATTAAAATTGATTTGTCATTTTTTTTCTTTCAGTTAATATGAAAGATGTTTGTCACTTGAAAAAAAAATGTTAGATTTATTTTTCCCAATACCGACTTAAATGAACTACAAAAATAAGCTAAATTTGTTCAAATTACTCAATTTTATGCCAAGTTGCATTAGCATAATATTTTTGATACTTTATAGTTCTGGTTTTTGTTTTGATATTGGACAAACACTATACAGCCAGATGCTCACTTTTTAAATAAAATAAAACGTAAAATATAAAACAAATTTATAAATTTGTATACCAGTATCTACCTTTCCTCCTTCGTAAAAACAAACGGGAAATATGTTAGAGTACCCTCGTCAAGCAAGATAAAACACACATAATAAAATAATGTGAAAATATTTAATTTAAAATTTATTAATGTCTACTATAAACAAAAAACAATTTAGTTAACAAATGAAATTGATAGAAATCTTAATGATAGATCTAGTAATAATACAATAGGTATATAATACCCAAAACTAATACCTAAAATTAATATTATCTAATCTTGAGATGATTTAACCCATTTAATTGTTTAAGATTTATTGCCTGCACCTCACTGACAAAAAATGCATTTGGTTGCCGTGACCACATGAACTAAATTATTATTTACAAAAATTTAACGTCATACCCAAAGATACCAAAATTTGCATACCACTTGATATGCCCATTCAAATTCATTTGAATTCATAGGTATTAGAAGGCTTGCAGCTTAGAGGGCTTTATCACCCATCTCCAATAAATCATTCAGAAAACAATGAACTAAAATTATTAGTTTTTTTTTATACGCTCACGTAAACATTAAATTCCATACCAGTTAACTTCATGTGGTAAACTGAGTGACGTATGCTATAAGTTACCAGACAGACCTATCTATTTTTAGTAACCTTGCGTCATAGCCAAATCTAAAGTACAGGTAGGCACTTTAAACTGCAATATAAAAATATATCCCTTTACTGTCGACAATGATTATTATCGACTGCGGCCCCTTGGTCTCTCCGGTACTCCCTTGGTACGCCCAATATCTTTTGGGTCAAGTTTTTTCTTAAATAAATAATTGTTTGCCACTTTGTTATGGTAGCTTGTCTACGCAAAGCAAGTTGCTGTTATTCGGAAAGACCTGGAACCATTTCCACTGCGTGTGTACTCTTTTCATCATACCACATTACCTGCAAAAATATTAAATTAACAAAAGCTACGCATTCTAAACTCAAAACTAACCTCAATGTTGCCAACAAATTGATGAATTCCATATAATTCTCTTACTGTATTTTAGTTTAATCTGGAGAAACCACTCGAAAGAACCACGGGCAGTTCAAAGTAGTTTGAAGTGGGTGATCAGCCTTTGCAACAAAATTTTGCTGGGGACCATATTCCGAGCCATTGGAGGCTTTTTTCAGGCGCCTCTATCAATTCCACACCCTATTGATCTTCTACTACTTCTTGCTCTTGCAGCTAAATTTTGTATAGCGCATGTATAGTGTTCATTCAAACTTATGTATAATTATAGGTTATGTGACGATATTTCACGCCCGCTAGGGGCGCTAGTAGCAGAAATATCTTGTGGTGCCATCTAATATGTAACCTCTCAAGAGTTGTATTCGTATTAGGTAAAAATAGGTTCTGAGCGGTGCTTTCACGTTGGGTTTGAGACGCGAACTTTTCACAAATAACATTCATTGGATCGATACACATTCTTCAAACAAATATTAACGCAAAGGCAAATAATCACGAATTAATAATTATTATTATAGGTACAACATGGTTATAGGTTTGTCAAAGATTATTTGTGGGTACGGACTACGGAGTTTGTGCTTTTAGGCCCCCGCAGATAATGAAATCGCTTAGCTTTGTACATACCAATGTGAATAGGTTATGGTTGTGTTTTTGACGTTTCTAGCTCGCAGCCATGACGACGCGACATAAACAGCTACTGAAATGTTGAGGTCCTTTCACCAAAATCGCTCGCGTTTCGGAAAATTTAGAAGCAAAATCGCCCGAGAGGCCGTTTTTCGTCGATTTCGAAAACTCACGCAACGTAGAATGGTCCGTTTAGGGTGACGGTCGCGTTTCGCGCGCCCGGAAAAGGTTCCCCATATTTTCCATAAGCAATTAAGAATGGACATTTTGGCAGGTGAAACACCGATTTAAAATCGTTCAATTGCGTTTACTTAATATAGACTAGTGGACCTGTATATCGCCTATTTAGGTAGATCAGTGAATTCGGTAAAGTCAAAAAAACACAGTTGCCACCGCCAATAAAATTAGGCTTAATAAATGTTGAAAATTTGGTACACAACCAGCCATGAGGTACATATTTCTCTGTTACTCAATATTTGGCGAGTCTGCTGTCAAAATAAATTACAATTACAACTACAATATTTAGTTTACCCTCAAAACTTTCTTTTATCCCTAAGGTAAAGATACTACTTTTGGAGGGAAACCGCCCAAATGTGAGAGAAAATCCCCCAATCTGGTAACAGTGCACTGCTTTTTTATATAATAGCATGTGGTTGGCTAAGCAACTACAGTATACCGTATATAGATAACGTTATTGAAAAAATTAAAATTGATTTGTCATTTTTTTTCTTTCAGTTAATATGAAAGATGTTTGTCACATGAAAAAAAAATGTTAGATTTACTTTTCCCAATACCGACTTAAATGAACTACAAAAATAAGCTAAATTTGTTCAAATTACTCAATTTTATGCCAAGTGCGGAAGACCTAAACATTGCATTAGCATAATATTTTTAATACTTTATAGTTCTGGTTTTTGTAATAATAATAAAATAAATTTATAAATTTGTATACCAGTATCTACCTTTCCTCCTTCGTAAAAACAAACGGGAAATATGTTAGAGTACCCTCGTCAAGCAAGATAAAACACACATAATAAAATAATGTGAAAATATTTAATTTAAAATTTATTAATGTCTACTATAAACAAAAAACAATTTAGTTAACAAATGAAATTGATAGAAATCTTAATGATAGATCTAGTAATAATACAATAGGTATATAATACCCAAAACTAATACCTAAAATTAATATTATCTAATCTTGAGATGATTTAACCCATTTAATTGTTTAAGATTTATTGCCTGCACCTCACTGACAAAAAATGCATTTGGTTGCCGTGACCACATGAACTAAATTATTATTTACAAAAATTTAACGTCATACCCAAAGATACCAAAATTTGCATACCACTTGATATGCCCATTCAAATTCATTTGAATTCATAGGTATTAGAAGGCTTGCAGCTTAGAGGGCTTTATCACCCATCTCCAATAAATCATTCAGAAAACAATGAACTAAAATTATTAGTATTTTGTTATACGCTCACGTAAACATTAAATTCCATACCAGTTAACTTCATGTGGTAAACTGAGTGACGTATGCTATAAGTTACCAGACAGACCTATCAATTTTTAGTAACCTTGCGTCATAGCCAAATCTAAAGTACAGGTAGGCACTTTAAACTGCAATATAAAAATGTATCCCTTTACTGTCAACAATGATTATTATCGACTGCGGCCCCTTGGTCTCTCCGGTACTCCCTTGGTACGCCCAATATCTTTTGGGTCAAGTTTTTTCTTAAATAAATAATTGTTTGCCACTTTGTTATGGTAGCTTGTCTACGCAAAGCAAGTTGCTGTTATTCGGAAAGACCTGGAACCATTTCCACTGCGTGTGTACTCTTTTCATCATACCACATTACCTGCAGAAATATTAAATTAACAAAAGCTACGCATTCTAAACTCAAAACTAACCTCAATGTTGCCAACAAATTGATGAATTCCATATAATTCTCTTACTGTATTTTAGTTTAATCTGGAGAATCCATTCGAAAGAACCACGGGCAGTTCAAAGTAGTTTGAAGTGGGTGATCAGCCTTTGCAACAAAATTTTGCTGGGGACCATATTCCGAGCGATTGGAGGTTCTTTTCAGGCGCCTCTATCAATTCCACACCCTATTGATCTTCTACTACTTCTTGCTCTTGCAGCTAAATTTTGTATAGTGCATGTATAGTGTTCATTCAAACTTATGTATAATTATAGGTTATGTGACGATATTTCACGCCCGCTAGGGGCGCTAGTAGCAGAAATATCTTGTGGTGCCATCTAATATGTAACCTCTCAAGAGTTGTATTCGTATTTGGTTAAAATAGGTTCTGAGCGGTGCTTTCACGTTGGGTTTGAGACGCGAACTTTTCACAAATAACATTCATTGGATCGATACACATTCTTCGAACAAATATTAACGCAAAGGCAAATAATCACGAATTAATAATTATTATTATACGTACAACATTGTTATACGTTTCTCAAACATTATTTGTGAGTACGGACTACGGAGTTTGTGCTTTAGGCCCCCGCAGATAATGAAATCGCTTAGCTTTGTACATACCAATGTGAATAGGTTATGGTTGCGTTTTTGACGTTTCTAGCTCGCAGCCATGACGACGCGGAATAAACAGCTACTGAAATGTTGAGGTCCTTTCACCAAAATCGCTCGCGTTTCGGAAAATTTTGAACCAAAAACGCCCGAGAGGTCGTTTTTCGTCGATTTCGAAAACTCACGCAACGTAGAATGGTCCATTTAGGGGGACAGTCGCGCTCCGCGCGACTGAAATGCCCTCCCCATTTTTTCCATAAGCAATTAAGAATGGATTTTTTGGCAGGTGAAACACCGATTTAAAATCGTTCAATTGCGTTTACTTAATATAGACTAGTGGACCTGTGACCGTCTAAATAGGTAGATCAGTGAATAGGTACATCGCAAGAATCGATAGACCGCATATACACTGGCTGTCTTAAAATAAGACTTTTTTGCAAAATCAAAATTTTAAGTTGTTTCTATGGACTCATATATACAACAACAAAAATTGCTCAATTAAAAAAATAATCTCTCCCGCAAGTGAAAAGAAAATATAATTTGTCGCAATAAATTTGATTTTCTTTTTGAAGGTTGCTTTTTCTTTTCAAGTAGTATAATTTTAACAATACGTATGGTGTGAAACAAAAGTATAAAAAATATAGTATTCTAATGCAACGTACTTAAATTGCATAAAATTTAGTAATTTTAACAAATTTAGCTGACTTTTATTATCAATACAAACTACAACGACAAATCTAACAATTGTTTTTTTCATGTGGCAAAAATGATTTTAATAAAAATGTAAAAAAGTTTTAGACTCCTTGCGGAAGACCCAGATAGCTTTCAATTGGGCAAAATTTGGTGGTGGTATACGTGGGTCCGTAGAGATAACTTTTTATCAACATATAATGTAAATTGGTAATTTGTCAAATTAAACACTAAGTTATTTTTCATTTAATGGCATGTTTTTGGCCCAGCAACTACAATCTACTCTTATATAGAGCTTTATTGCAAAAAAAAATATTTTTGGTGTTTTTTTATTTTAGATTTAAATAAAGATGTTTGCCACTTGAAAAAAAAAACAATTGTTAGATTTTGTTCCCAGTTAATTTACATGGAATACAAAAAAAAAGCTTCAATTGTTAAAATTACTCAATTTTAAAACCTAAATCTTGCAGTAAAGTAATATTTTTATACTATTATTTCACAACCTATAGTTAAAAATTTTCAACTTGATAAATACTTTAAGCTAACTACAAAAAAAAACAATTCAAAAAAATTAAAAACATTAGGCCTTTGGTGGGAGACCTACTTTTCTTCTTAATTGGGTCAATCTTGTTGATGTTATATGTGGGTTCATAGAGACAACTTAAAACTGATTTTCCAAAAAGTTGTTTTTATACACCCTACAGCTTGGTTGGTCACTACTTATACAGATTGGTATTGTAGATTAATAACATTGTAGATATATTGGATAATCTGTATAATAAGTATTTTTAAATACGTTTTTCTCCTACTATTTAGTTACATTGGCATGATAACTGGTAAAACAAATAAATAAACAAACCTCTATTAAATTATAGACATACTTTATTGTAACTTCATTTGTACAAACAAAAGCAAAAATTACCAGTAAAGTGATAATGAAATAAGTATGTAAAACATATGATTGAGCCTAAAAATTAAATTAGTTACTTTACAGAGAATGTTCATATAATATATATTTGTACAACAATTACATCATTGTATAAATATGTATATATTACAGAAAACAATAAAATAAGTAATAAATGGAATATTTACAAATTTAAATATTTCTTCGTAACATGTTGGTATTGTTTTTTTTTTTCAAGTGACAAACATGATCTTAATAAAAATGTAAAAAAAAAATTAGGTCCCTTGCTGAAGACCTAGATTGCTTTCAATTGGGCAAAATTTCTTGATAGTATACATGGGTCCATAGAAACAACTTTTTATCAACTTATATAATGTCAATTGTATTTTTGTCAAATTTAACATTAAGTTATTTTTTATATACTGGCAGGTTGTTGGTTCAGCAACTACAATCTACAATATAAGCTTTATTGAAAAAAATATTTTTGATTTATTTTTTTTTAAAATTAAAGATGTTTGTTACTTGAAAAAAAAATTTATAATTGTTAGATTTCGTTCCCAGTTAATTTACATGGAATACAAAAAAAAGCTTTAATTGTTAAAATTACTCAATTTTATGCCAAGTGCAGGAGACCTAAATCTTGCAGTAGAGTAATATTTTTATACTATTATTTCAAAATCTATAGTTAAAAATTTTCAACTTGAAAAATACTTTACCCTTACTACAAAAAAAAACAATTGAAACAAAATATAAACTTTAGGCTTCTTGTGGGAGACCTATTTTTTTCTTAATTGTGTCAATCTTGATGTTATATGTGGGTTCATAGACAACTTAAATCAACTTAAAACTTTGATTTTCCAAAAAGTTTTTTTATACACTGTACTGCTTGATTGGTCACTACTCATACAGATTGGTATTGTAGAGTAATAACATTAGTATTTTTAAGATTAGTATTTTTAAATAACAAATAAGCAATGATAGATAAGTATGTAAAACATATGATTGAGGTTAAAAATTAAATTAGTTCCTTTACAGAGACTGTGCATATTAACATATATTTGTAGAACGATTGCACATCATTCTATACATGTGTATACATATGTATATATTACAGAAATCAATAAAATAAGCAAAAAAATGGAGTATTTACAAATTTAAATATTTCTTCGTAACATGTACCTGTTAATTTGAATAGACTCTTTTTCCATAATCGCCCCTGAGAAAACGTTTTGTCAATTTACACGTACCTACGTAGAATCCCACCTTCTAGTCGTAGAAAATGCCACATTTAGCTGGCCGTGTGCAAAAAGGGGTTGAAGTAAATACATGCCAACTAAATCCAAAGTTTGTCCACATTTATAGTTATAGCAATACAGACCTTGATTGGAAATTGTATTCTTTGTAATATGATTGGTGCGTATGTATATGAAATTGAAAATCACATTACGGGTGACCGAGACTTACGATTAGCGGAATCACAAATGTTGATATAACTTTCTTTAAACCAAAATTAGATTCCTTGTTCCTCCAGGCTATTTTTCACATCGCAGATGTTATCCGCAAAAATCAAATTAAAATAAATTCAACTAAATATACGAAAATTAATCTAACCTCAAAATAATATAAAATAGTTTAATTCCTTCAAATTCTTGTACTAAATGTTTGATTAGAGGAAAAGTTCTTGTTTATTTTCTTTGGAGTCATCCTCATTTCTGGCATAATGAGCTGATGTTCACGTTCTAGGCTTCTTTCTTGCGCTCTGTCAATTCGCACACTATTTTAATTTCTGCGTTCTTGTAGTTTGTAGGGGCTATGGTATGGTAGAACTGAGTTATATGCCATCTGTGTCTTTCGATATACTTTGACCTGGAAGATGTTTTGTATGTGGGGCTAAATACGTACAATTTATTACTGTACGACAGTTTGTTTACATCCTGAAATTATTAATAAATAAGTAAATGTGTTCTACAAATAATCTGTAATAAACTCACCTTAAGCTATGCGTTCGGGTGTTTGTGAAATTTCACCATCAAAATATTAGGTTAGGACGTTAGGTAATAGGTGGTTGTTCTTCACATTGGCGCTGTCCGCAGACCCGACTGGTGTACATGGGTGCCATCTAAGCTATGCCTCAAACTGTAATCAATTAGAGGTAAAGTAGGCGGCCAAATTTAAACGAAAAGCTAATCATCTCTATTAATTTACTTACTGTGTTTTCGTAGCAGCTTAACTGCGCGGTGACATTCGCTATTTGTCACATTTTACCATATCATTCCAATTATGCTTGTATCAAATTGCTTAAGTCTGTAGATAGGTACCCACTGCAATGTGAATAGGTTATGTTATGATGAGGTTATGGTGGTTGCGTTTTTGACGTTTCTAGCTCGCAGCCATGACGACGCGGAATAAACAGCTACTGAAATGTTGAGGTCCTTTCACCAAAATCGCTCGCGTTTCGGAAAATTTTGAAGCAAAAACGCCCGAGAGGTCGTTTTTCGTCGATTTCGAAAACTCACGCAACGTAGAATGGTCCATTTAGGGGGACAGTCGCGCTCCGCGCGACTGAAATACCTTCCCCGTTTTTTCCATAAGCAATTAAGAATGGATTTTTTTGCAGGTGAAACACCGATTTAAAATCGTTCAATTGCGTTTACTTAATATAGACTAGTGGACCTGTGACCGTCTAAATAGGTAGATCAGTGAATAGGTACATCGCAAGAATCGATAGACCGCATATACACTGGCTGTCTTAAAATAAGACTTTTTTGCAAAATCAAAATTTTAAGTTGATATAAAGTTGTTTCTATGGACTCATATATACAACAACAAAAATGGCTCAATTAAAAAAATAATCTCTCCCGCAAGTGAAAAGAAAATATAATTTGTCGCAATAAATTTGATTTTCTTTTTGAATGTTGCTTTTTCTTTTCAAGTTGTATAATTTTAACAATACGTATGGTGTGAAACAAAAGTATAAAAAATATAGTATTCTAATGCAACGTACTTAAATTGCATAAAATGGCATAAAATTTAGTAATTTTAACAAATTTAGCTGACTTTTATTATCAATACAAATTACAACGACAAATCTAACAATTGTTTTTTTCATGTGGCAAAAATGATTTTAATAAAAATGTAAAAAAGTTTTAGACTCCTTGCGGAAGACCCAGATAGCTTTCAATTGGGCAAAATTTGGTGGTGGTATACGTGGGTCCGTAGAGATAACTTTTTATCAACATATAATGTAAATTGTCAATTTGTCAAATTAAACACTAAGTTATTTTTCATATAATGGCATGTTTTTGGCCCAGCAACTACAATCTACTCTTATATACAGAGCTTTATTGCAAAAAAAATTTTTTGATTTGTTTTTTTATTTTAGATTTAAATAAAGATGTTTGCCACTTGACAAAAAAAGACAATTGTTAGATTTTGTTCCCAGTTAATTTACATGGAATACAAAAGAAAGCTTTAATTGTTAAAATTACTCAATTTTAAAACCTAAATCTTGCAGTAACGTAATACTTTTATACTATTATTTCACAACCTATAGTTAAAAATTTCCAACTTGATAAATACTTTAAGCTAACTACAAAAAAAAACAATTCAAAAAAATTAAGAACATTAGGCCTCTGGTGGGAGACCTACTTTTTTTTTTAATTGTGTCAATCTTGTTGATGTTATATGTGGGTTCATAGAGACAACTTAAAACTGATTTTCCAAAAAGTTGTTTTTATACACCCTACAGCTTGGTTGGTCACTACTTATACAGATTGGTATTGTAGATTAATAACATTGTAGATATATTGGAGAATCTGTATAATAAGTATTTTTAAATACCTTTTTCTCCTACTATTTAGTTACATTGGTATGATAACTGGTAAAACAAATAAATAAACAAACCTCTATTAAATTATAGACATACTTTATTGTAACTTCATTTGTACAAACAAAAGCAAAAATTACCAGTAAAGTGATAATGAAATAAGTATGTAAAACATATGATTGAGCCTAAAAATTAAATTAGTTACTTTACAGAGAATGTTCATATAATATATATTTGTACAACAATTACATCAGTGTATAAATATGTATATATTACAGAAAACAATAAAATAAGTAATAAATGGAATATTTACAAATTTAAATATTTCTTCGTAACATGTTGGTATTGTTTTTTTTTCAAGTGACAAACATGATCTTAATAAAAATGTAAAAAAAAATTTAGGTCCCTTGCTGAAGACCTAGATTGCTTTCAATTGGGCAAAATTTCTTGATAGTATACATGGGTCCATAGAAACAACTTTTTATCAACTTATATAATGTTAATTGTATATTTGTCAAATTTAACATTAAGTTATTTTTTATATACTGGCAGGTTGTTGGTTCAGCAACTACAATCTACAATTATAAGCTTTATTGAAAAAAATATTTTTGATTTTTTTTTTTAAATTAAAGATGTTTGTTACTTAAAAAAAAATATATAATTGTTAGATTTCGTTCCCAGTTAATTTACATGGAATACAAAAAAAAAGCTTTAATTGTTAATTTTATGCCAAGTGCAGGAGACCTAAATCTTGCAGTAGAGTAATATTTTTATACTATTATTTCAAAATCTATATGTAGTTAAAAATTTTCAACTTGAAAAATACTTTACCCTTACCACTAAAAAAACAATTGAAACAAAATATAAACTTTAGGCTTCTTGTGGGAGACCTATTTTTTTCTTAATTGTGTCAATCTTGATGTTATATGTGGGTTCATAGACAACTTAAATCAACTTAAAACTTTGATTTTCCAAAAAGTTTTTTTTTATACACTGTACTGCTTGATTGGTCACTACTCATACAGATTGGTATTGTAGAGTAATAACATTAGTATTTTTAAGATTAGTATTTTTAAATAACAAATAAGCAATGATAAATAAGTATGTAAAACATATGATTGAGGTTAAAAATTAAATTAGTTCCTTTACAGAGACTGTGCATATTAACATATATTTGTAGAACTATTGCACATCATTCTATACATGTGTATACATATGTATATATTACAGAAATCAATAAAATAAGCAAAAAAATGGAGTATTTACAAATTTAAATATTTCTTCGTAACATGTACCTGTTAATTTGAATAGACTCTTTTTCCATAATCGCCCCTGAGAAAACGTTTTGTCAATTTACACGTACCTACGTAGAATCCCACCTTTTAGTCGTAGAAAATACCACATTTAGCTGGCCGTGTGCAAAAAGGGGTTGAAGTAAATACATTCCAACTAAATCCAAAGTTTGTCCACATCTATAGTTATAGCAATACAGACCTTGATTGGATATTGTATGCTTTGTAGTATGATTGGTGCGTATGTATATGAAATTGAAAATCACATTACGGGTGACCGAGACTTACGATTAGCCGAATCACAAATGTTGATATAACTTTCTTTAAACCAAAATTAGATTCCTTGTTCCTCCAGGCTATTTTTCACATCGCAGATGTTATCCGCAAAAATCAAATTAAAATAAATTCAACTATACAAAAATTAATCTAACCTCAAAATAATATAAAATAGTTTAATTCCTTCAAATTCTTGTACTAAATGTTTGATTAGAGGAAAAGTTCTTGTTTATTTTCTTTGGAGTCATCCTCATTTCTGGCATAATGAGCTGATGTTCACGTTCTAGGCTTCTTTCTTGCGCTCTGTCAATTCGCACACTATTTTAATTTCTGCGTTCTTGTAGTTTGTAGGGGCTATGGTATGGTAGAACTGAGTTATATGCCATCTGTGTCTTTCGATATACTTTGACCTGGAAGATGTTTTGTATGTGGGGCTAAATGCGTACAATTTATTACTGTACGACAGTTTGTTTACATCCTGAAATTATTAATAAATAAGTAAATGTGTTCTACAAATAATCTGTAATAAACTCACCTTATGCTATGCGTTCGGTTGTTTGTGAAATTTCACCATCAAAATATTAGGTTAGGACGTTAGGTAATAGGTGGTTGTTCTTCACATTGGCGCTGTCCGCAGACCCGACTGGTGTACATGGGTGCCATCTAAGCTATGTCTCAAACTGTAATCAATTAGAGGTAAAGTAGGCTGCCAAATTTAAACGAAAAGCTAATCATCTCTATTAATTTACTTACTGTGTTTTCGTAGCAGATTAACTGCGCGGTGACATTCGCTATTTGTCAAATTTTACCATATCATTTCAATTATGCTTGTATCAAATTGCTTAACTCTGTAGATACCCACTGCAATGTGAATAGGTTATGTTATGATGAGGTTATGGTGGTTGCGTTTTTGACGTTTCTAGCTCGCAGCCATGACGCGGAATAAACAGCTACTGAAATGTTGAGGTCCTTTCACCAAAATCGCTCGCGTTTCGGAAAATTTTGAAGCAAAAACGCCCGAGAGGTCGTTTTTCGTCGATTTCGAAAACTCACGCAACGTAGAATGGTCCATGCGGGGGGACAGTCGCGCTCCGCGCGAATGAAATGCCTTCCCCATTTTTTCCATAAGCAATTAAGAATGGACTTTCTGGCAGGTGAAACACCAATTTAAAATCGTTCAATTGCGTTTACTTAATATAGACTAGTGGACCTGTGACCGTCTAAATAGGTAGATCAGTGAATTCGGTACATCGCGGGACGATTCCTCCTAATAGACAGCATAAATAAATACTGGCTGTCTTAAAAAAAGACTTTCTTCGCAAAATCTAACTTTTAAGTTGATATAAAGTTGTTTCTATGGACTCATAATATATACAACAACAAAAATGGCTCAATTAAAAAAATAGTCTCTCCCGCCGGTGAAAAACAAATATAATTTGTCGAAGTAAATTTGATTTTCTTTTTGAAGGTTGCTTCTTCTTTTCAAGTTTAATCATTTTAACAATACGTATGGTGTGAAACAAAAGTATAAAAAATATAGTATTCTAATGCAACGTACTTAAATTGCATAAAATGTAGTAATTTTAACAAATTTAGGTTATGGTGGGTTTAGTCAGCATTCCGTAGTCGCAAATTAGCCGAAATTTTACCGTAGGAAAATATCTCGCCGCTTATACAGATAAATTAAGAATTCCTTAACGTAATGGTGGGTGCGCAGTAGAAACTGTCAGATTTAACCCGCAAAATGTTTGTTTTGAAACTGCAAATGCTACTGAATGGCAACAAAAACCATCTTCATCGGTGATCTTTGGTGGCACATGGTGCGTCTTTCTTTCTGCACGTTATTAATGTAATGTTATTAGTTTTTCGCGACACCGTTTTGTCCCTGTGAAATGCATCTTAATCTTTATTGTAAATAATTCATTGTAGTAATTTTGTTAGTAGTTTAATGATACTCCGACAGATGGCTCCAAATTAGGGAACGACCTGAAAGTTAAAACATTACGTCCTTTTCTAGGAAACATTAATTTAATCCCAGTGCTGTCTAAACCAATATACGGTTTCCGTATATTTTAACTTGTTAAGAAGTTAAGACGTTCAATTGCGTTGCGGCTACGAAAAGCTGACTAAACGCACCATTACTTTCATAATCAATTCAAACTACATCAACAAATATAACAATTGTTTTTTTTTTCAAGTGGCTAAAATGATTTTAACAAAAATGTAAAAAAAATTAGACCCCTTGCGGAAGACCCAGGTTGCTTTCGATTGGGCAAAATTTGTTGGTGGTATACGTGGGTCCATAGAGACAACTTTTTATCAACGTATATAATGTAAATTGTCAATTTGTCAAATTAAACACTAAGTTATTTTTAATATAATGGCATGTTTTTGGCCCAGAAACTACAATCTACTCTTATATAGAGAGGTTTATTGCAAAAAAAAATTTTTGATTTGCTTTTTTATTTTATATTTTATTAAAGATGTTTGGCACTTGAAAAAAAAAACAATTGTTAGATTTTGTTCCCAATTAATTTACATAGAATACAAAAAACGCTGTAATTGTTACAATTACTTAATTTTATGCCAAGCGCAGGAAACCTAAATCTCGCAGTAAAGTAATATTTTTATACTATTATTTCACAACCAATAGTTAAAAATTTTCAACTTGATAAATACTTTAAGCTAACTACAAAAAAAAACACAACTGAAAAAAATTAAAAACATTAGGCCTCTGGTGGGAGACCTATTTTTTTCTTAATTGGGTCAATCTTGAAGTTGTATGTGATATGTGGGTTCATAGAGACAACGTAAATCAACTTAACACTGATTTTCCAAAAAGTTCTTTTTATACACCCTACAGCTTGGTTGGTCACTACTTATACAGATTGGTATTGTAGTTTAATAACATTGTAGATATATTGGAGAATCTGTAATACATGTATAAGTATTTTTAAATACCTTTTTCTTAGTTATATTGATATGATAACTGGTAAAACAAATAAATAAACAAACCTCTATTAAATTATAGACATACTTTATTGTAACTTCATTATTGTACAAACAAAAGCAAAAATTATCAGTAAAGTGATAATAAAATAAGTATGTAAAACATATGATTGAGGCTAAAAATTAAATTAGTTACTTTACAGAGAATGTTCATATAATATATATGTACAACAATTACATCATTGTATAAATATGTATATATTACAGAAAACAATAAAATAAGTAATAAATGGAATATTTACAAATTTAAGTATTTCTTCGTAACATGTTGGTATTGTTTTTTTTTTTCAAGTGACAAACATGATCTTAATAAAAATGTAAAAAAAAATTAGGTCCCTTGCTGAAGACCTAGATTGCTTTCAATTGGGCAAAATTTGTTGATAGTATACATAGGTCCATAGAAACAACTTTTATCAACTTATATAATGTCAATTGTATATTTGTCAAATTTAACATTAAGTTATTTTTTATATACTGGCATGTTGTTGGTTCAGCAACTACAATCTACACTTATAAGCTTTATTGAAAAAAAATATTTTTGATTTTTTTTAAGTTAAAGATGTTTGTTACTTGAAAGAAAAAATATAATTGTTAGATTTTGTTCCCAGTTAATTTACATGGAATACAAAAAAAAAGCTTTAATTGTTAAAATTACTCAATTTTATGCCAAGTGCAGGACACCTAAATCTTGCAGTAGAGTAATATTTTTATACTATTATATCACAATCTATAGTTAAAAATTTTCAACTTGAAAAATACTTTACCCTTACTACAAAAAAAAACATTTGAAACAAAATATAAACTTTAGGCTTCTTGTGGGAGACCTATTTTTTTCTTAATTGTGTCAATCTTGTTGATGTTATATGTGGGTTCATAGACAACTTAAATCAACTTAAAACTTTGATTTTCCAAAAAGTTTTTTTTATACACTATACTGCTTGGTTGGTCACTACTCATACAGATTGGTATTGTAGATTAATAACATTAGTATTTTTAAATAACAAATAATAATAATAATAATAATAAGTGTAGATTATTATTATTATGTTAAATTTAGGAAATTTTATAAAGGCCAACAAGGAGGATAAAGTTATTAAACAATTAATTAGGGATACTTCTGGTAAGTCAATAATTAGTAAACATAAACTAATTTTAGAAAAATTTCAGGTGGAAGAACTCGGTAATTATGAAAATAAAATTTCAGTGGAGAGTTTAAAGCGACAGATAAAGTTAAAAATGAATCAGAAAATGAGAGAGGATTATGTTAGTAAGCCAATGCATGGCCAATTTTTAAGAATTGTGGAGAGTGATGGTATTTCAAAGTCAGGATTGTTATCTTGGCTTTGTCATGGAAACATTAAGGCTGAAACGGAATCCTCTATCATAGCGGCGCAAGATCAGGCAATACGTACTAGATATCATGAACAGAAGATTATGAAAGTTGCTCATGATGGGAGTTGTAGACTGTGTCATCAGGCTCCGGAACATGTCTATCATTTGTTAGCGGCTTGTCCAGTCTTAGCTGAGTCGCATTACATTGCTAGGCATGATAGGGTGGGAATAATACATTACAACTTGTGTTCCCGACTATTAGGTTTAGCAATGGATGTGTCTCGGTGGTATGACCACGTTCCATCTCCTGTTGTGAGTAATGATCATATTACCATATTATGGAACATGCCTATTGTCACTGATAGAATGCTTGATGCTAATAAGCCAGATATCGTGGTAAAGGATTTCCAGAGGAAGGTATGCACGTTCATAGAAATCTCGGTACCTGCTGATGCGAATGTTGTAAGGAAGGAGCTTGAAAAACAACTTAAATATAAGGATCTCTCAATAGAAGTTGGACGTATGTGGGGAATGAAAGTAAACATTATTCCGGTGATTGTAGGTTCATTGGGAGCAGTTACTCTAAATTATAGTAAACATGTCAAGGAGTTACCGTGCAAAATTTCGCCCTGGGAAATTCAGGAAATTGCGGTTTTGGGAAGCGCAAATATTTTGAGGAGAGTTTTATCATAAAGCATCCTAAATTTACTGCTATCGTACTACTTTCCATCTTTACCTTCCTTTGTATATGTCTATTAATAAATGTCTGCATGTGTTTTTACTGACCTGTACACAACGCTGTACGGGGTTTCCACAGTTTTCCTTTGCTTTGCAAACTTGTGTTGCAAAGCATAAATGGCGTTGTTTTTCAAAATTGGGTTGAGCTGTGGTGATACCCGCAAAGGGAGTACCCTAGGCTTCAGCGAAGCTCGGTACTACCAATTTGCCCTGATGATCCTCATTACTTGTCAAAATCTATTAGTGTAATTTTAGTATTTATATGTTGTATCTAAATTATATTATCTAGGTTTAATGTATTTAATGAGATGTATCAGAGAATTCCAATAAATAATAATAATAATAATAATAATAAAAAAAAAAAAAATGAATCAGAAAATGAGAGAGGATTATGTTAGTAAGCCAATGCATGGCCAATTTTTAAGAATTGTGGAGGGTGATGGTATTTCAAAGTCAGGATCGTTATCTTGGCTTTGTCATGGAAACATTAAGGCTGAAACGGAATCCTCTATCATAGCGGCGCAAGATCAGGCAATACGTACCAGATATCATGAACAGAAGATTATGAAAGTTGTTCATGATGGGAGTTGTAGACTGTGTCATCAGGCTCCGGAACATGTCTATCATTTGTTAGCGGCTTGTCCAGTCTTAGCTGAGTCGCATTACATTGCTAGGCATGATAGGGTGGGAATATATATACATTACAACTTGTGTTCCCAACTATTAGGTTTAGCAATGGATGTGTCTCGGTGGTATGACCACGTTCCATCTCCTGTTGTGAGTAATGATCATATTACCATATTATGGAACATGCCTATTGTCACTGATAGAATGCTTGATGCTAATAAGCCAGATATCGTGGTAAAGGATTTCCAGAGGAAGGTATGCACGTTCATAGAAATCTCGGTACCTGCTGATGCGAATGTTGTAAGGAAGGAGCTTGAAAAACAACTTAAATATAAGGATCTCTCAATAGAAGTTGGACGTATGTGGGGAATGAAAGTGAACATTATTCCGGTGATTGTAGGTTCATTGGGAGCAGTTACTCTAAATTATAGTAAACATGTCAAGGAGTTACCGTGCAAAATTTCGCCCTGGGAAATTCAGGAAATTGCGGTTTTGGGAAGCGCGAATATTTTGAGGAGAGTTTTATCATAAAGCATCCTAAATTTACTGCTATCGTACTACTTTTCATCTTTACCTTCCTTTGTATATGTCTATTAATAAATATCTGCATGTGTTTTTACTGACCTGTACACAACGCTGTACGGGGTTTCCACAGTTTTCCTTTGCTTTGCAAACTTGTGTTGCAAAGCATAAATGGCGTTGTTTTTCAAAATTGGGTTGAGCTGTGGTGATACCCGCAAAGGGAGTACCCTAGGCTTCAGCGAAGCTCGGTACTACCAATTTGCCCTGATGATCCTCATTACTTGTCAAAATCTATTAGTGTAATTTTAGTATTTATATGTTGTATCTAAATTATATTATCTAGGTTTAATGTATTTAATGAGATGTATCAGAGAATTCCAATAAATAATAATAATAGCCCTTTATTGATGCATAAATAGTAAATTAACAAATTATTTAACAAAAGTTGTTTAAATGAAAATTATAGTTTTTCGAATTATAGTTTAAATAAAATTTCGTTGTAATAAATAAATAAAAATCAATACTAACCCCATAACTGGGCAAAGGCCTCCCCCTGAGTGACCCATTCTTCCCGATTTCTTGCGAGCCTTTCCCATGTCGCTCCGGCGTGCGCAGTGATTTCATCTCGCCATCTTTTTCTTTGTCGTCCTCTTCTTCGCTTTCCATGCATAGGTGTCCATTCGGTAAGTGCTCTAGACCATCTGTCTTCTCTCATGCGGACCACGTGTCCAGCCCATGCCCATTTTTGCTGTTTCGCTGTTTTTAAGACGTCTTTTAGTCCAGTTCTCCTTCTTATATGCTCATTTCTGACTTTGTCTTTTCTTTTGACACCAAGCATAGTTCTTTCCATCTGTGGTTGGCAGGATTTAAGGTTTTGGTCTTCTTTTAATGTGGTTGACCAAGTTTGACAGCCATAGGTGAGGACTGGTAAAACGCAGGTGTCGAAATAACAAATAAGCAATGATAAATAAGTATGTAAAACATATGATTGAGGTTAAAAATTAAATTAGTTCCTTTACAGAGACTGTGCATATTAACATATATTTGTAGAACGATTGCACATCATTCTATACATGTGTATATATATATATATATGTATATATTACAGAAAACAATAAAATAAGCAAAAAAAATGGAGTATTTACAAATTTAAATATTTCTTCGTAACATATATCTGTTAATTTGAATAGACTCTTTTTCCATAATCGCCCCTGAGAAAACGTTTCGTCAATTTACACGTACCTACGTAGCATCCCACCTTTTAGTCGTAGGAAATGCCACATTTAGCTGGCCGTGTGCAAAGGGGGTTGAAGTAAATACATTCCAACTAAATCCAAAGTTTGTCCACATTTATGGTTATAGCAATACAGACCTTGATTGGAAATTGTATTCCTTGTAATATGATTAGTGCGTATGTATATGAAATTGAAAATCACATTACGGGTGACCGAGACTTACGATTGGCCGAATCACAAATGTTGATATAACTTTCTTTAAACCAAAATTAGATTCCTTGTTCCTCCATGCTATTTTTCACATCGTAGATGTTATCCGCAAAAATCAAATTAAAATAAATTCAACTAAATATACAAAAATTAATCTAACCTCAAAATAATATAAAATAGTTTAATTCCTTCAAATTCTTGTACTAAATGTTTGATTAGAGGAAAAGTTCTTGTTTATTTTCTTTGGAGTCATCCTCATTTCTGGCATAATGAGCTGATGTTCACGTTCTAGGCTTCTTTCTTGCGCTCTGTCAATTCGCACACTATTTTAATTTCTGCGTTCTTGTAGTTTGTAGGGGCTATGGTATGGTAGAACTGAGTTATATGCCATCTGTGTCTTTCGATATACTTTGACCTGGAAGATGTTTTGTATGTGGGGCTAAATACGTACGATTTATTACTGTACGACAGTTTGTTTACATCCTGAAATTATTAATAAATAAGTAAATGTGTTCTACAAATAATCTGTAATAAACTCACCTTATGCTATGCGTGCGGTTGTTTGTGAAATTTCACCATCAAAATATTAGGTTAGGACGTTAGGTAATAGGTGGTTGTTCTTCACATTGGCGCTGTCCGCAGACCCGACTGGTGTACATGGGTGCCATCTAAGCTATGTCTCAAACTGTAGTCAATTAGAGGTAAAGTAGGCGGCCAAATTTAAACGAAAAGCTAATCATCTCTATTAATTTACTTACTGTGTTTTCGTAGCAGATTAACTGCGCGGTGACATTCGCTATTTGTCAAATTTTACCAGATCATTCCAATTATGCTTGTATGTATGTAACTTAAAGAGTAAGTAAATAAGTAGTATAGAGTAATATTGGAATCCGTTTAATACGAGCCTTTTAGATAGGAACATGTATGACAATCAATAATAATCTCGTCACCATGATACTGATGATAATCCATAGCACACGTTCCTAACACGGCCATCCTGCTCTTGGCGCGTCATCGAGCCAATTTGTGGTACTGGCCCGGCATCGTCTGCGTCTGTGGTACGTCTTAAGTTGTTTAACTCCCAGTATTCACCGAGGGACGAGGGAAAACCACAGAAAAACCTGCCCTGGGAGCCGCCCGAAGCACACGTTGTTCATCTTGATGACATTCGGTCATCCTGATCTGTACCATGCTTCAGCTGCAAGTTACCTTTAGAATTCGCTGAAACAAAATAGTGGCCAGCAGAAAATGCAACAGAGAATATTTTAACTTTATGAATTTTGAATGCACTAATTTATTATTATTCAGAGATGATATCTTTCTGGTATAGCTCGGCCATCCTGATGGAGTGCGTTCTCGTTCGACAGTTTCCGGAGACGCAAAGTAAGCAACAAGAAAAATATATTACGCAAAGCAAGCGGTATAACAAACAGAAAATCTACAAATGTACTCTAGATAAAGTTTACACTAATTCTCTAATTAACTAGTGACGTCCTACAACCGGTTCTATAACAGCGATAACTTTTTTTCGCTTTCTTTTAGTACTTTAACGGCCAAACAGTCCAACAGTTCTACAATTGCGATAACTTTTTTTCGCTCTCGTTAATATGTAACGACCAAACAGTACAACTGGTGTATCGTCGGTACAACATTGACTTTTAGCTCTCCTTCAGTATAAAATGACCAACCGGTCCAACAACGACAACTTTTGTTCGTTGTCCTTCAATAGTTGTCCTTCAATAATCAATGGGTTAAACAGCGACGTACCTTGTTTCGCCAAACATCCTTCTATCTTCATTATTTTTTTTTTATTTTACTACTAGTAACAAGTACAAAACAAGTACACAAGTAACTCCTTTTAACAATTTATTGCAAAACTGATGTAACAAGAATCAAATATTCAATGTTGATTTAACTAGAATTGTGAAAACTATTGTGTTGTCTGTCCTCCCTCTGGCCAGAGCCTTAATTGTTCGTGTGCTACTGTTTTAGTTACTTTTGACTTCTTTCCAGACCGGCGTAGTACGTATCTGTCATTATCCAGGACAGTTATTACTTCATACGGTCCATCATATTTTAATCCTAGTTTTCCTCCTGAAACTTGAGTATTTTCTACGGCTACTTTGTCCTCAACACTGAATCGTTGGGCAGCCAACCTTTTTAAATTAAAACGCGCTTGTTGTTTCTCTCTTCCCAAATTCAAACGTTGATTTGCTTCTTCTCTTTTATTTTGTAAATTTCCTTGATTAGGTTCAGGTAGATCACCCAGTAGCATTTGTTCTGATGGTAACCTACCCCTTTGCCCAAACATAAGCATATTAGGTGTACAGCCAGTACTTTCACAGATAGTCTCGTTTAAAACTACCTCAATTTGAGGAAGTACTGATGTCCATGACTTTTCTTTTTTGTCCGTCAACACACTTCTCATTAGATTAAATAGTGTTCTCATGACTCGTTCCATTTGCCCGTTTCCTCTTGGCATTCCAGTAGCTATGAGGTGTAACTCGATATCATTTTCCATCAAAAATTGTCTAAATTTCTGTGACGTAAATGCCCTGTCTGCTACAATTGTCTTCGGCTTTCCAACTTTTCTGAATGTTCTTCCTAAAGCCTCAATAGAGTGTTCTAGTTTCTTGTTTCTCACTGGACAAAATATGCAATATTTTGAAAAACCATCTATTATTGTTAAGATGTGTGTACACAAATCAGATTCTACCAATGGTCCAGCGTGATCTATGTGCCAAACTTCAAAAGGTGACGAAGCTTTTTTACCTAATTGGTAAAGTCCTTTCTTCTTACCAGTATGACTTTTGCAAACACAACATATTCGGCAATTTTTGACGTATTTTTTTAATACCTGTCCCATTCGTGGCCAGAATATTTCTTCTCGCATTCCGTGCAGACCTTTATCCCAGCCAATATGTGCTGCATCGTCATGATATGCTTTTAAAATTATGAGTCTTGCTGCAACTGGTACATAATACCGTAATCCGTCGTCATCGTCATTGGCTTTTTTTGTTTGAAAATATACCATATTGTTCTTAACCAAATATCCGTCTTTCGGACCGTTTGTGATTATGTCTTGACATTTTATATCGTCATTCTGAAAATCTTTAAGAGTTGAATGTGTATGGTTGACAGATGTTATGGCACGAATCACTGGATTCCTGCTTAGATAGTCTACATGCTTCATCATACAACCTTGTTTGTATTCAATTTTAAAATCAAAATCTTGTATTCTAATCCACCATCGTGCTATTCGTGGCTGCATGTTTTTCTTCAGCATTGTTGCTCTCAAAGAATTGCAATCTGTGTAAACAGTAAATTGTAAACCATACAAATAAGTTCTAAAATGTTCCATACTTTCAACAACGGCTAACGTTTCCAGGTCATACGAATGAAATTTAGATTCGATATCTGTTGTTCGTCTGCTAAAGTAAGCTACGGGCCGACCAACATTTGCTTTCTTTTGCATTAATGTTGCACCTATTCCTATCGAGCTCGCATCCGTATGTAATTCCGTTGGTAAAGTTGGGTCAAAAATTTGTAGCACCGGTTCAGAAGTTAATAATTGAATTATTTTTTTTCGAATCGATTCGTGTTCTTCAGTCCAAGCAAATTTACTGTCCTTTCGTAGCAACTGAGTAACCGGTGCTGAAAGTGTGGAAAATCCCTTCAAAAATCTTCTAAAATATCCGGCCAAACCGAGAAATTGGCGTACTCCTTTCAGATCTTTTGGAGGAGGTGCGCAAGTAAGTGCCTCTACTTTACGAGGACTGGGTTTAATAACTCCTTGCCCCACTATCACTCCCAGGTACTCCGTTTCAGTTGCCAAAAACTTACACTTATCCCAATTAAGGGAAAATCCTGCCGATGTTAACGCATCCAGTACTTGTCTTAAGTTTTCCAAACCTTCATCTATAGTTTTGGATGGACACATCACATCATCTATATAGACATAAGCAATAGTATCTTTCAGATTACCCAAAGCTTTGTTTATGGCTCGTTGGTAGCAAGGGGGCGAATTCGCTAATCCAAAGGGCATGCGGTTGTACTCGTAATGCCCGTCGGGAGTTACAAACGCTGTATATTGTTTCGAACCTTCTTCGACTTCTATTTGGTGGAATCCAGCTTTCATATCCAGAGTAGTAAAATATCTAGCTTGTCCTAGTGCATCTAATTGGTCGTGTATATTTGGTATGGGATATCGGTCTCGAACTATTTTCTTGTTAATTTCTCGATAATCTACGCATAACCTTAATGATCCATTCTTCTTTTTAACCAGAACTATCGGGCTTGCATAAGGTGACGAACTCTCCCGAATTATCTGTTCATCCAGCAACTCATTTATTATCTTCTTGAGTTCTACACGTTCCGTGAAAGCTAAACGACGAGGACGAAATGCTACTGTGCTATAGTCAGTAAGTACTATCTTCATTTGACCAGTTTTAACAACTGAAGATTGTGCTGCAAGTGTTTGTGAAAGAAGGTTTTCTAAAATTTTTCTTTGAGTCTCGGAGAGTCCTCGCAGTTCTACTTTTGGTGTTTGCGCAAATTTGCAAACATTTACTGTACTTTTTAATCTAAGATCAATACCATGTTTTCTGCAAACAATCTCTATTCCAGGACTACGAATGGTATCCCATCCAATCACAGCATCTACTCCAGGTATCGTGCCATTTGGTACAACAAAAAAGTCTATCTCTAATGTGACTTCTGCCAAGCTTATAATTAATAAACAACGTCCCAATGTTTGTACAGTTTTATTTCCCAAACCCATCAGATCTACACCATAAGGAAATAATGTGCCGTTTACTTTTTGAACTACGTGTTCATGAATTAACGACAAATCCGCTCCAGAGTCAATTAAATAAGAGAAACTAAATTGTTTATCACTATTGAGAACGGTAGCAGAAGGCATTATCGAGCATCTTTCTTCAATAGCACATCTAATTTTAGGTGCTCCAATTTTTTTCCAGCAAGTTGTTTCAGTATGGCCAACCCGCTTACAAAAATTGCACTCTCGATTTGATGTTTGACGAAAATCCCGGCCTAACGGTTTGTTTAGATTATTACACTGATTCTGTGTGTGCCCAACCTTGCCACAGTGATAGCATTTGCTGGAAAATTTTTTTGGTTCCTTGCCAAAAAAACGTTTTGGCACTCGTTCAGTCTCGTCACGTTCTGTTGTACGTTTTCTTCCCCTAACAGATTCTATATGGCGTAATAGGACTATTAGTTCAGTTTGATTTTTTGGGTTTTGAGAACGAACGGTTTCACAAATACTGCTCGAATCGATGCCTTCAATTACAATTGAAAGAACTTTTTCCCAAGGTAAATCCTCATGAAATCGGTTTAAATCCCTTATTTTTATACGAGCATATTCGCTGGTTGTTTTAAAATTAGAATAATTTACTTCATATGCCCGTCTGAATTTCATACCCCATGAATCAAAATCGGGAAATGCCGAAAGTAAGTCTTCTTGAAATGTTTCCCAGTCGCGTGTTAATGGTGCCCAGCCTTCAAAGAAACGTTGTCCCTCTCCACGCAATGCCTCACCAGCTTTTAATAATATAAAACAATCATCGATATTATAAACTGAACGAATGCGATTAACTTCCCTCAACCACTCATGTGTGGGATAATTGCTTTTATTTGGGTCAAAAACCGCCAGTTGGAAAGTCAATGGTTCACTTACTTGAGCCACTAATGTTGGTCGCTGGGAATGCACTTGGCTGTTACGAGACAACGCCTCTGACATCTTAGCTGATTTCATGACAGACATTTCCGCCACCAAAGTTTTTAGAGTAGCTTGCATGCTGGCAAGGGTCGACTGTATCAAACATCTGTCATTTTCATCTCTAGGATCAGCATTTTCAGATCTTTCGACACTCATTTCTTGACTTCTTTCTTTGGGTTCAGACATCCCACTTCTGATGTAACTTAAAGAGTAAGTAAATAAGTAGTATAGAGTAATATTGGAATCCGTTTAATACGAGCCTTTTAGATAGGAACATGTATGACAATCAATAATAATCTCGTCACCATGATACTGATGATAATCCATAGCACACGTTCCTAACATGTATAGGTATTAAGGGTATACCGGTATTAAGTACGTATACAAATTGCTTAGCTCTGTACTCTGTAGATACCCACTGCAATGTGAATAGGTTATGTTATGATGAGGTTATGGTGGTTGCGTTTTTGACGTTTCTAGCTCGCAGCCATGACGACGCGGAATAAACAGCTACTGAAATGTTGAGGTCCTTTCACCAAAATCGTTCGAGTTTCGGAAAATTTTGAAGCAAAAACGCCCGAGAGGTCGTTTTTCGTCGATTTCGAAAACTCACGTAACGTAGAATGGTCCATGCGGGGGGACAGTCGCGCTCCGCGCGACTGAAATGCCTTCCCCATTTTTTCCATAAGCAATCAAGAATGGACTGTTTGGCAGGTGAAACACCGATTTAAAATCGTTCAATTGCGTTTAGTTAATATACAGTGATCGCCAAAAAGTCGGCATCAAATGGGAAATTTTTTTATTATCGATTTATCAGAAAATTTTATTCTTCATAAAAGTTTCTGGATCGTCCGAAACCAAAATTGCAATCATCAAATTTTAAATATTGTGTGTCATATACGGGGTAGTTCAGAAAATTTGAATTTGACATAAGAGTAAAGTACCTTTGTTTTAATTATTATCGAAAAATGTTACATAGAAATATTATTTAGAATTAAAAATTATACTCAAATTTGAAATCACAGCCACCTATCTTTAAGAAAAAAATGTTGTCTTTTTTTCATAATTCTCACTCTTATAATAAATATTAGTACCTACCATTGATTCTTATGACTCATTTTCATCTAATTTTCGAAAATTTCGGTAAATTTTTTCTATGGTTCGTGATTTTGATATGATTCCTAACGTTTTTTGAGAATTATCACAAAATTATTAATTTTCCTGATGGCCTTTTACCCTCATATTGAGATTTTGATAGCAATCGTCTTCACCGCTAAGTAAATGAATAAAAGGTAAATCACTCTAGCATAGTTATGCCATTATATTAGTTATACACAGGGTAAAACCCTATTAAAATCACGAATCCCATGTGGAATTTATGTAATCAAATAAAAAGTTAGTCTGTTAGAATAAACAGATACTGTAAACAGTACAGATACTGTACTAACATTTATTACAAGTGGCTAATAATATGTGGCTTGATATCAAAAGTTAACATCATCTTTAACTCTGCATTTTTAATATGTAACTTTAAGAACAATAATTAAATATATTTCAACTGACTACTACAACTAACACTAATATTTTCTCTGTTATGTAACTAATATTAATTTTTGGATAATTTTTAGGAATATCATAATAACATAACATACTTATGAGATATACTTAATAAGATACTTAAGAAGAAATAATAATAGAAAACACCAAATTATCAGAACAAAAAAATCTCTGTCTGGGTTTCCTTTAAATACATAGTATTGTTCGTTCATACATTAAGTATGTTAAATATTAATACCATAACATGTACATAATTAGGTTAGATTTATAACACGAACTCCCTACACTTCATTAAGTGGGTCGATTACAAGATGCTATGGATTGTAGTTTCTTTTATAAATCTAACCTAATTGTTTTCAAGTTTGACAGTTCTTAAGTTCAGCTCGTTGCCCGTTAAGTTTAAAGTTATTTTATTAATAATACTTCATCCTAATGAATTATTTAACTAAAGAGGAAAAAAATTGAAATTGTGTTAATTGTTGGCGACAATTATAAAACCCATAGGGAAGCGGCAAGTATTTTTAACGAGCGACATCCCAACAAACGCATTTGCCAGTCAACCGTCAGTAGGATTTTAAACAAATTTAAAATGTCGGGAAATGTTGAAAATAAGTTTAAAGTTCCTCATACTCCTTGGTTGATATTGAAGAACGCCAGCTTCAGGTGATGCAGACTGTAGTCGAAAATCCACGATCTTCTCTTCGAGACATGAGACAATTAAACGCAGTAGCGAATACATCGGCCAGAAGAATTTTAAAAGCAAATAAATTCCGGGCTTACAAGGCGAAATTTATACACAAACTGCAAGCCCGAGATTTAGATTTGCGGATGTGTTTTAGCTTTTGGTTTCAAGCCCAAATAGCAGAGCATCGATCATTCGTTAAGCATGTGCTTTTCAGCGACGAATCTACATTTTCCTCAAAGGGAATTGTTAGTTCACAAAATTGTCGGTGGTGGGCTGACGAAAACACCAATTTTGTTATCGAATCACGGGACCAATACTCATTTAAAACTAATGTATGGTGTGGGATATTTAATAATAAAATTATTGGACCATTTTTTTTTTCGAGAAAACCTTAATTCTGCGAGGTATCTACATTTTCTCCAACACGACTTTTTTAATGCACTAGAAGAAATTCCATTAGATCTGCGCAGAAAAATGTATTTTCAGCATGACGGTGCTCCAGCGCACAGTACAGTAGATGTTGGAAATTTTCTTGATCATAATATGTTTCCACATAAATGGATCGGAAGATATTCGGAAAATCCCTGGCCACCTCGATCTCCGGATCTAACGCCATGCGACTTCTTCCTATGGGGATACCTAAAAAATGAGGTCTACATGCACAGACCTTTCAGGGATGTTGACCATCTTGAAAACACTATTCGTGAATGTGCTGCTCAAGTGCCGCCTGTCATGTTAAGAGAAGTATCAAGAAATATGTGTGAACGAACAATACTGTGTATTGAAAAAATGAAGGAGGACACGTTGAAATTTAATTTGTGTTTTGTTTTTATTTGTGTTAGTTTTGTTATGTTACTATATTACCAATATTTAGTAATTTAAAATGTATTTTAGGATAACACTGTAGTAAAAGGGAAGCAGTCGAGTTGAAATTTGATATTTGTTTTGTTTTTGTTAGTTTTTATGTTATTAAGTATGTTATGTTCTTTCTAAGAATTGTAGAAAATATAACAGAAGAAATTATTAGTGTTAGTTGTAGTTAATTGAAAATTATTGTTATTATTCTTATTTGTTAGATATACACATTAGCTACAAGGGTTAACTAAGAACTACAACTATAAAGCAATAAACATCATATCAACACAACCGCGTTCAGCATAAGGCTCGAGGTTTCTGTGTTATGAGACCAGGTACGACCGGTACCTTATCACACAACCTGAGTCACCACCTGGACTTACATATGTACACTGTGTATCAATAGCTCTGTTGACTTCTAACATTATTGATAGTTAAATTAAAACTTCAGATTCAAAAATGTTGCTTAATTTTGATATCGAGCCACATATTTTTTAAACTTTAATTATGTGACTCGTGATTTTAACAGGATTTTACTGTGTAAATAATTAATATCATGTAATAACTAAGCTAGAGTGATTTACCTTTTATTAATTTACTTAATGGTCATGACGATTCATACAAAAATCTCAATATGAGGGTAAAATACCAACCTTGCATCATAAAAAATAATAATTTTGTGATATTTCTCAAAAGGCGTTAGGTATCATATCAAAATCATAGACAAAATTTACCGAAATTTTCGAAAAATAAATAAAAATGAGTCATAAGAATCAATGGTAGGTACTAATATTTATTATAAGAGTGAGAATTATGAAAAAAAGACAACATTTTTTTTTAAAGATCGGTGGCTGTGATTTCAAATTTGAGTATAATTTTTAATTCTAAATAATATTTCTATGTAACATTGTTCGATAATAATTAAAACAAAGGTACTTTACTCTTATGTCAAATTCAAATTTTCTGAACTACCCCGTATATGATACACAATATTTAAAATTTGATGATTGCAATTTTGGTTTCGGACGATCCAGAAACTTTTATGAAGAATAAAATTTTCTGATAAATCGATAATAAAAAAATTTCCCATTTGATGCCGACTTTTTGGCGGTCACTGTAGACTAGCAAAACACAAAACTTTTATAAAACTTCTGACAAATGTCAAACAAATACTTCATACCAACGTAAAATAAAATGATATCTCAATATCCATGAAAAAAATATAAATTAATCAAAAATGTCGACCCTTAAAAGATTTCAATAACGTTAATATTTTTTTTTATAAATTATGCTCACCCGTTCTACATCAGTTTTAAAATTACATGTATTTAATTCATTAATAAACAACATCTCCAAAAAATTTCTATTCGGTTGATTTTTACAAACACCTAAAATTTTAACATTTTCAAAATCAAATGTACGGTTTTCTTTAAAACCATGTTGCGCTAATGCGCACCTTAATTTACTTGTTTTTAAGTCCGACTTATGTAAGGAAATAGTTTTTAGATAAGAAATAATCGAAGTTTAATATGGATTGGAGTCTTTATTAACTAAAAACTTTTACATGACGATCGATTTCGGCATATCGAATGCCATCTTCGGGTCGCAACTACAAAGAGAAAAACAAATAAACCTACAGTCAGGGAATCAATAGGTAAACGTCAATGGGTCATACATCGGAGACATCATCGGAGATGAAACCATAAACGAGATCGAAAACAGTCGTATCAATGCCAAAATACACATAAGCACAGCACTCAACAGAATAGAGTGGTATAAAGGTTCTTAGAATCTATGCTTCTTGCAATAATTCTTCTTAAATTATGAAAAATTTTTCTAGGTTATAAAACCACGAGGTATAACATTCCACCGGGTCTAAAATATAACAAAATTAAAATCATATACAATGCACGGAAAATGTCGTACTCACAATATGCAACCAGAAAGATCATACAACAATTAAACTTCAAATAAAAACAATGAACAGTCCACTCGGATAAACGAGAAGCGCCAGCTGTCAAAAGTAGATTAAAACCAAAGAAAATAGAGTATAGTTAGAAATGCTAACTTCACGTTAAAATATCGCAACACGAAAAGAGAGAGAAAGATAGATTAATATTAACTGAGCAACCTACCGTCAGGGTGCGCTCGAGGCAAAATGCGGGAAATTTAAACCTGTGGTATACATACGTACCATACATAACTACTTTAAATTTTATTCTATTTTTGTTTGTTTAGTACTAAACAAACAATTTAAAACCATAAAACATTACACAAGTTTCGGAATAAAACAAGAAACATTTTAGAGTATTATTTATTAATATCATGAAATAAATACAAAATACATTATAATATAATAAAATAAATACAAACTACATTATAATAGAATAAAATAAATACAAAATACATAATAATATAATAAAACAAATAAAATATTCTTTAATGAACAAAATAAACATTATAATAAACTAAAATAAATAAATTATTCTGTTTTTAACAAAAATAGCAAATAAAATGAACATTCTACGTTCCAGAGATACATATGCCATTCTAGAGAAAAAGCAATGGAGCTTATAAAAATATTTAAAAATATACTCACCCGATGACTAATATATCTACTAAATGAAACTTCGTTGCTGATGATTATATATCGTTATATATCGTGATTTGCATCGTCTGATATAATATTTCCGTATTGTCGTCATTATTAACCAGTGTAGCAATCATATCTGTATATTGTTCACAACATTAAAAAAGAAACCTCACCAAGCGCTCGTGAACAAACACGAAGTTTGTCCCCACGAAAATTCTGCAAGAGTGCCCCTGAATTGTAACAGCCACCTGTCCTGATATTAAGTTTGTAAATGTGTTCCGGTTAGTTGAATTGATGTGGCACTGAAGACGGGATGACACCCGAAATCTAGATATGCCAAAAATCAATAAATAAATATTAATCATCAGCCACGAAGTTTCATTTATTTAATTACGTTGATGAAAAATGGAGTCATTCCAGCCCTCGCCGAATTAGTATATCTACATTCTTAACCTAAAGTGCTTCCGCTTCCTTTCCTCTTAACCCGCATCAGCTATCTCGTCACTTGTCCTTTTGTGTAAACAATAATCCTAAAAGCCAGTAGTAGTTTATACAAGAGTATTAAATATGTAATTTGATTCATACCATAGCTTTTGAACGAAACTGACCCGCACAACTCTGCAAATCACTGCAAATTATGACGCTTGTTATGTTAGGTTATGGCGGGACCGCACTTATGAGAGGTTAGCTATGGTTAGTTACCTAGTTACAAATGCCTAGTGCTATTTGGCTAACTTCACGTTAGAAAATTTTACGCAAGCTCCCTCTGACGGTAGGTTGGCAAACCAACGCAAAATGACGTCACCGTGTTTCCAAATCGGCCATTTAAACTTTCACCCGGGTGATTAAAACATATGTACAGTGCTGCCAACTGATATTGGTTCAATATATGAAAACACCAGATGGGGCCAAGTTACATAAAGTTACACTATGAAAATAAATGAAAACCACTACAATGTTAACGTAGATGGGAGAGACCAAAATAAAACAACTTAAATAAATTAAATTGTATGAATCTCCAAATCCCTGTACACCAACAATGCAGCTCACAATTTAAATTCAAATAAATATTTGCCTGGGAAGTCAGTTATGTTGTTTAGAAGAAATTCAATATGTTTGTCCTTTTCCTTGTAAATGAAATAAATTTCTGTGTAGTCCATTAAAATAGATTTGGGCATATTTCTGATCAATTTCATACCGTCAAGGTTGAAATGATGTCCTTCGGTGATCATGTGTTGGTAAACTGCGGGGCTACTTCTGGTTGTATGTTCATGGAATCTGGTACTGAGATTTCTTCCAGACTGTCCAATATATACTCCTTCACAATTTGAACACGTTAGTGTTCGCACTTTTTAGCACTTTTTTGCAGAGGTGGTACGGGATCCTTGTTGTTCATTAATGATTCTTCAACGTTATTTCGGGTTGGGTTGGCAATCGTTATTCCATTTTTTCGGAGTATGGAGTTGATGCTTTTGTGAAAAATCGGGTGGTATGCTAATTTCCTGTAATGATTGTGAGCTTTAACATGTGGGTATACCTACTTTAAAATATTTCCATATCTCACTTTCTTTAATGGAAAATATTTTAAAGGAGGTATACCCACATGTTAAAGCTCACAATCATTACGGGAAATTAACATACCACCCGATTTTTCACAAAAGCATCAACTCCATACTCCGAAAAAATGGAATAACGTATGCCAACCCAACCCGAAATAACGTTGAAGAATCATTAATGAACAACAAGGATCCCATACCACCTCTGCAAAAAAGTGAAATATATTCACTAACGTGTTCAAATTGTGAAGGAGTATATATTGGACAGTCTGGAAGAAATCTCAGTACCAGATTCCATGAACATACAACCAGAAGTAGCTCCGCAGTTTACCAACACATGATCACCGAAGGACATCATTTCAACCTTGACGGTATGAAATTGATCAGAAATATGCCCAAATCTATTTTAATGGACTACACAGAAATTTATTTCATTTACAAGGAAAACGACAAACATATTGAATTTCTTCTAAACAACATAACTGACTTCCCAGGCAAATATTTATTTGAATTTAAATTGTGAGCTGCATTGTTGGTGCACAGGGATTTGGAGATTGATACAATTTAATTTATTTAAGTTGTTTTATTTTGGTCTCTCCCATCTACGTTAACATTGTAGTGGTTTTCATTTATTTTCATAGTGTAACTTTATGTAACTTGGCCCCATCTGGTGTTTTCATATATTGAACCAATATCAGTTGGCAGCACTGTACATATGTTTTAATCTACTTTTGACAGCTGGCGTTTCTCGTTTATCCAAGTGGACTGTTCATTGTTTTTATTTGAAGTTTAATAGTTGTATGATCTTTCTGGTTGCATATTGTGAGTACGACATTTTCCGTGCATTGTATATGATTTTAATTTTGTTATATTTTAGAGCCGGTGGAAATTCATGAGCGCCGTTAGAAAATGTTCCAGGGGGGGCAAATTTTTTTTTAGTATTAAATGGTAACGTAATATTAAGTACTATGCCATTAACTGTTTTGCAGCATTTTCGTCTTCTGAGAAATCTCTATCGCTTTAAGGTAGTGAAATGTTTTTGTTCACATTTTTGTGTGTTAATAGCCATCCATGGTCGTGATCCCTGTATGCTCGACAACACTTACTTATTATATATTGATATTCATTGAATTTCAAGTCATTTTTCCGTCTTTCTATATCGTTTATTAATGTGGCATTAATATTTTTAATTAATAATTGTTTGTAAATAATTTTGTTTCTGAATCATTGAACTCTTATTCTAGAATTTAGGAATTTGTATAATTTTCAACCAATATTGTAGCCTTTTTATTACTTTTTAATACGTTAGGAGTCATTGTTGTTAATTTCCTATAATAATTTCATAATAATTTCTCGTGGTCATCGAGAATCTGATACAATATCTCAATAACAAATTGATAAACAATAAAAAGGCAACAATATTATTTTAAAATTTACCCCGTTAACGAGAAATAATGACTAAATGTAGAGAAAAGTGGATTAATTTGAAAATTCTGTGTTTAGGATAATCGACGACGAAATAATATTTTTTTCCGTCGATCGTTTATTTATGAGTCAGTTTAGTGAATAGTAAATCGTTTATTAAAAAACTCTATTAATGCACGATTTCTATTAATGCATGATTTGTTATAGCCAATCACACGACGTAAAGACATCGTTTGATTGGCCAATCGAACATATGTGAAATGAAACCTTCCAATCAAAACATACCGCCCTCTAGAACTGTCAGTGTCAAATTACAAAAATTGTCATATAACCTACAAAGACACTGGCGAAGAAAAATCTATGTAGACGACGCTAGAAGAATGAAATCGACGAAAAAATTTTGTAACCAACTCGAATATTAAACGGCGATTAATGATCTCGACAATAAACGCTCTCGCTGCGCTCGAGCGTTAAACAGCCTCGATCATTAATCGCTCTTTTTAATATACTTGTTGGTTAAATAACTATTTATTTTACTATTATACTTGAACACTTGTAAGACGACAATGTTAGGTCAACTACAAACTTTTGAACGAACTCATGTACGGAAATGTATTGTGTCAACGCTGGAGGGAGTCAGAAAATGGTACCAATATTACAAACAGCATAGAGAATTAATTGTCATGTATCATAGGATGGCCCTTTTAATACCAAATAACTTTTGTCTGAAATTTTTTATTATTTAACGTTTTTTAAACTCCCTTTTCATTAACCGAAGTTTTGTAATTTTAGTACCAATTTTAGCCAATAATGGGTTATCTATAAATCTTTTTAAATTATTTGATTTTAAAATAGTTATTCTATGATACTTTATACAATCTATTTTACTAAAGCAATTTCTAAAGTTGGTACAATATTCCGGCTCTCTGCAGTTCCTAAACGGCGTCTATCTGGACATGAGTTCGTTATCAAAATTTGATCTACTACCAAAAGTTGACTATTATACCTTATCTATATATTCTACGCTTATTAGTTTAGCACCCAGTGTAATTATGATAAACTGCTCAGCAGTGCCAAAAATTGCGAAGTAATGGAAACTAATAAGTACGATCAAATAAAAGTGCATACAACAATGCTTATTTTGGACTGCAGCGCAAAATTTGGATACCGTATCTTGTCATCTTGTGGCTCTTTCGCGACTGTTACGAGAGGGCAATATCGCAATATCTAATAAAACTGACATTGGTGACAACAGCCGATAATAATCGGAATAGTCATCACTTATCTAGTAATTTTTTTTTCATCCTTCATTATACGTAAATGTCATTTTTGCATCTTTGTGGGGACACGAAAGATGCTAATTGCCCGCTAGGCGTTTAGTTAATAACTTTCAAGCCTAGCCGCGAAAATATTTTACACACTGGCCGGGCGGCGACTGACCTGTCTGTTAAATAAATACATAGCTTTCAATTCGGTTTGATATGCGAGATCTATCTGATGAAATAGATCAACCTGATCTATGATCAAAAGATCCATCTAATATGATAATAACCGATTTATCGATCAGATCTATTTATCGGTCTTCAATTGTGATTAAAGATCGATCACAAATTTCTCGACCACTGTTATCTTTTTCGTTTTTCGCGTAGCGGTAGTTGGGTTCGAAATCCAGGGGGGGGCAAGCGCCCCCCCCTGCCCATATGTAACGGCGCCCATGGGTGGAATGTTATACCTCGTGATTTTATAACCTAGAAAAAAAAAATTTTTTTTCATAATTTAAGAAGAATTATTGCAAGAAGCATAGATTCTAAGAACCTTTATACCACTCTATTCTGTTGAGTGCTGTGCTTATGTGTATTTTGGCATTCATACGACTGTTTTCGATCTCGTTTATGGTTTCATCTCCGATGATGTCTCCGATGTAAGACCCATTGACGTTTACCTATTGATTCCCTGACTGTAGGTTTATTCGTTCATTGCTCTCATTTTGTTAGTTTTTACCTGTTTTTCTCTTTGTAGTTGTGACCCGAAGATGGCATTCGATATGCCGAAATCGATCGTCATGTAAAAGTTTTTAGTTAATAAAGACTCCAATCCATATTAAACTTCCATTATTTCTTATTTATACTGCTAATATGGATAAGGTGGAAACTTTCATCATATCAGTTTTTAGATAGTTACCAGTCTGACCAACATACAATAAATTACAACAAAAGCAAGGAATAGAATAGACTATCCTAGAATTTAAATCCAAGGGTGTTTTATCTTTAACAAAAGAAAACAACTATTAATTTTTAACAAATTATATTTTGCAAATGTAATGTTATGACTTTTTATAATTTTGGTTAAACTAGATGTTAAACCCATTATATACGGAATTTTTAAAAACAAAGGAGGTTGTTGAAGAAATGGAACATTATAGTTATGATTTGACCGAGAACCAAATAATAAACGATTAAGTAAATTTTTTGGAAAACCATTATCCAAAAATATCGAAAAAAAAGTTTATCCATATTTATTTTGGCCAAAATGGGAGAAATTGGAGAACCAATTAATATCAAACAATACAAATTTGAAAGAAATTTCCTTTTTTACTATGATTAGATTAATTTTTAATAATGATTATTTTTCTTTCGATGGAGTATTTTTTTCACAAATTGACGGAACTGCTATGGGTTCTCCAATTTCTCCCATTTTGGCCAAAATTATTATGGATAAACTTTTAGATGATATTATCCAAAAATTACCGTTTAAATTTTCAAATAATTTTAGTGTTTCTTTTTTAGATATAAATATTATTAGGACAGAAGAAATATTTTGCTTTTAGATTGGTTTAGAAAAGTTACAAATTCGGGTAGATACCTATATTAATATTTTCTCATATAACTCCATCTATCAAAAAATCAACACTGTTTTGGCATTAAAAAATAGAATAGAAAAATCTGCAAATACAAATTTGAACACTAAAATTTTAAAATTGTGTTTGATATCTATGAATAATGGTTTTCCAAAAAATTTACTTAATCGTTTATTATTTGCTTCTCGGTCAAATCATAACTATAATGTTCCTTTTCTTCAACAACCTCCTTTGCTTTTAAAAATTCCGTATATAATGGGTTTGACATCTAATTTAACCACAATTTTAAAAAGTAATAACATTAGATTTGCAAAATATAATTTGTTAAAAATTAACAGTTGTTTTTCTTCTGTTAAAGATAAAACACCTTTGGCTTTAAATTCTAGAATAGTTTATTGTATTGCTTGTTTTTGTTGCAATTTATTGTATGTTGGTCAGACTGGTAACTATTTAAAATCTAGAATTTCCTTACATAAGTCGGACTTAAAAACAAGTAAATTAAGGTGCGCATTAGCGCAACATGCTTTTAAAGAAAACCACAGATTTGATTTTGAAAATGTTAAAGTTTTAGGTGTTTGTAAAAATCAACCGAATAGACATTTTTTGGAAATGTTGTTTATTGATGAATTAAATATATATAATTTTAAAACTGATGTAGAAAATGTGAGCATAATTTAAAAAATATTAATGTTATTGAAATCTTTTAAGGGTCGAAATTTTTGATTAATTTATATTTTTTTCATGGATATTGAGATATCATTTTATTTTACGTTGTTATGAAGTATTTTGTCAGAAGTTTTAAAAAGTTTTATGTGTTTGCTAGTTTATAGTTTAATTAGTAAGTATTTATAAATTTGGTATATTCTTTGTTTAAAACGTTCCTTGTAGATTTCCTGAGGAAGCCTAAGTTATAGGCGAAATATCGAAAATTAAAAAAAACCAAAAACTGAATTGTTGCCGATTTCCCAAAAAAATAGAATAAGACAATTAATATATATATATATATATATATATATATATATTAAAAAAACACAAACAACTTTATTTCAAATTGTTTATTTTCTTGGGTACTGTAGGCTTGGTCACGTTTAACACATTAAAACTTATAACTAAAAGTCACAAGATACAACACATTAAAAATTATTTGACGTTTCGACACTATTTGTGTCTTGATCACAGATAAACTGAAATATTCGTGAATAACTTTATACATTTTAATACGTACAACCAAGACAAACCACGTATGAAACTTGTTTCCAAAACAGGAACTCGTCTATCAACAATCTCCCACAAATGTTACGAATTCCTTAAAATACATTTTCTCCCCTTTTGTTACATGTTTGTAGGTAAAATTAGTTTGTAACAATTTAGCAAATTTAAATCAGATCTGTCGTTCACCGCGTCCTTTTGTTTTAAAATTTCTATGGTCTCCAACACACACCGAGCTTTTAAGTTATTCTCCTTTTGGAGCACTTTCACATCACTAAAGTTAAATTGATGTCCGGTATCTTGTTGGTGTTTTTTTAACGCTGTGATGTTTTTCGCGTATTTGTGCCCTTTCAACCGCTCCTCCAGAAGTTGCTCCGTCTGACCAACATACACTTTTTTACAGCTGCAGGGAATCTGGTAGACACAGTGAGAGTTCTTCAATATTGGTGTCGGCGCTTTTAGTTTTGTGTACATTTTAGACAAGTTGTTAGTGTTTTTGTGAGCTACTGTTATGTTGAATGGTTTTAGTATGTGTCCTATCTTTTCAGATATTTGTCTAATGTAGGGAAGAGCGATATATTTCGTTTTCTCCGTGTGCGATTCTTCGTTGTGTTCTGGTGTTGCATCCTTGTTCCTTTTATTAGATATTTTTCTCTTTTTAATTATTTTTTCTATCAGATCTTTCGGGTGTTGTTTTTATGTAAAATGGTTCTTACTTTCTCTAATGCTTCATTTTGATATTGAGTACTCGTTAGCTTTATTGCTCGGTCCACCAGACCTCTTATAACACTTTCTTTGTACATACGTGGTTGGATTGAATTATAATTCAGATATCTGTGTGATGCTGTTTCTTTGGTGTACCATTTTGTATCAACCTTATTGTCATCTTGTATTAAGGTCATATCTAAGAAGTTTATTTTGTTGTTTTTATTTATCTCCATTGTAAATTGTAGTCTATCATTGTATTTGTTAAAAGTTTCCAAAACTTCATTTTCTTTTCTTTTTGGTACAGCAATTATGCAATCATCTACATAACGCTTAAAGAACGGGATGTCAATAGAAATTTTTGATAGAACCGATTCCTCCAATTCCTCCATTACCATCTGTGCTACAACACTTGATACCGGTGAACCCATTGCGCACCCGAACACTTGTTTGTAGAATGTGTCCTTATATTGGAAATAGGTATGCGTTAATGTTGTTTCTATTGCTTCCAAAAATTCATTTTTTGGAAGAAAAGCATGATCTTCTATTTCCGGCCACTTTTTATTTATCGCATCTTTCACCAATGTTATTGGTACATTGGTATATAGGGACACAACATCCAATGAAATGAGGTGGTGTGATTCATCTAAAGAAATAGTATCAATGAATTCCTTAAAACACCAAGAGTCTTTAATGTAAAAGTTGTTTTTCCCTATAACTTTTGCTAAATTTTCTGCTAGCTTCTTTGATAGTTTATAAAAGGGCGACTGGATACATGATACTATGGGTCTTAATGGTGTGCCTGGTTTATGCAGTTTTGGCAGCCCATATATCTTAGGTGATTGTGAATTGTGGATTTTTAATTGGCTAGCTAGTTCTTTTGTTATGATTTTTTTGGTAAGCCATTTATTTACCATTTCATTGTTCTTTCTTTCGTAAATCTTTGTTGGGTTAATCCGTATGCTTGAGTAAGTTGTGGCATCTTCCAACAGCGTGTTCATTTTTTCGTCGTATTCCGAGGTGTCCATAATAACGGTTTTATTGGTTTTATCAGCCCTTAAGACACAAATTTGATTATTTTGTTTCAAAAATCTTTGCGTTTTGTTTATGTCGTTACTCATTTGTTTTTGTTGCCTGTCTTGTTTGGTGGTTTTTATCCTGTAATTATGGATTGTAGTGCTTACTCTAGTGGCGATTTCGTTTCTATCTTCACTTTTTAAATGTTGTATGCCTCCCTCTATATTGGCAATTATGGTTTCGATTGGTAACTTCTTTCGTTCATATTCCATTGCAAAATTTGGACCCATGCTTAGAATATTGCCCACAGTGTCAGGTAGCACCGTGTTTGTTAGATTGATTAACCATTCCTTGTTTCCGTACGTGTGTGGTGTTTGTTGTTTTTCTCGGAGTTGGTCGATTTTTCGTTTTTGATTGTCTTTTAAGTTTTGGTTTTCACGTTGCAATTTGTTCGAGAACCCCTCAAGATATTTCCGAATTAAATCACTTTCGGGTTGTTGTTCCATTAATAGTTTTGTTTTAGTGATTGTTTGAGTGAGATATTTGATTTTCTTTGTTACATCGGTGAGAAGTAATTGTATAGTTGCACGTTGAAATGCTTGCACTTTGTTCTTGAACTTTTGCTGAAGATGATTTTGTTCAAACTTGATATGGTTTAGGTTAATTTGCAGAAATGTTGGTACCAGTTCCAGTGTCTTAGTTCTTAACAGGAATACTCGTCTATTATTTGCTTTTTGTAGTTTCCCTTGGCAGTTCATAAGTTTCTTAAGTTGCAGAAGTGTCTGTCGCCCGCACTGTCTTTGTATATCACTCAAAGTTGTTACATTTTCCATCTTCACCCGGAACTATGTATATATTTTGTTTAAGTTTACTTTAGCCTTGTAGATAATATTAAAAAAACACAAACAACTTTATTTCAAATTGTTTATTTTCTTGGGTACTGTAGGCTTGGTCACGTTTAACACATTAAAACTTATAACTAAAAGTCACAAGATACAACACATTAAAAATTATTTGACGTTTCGACACTATTTGTGTCTTGATCACAGATAAACTGAAATATTCGTGAATAACTTTATACATTTTAATACGTACAACCAAGACAAACCACGTATGAAACTTGTTTCCAAAACAGGAACTCGTCTATCAACAATCTCCCACAAATGTTACGAATTCCTTAAAATACATTTTCTCCCCTTTTGTTACATGTTTGTAGGTAAAATTAGTTTGTAACAATTTAGCAAATTTAAATCAGATCTGTCGTTCACCGCGTCCTTTTGTTTTAAAATTTCTATGGTCTCCAACACACACCGAGCTTTTAAGTTATTCTCCTTTTGGAGCACTTACACATCACTAAAGTTAAATTGATGTCCGGTATCTTGTTGGTGTTTTTTTAACGCTGTGATGTTTTTCGCGTATTTGTGCCCTTTCAACCGCTCCTCCAGAAGTTGCTCCGTCTGACCAACATACACTTTTTTACAGCTGCAGGGAATCTGGTAGACACAGTGAGAGTTCTTCAATATTGGTGTCGGCGCTTTTAGTTTTGTGTACATTTTAGACAAGTTGTTAGTGTTTTTGTGAGCTACTGTTATGTTGAATGGTTTTAGTATGTGTCCTATCTTTTCAGATATTTGTCTAATGTAGGGAAGAGCGATATATTTCGTTTTCTCCGTGTGCGATTCTTCGTTGTGTTCTGGTGTTGCATCCTTGTTCCTTTTATTAGATATTTTTCTCTTTTTAATTATTTTTTCTATCAGATCTTTCGGGTAGTTGTTTTTATGTAAAATGGTTCTTACTTTCTCTAATGCTTCATTTTGATATTGAGTACTCGTTAGCTTTATTGCTCGGTCCACCAGACCTCTTATAACACTTTCTTTGTACATACGTGGTTGGATTGAATTATAATTCAGATATCTGTGTGATGCTGTTTCTTTGGTGTACCATTTTGTATCAACCTTATTGTCATCTTGTATTAAGGTCATATCTAAGAAGTTTATTTTGTTGTTTTTATTTATCTCCATTGTAAATTGTAGTCTATCATTGTATTTGTTAAAAGTTTCCAAAACTTCATTTTCTTTTCTTTTTGGTACAGCAATTATGCAATCATCTACATAACGCTTAAAGAACGGGATGTCAATAGAAATTTTTGATAGAACCGATTCCTCCAATTCCTCCATTACCATCTGTGCTACAACACTTGATACCGGTGAACCCATTGCGCACCCGAACACTTGTTTGTAGAATGTGTCCTTATATTGGAAATAGGTATGCGTTAATGTTGTTTCTATTGCTTCCAAAAATTCATTTTTTGGAAGAAAAGCATGATCTTCTATTTCCGGCCACTTTTTATTTATCGCATCTTTCACCAATGTTATTGGTACATTGGTATATAGGGACACAACATCCAATGAAATGAGGTGGTGTGATTCATCTAAAGAAATAGTATCAATGAATTCCTTAAAACACCAAGAGTCTTTAATGTAAAAGTTGTTTTTCCCTATAACTTTTGCTAAATTTTCTGCTAGCTTCTTTGATAGTTTATAAAAGGGCGACTGGATACATGATACTATGGGTCTTAATGGTGTGCCTGGTTTATGCAGTTTTGGCAGCCCATATATCTTAGGTGGTTGTGAATTGTGGATTTTTAATTGGCTAGCTAGTTCTTTTGTTATGATTTTTTTGGTAAGCTAAAGTAAACTTAAACAAAATATATACATAGTTCCGGGTGAAGATGGAAAATGTAACAACTTTGAGTGATATACAAAGACAGTGCGGGCGACAGACACTTCTGCAACTTAAGAAACTTATGAACTGCCAAGGGAAACTACAAAAAGCAAATAATAGACGAGTATTCCTGTTAAGAACTAAGACACTGGAACTGGTACCAACATTTCTGCAAATTAACCTAAACCATATCAAGTTTGAACAAAATCATCTTCAGCAAAAGTTCAAGAACAAAGTGCAAGCATTTCAACGTGCAACTATACAATTACTTCTCACCGATGTAACAAAGAAAATCAAATATCTCACTCAAACAATCACTAAAACAAAACTATTAATGGAACAACAACCCGAAAGTGATTTAATTCGGAAATATCTTGAGGGGTTCTCGAACAAATTGCAACGTGAAAACCAAAACTTAAAAGACAATCAAAAACGAAAAATCGACCAACTCCGAGAAAAACAACAAACACCACACACGTACGGAAACAAGGAATGGTTAATCAATCTAACAAACACGGTGCTACCTGACACTGTGGGCAATATTCTAAGCATGGGTCCAAATTTTGCAATGGAATATGAACGAAAGAAGTTACCAATCGAAACCATAATTGCCAATATAGAGGGAGGCATACAACATTTAAAAAGTGAAGATAGAAACGAAATCGCCACTAGAGTAAGCACTACAATCCATAATTACAGGATAAAAACCACCAAACAAGACAGGCAACAAAAACAAATGAGTAACGACATAAACAAAACGCAAAGATTTTTGAAACAAAATAATCAAATTTGTGTCTTAAGGGCTGATAAAACCAATAAAACCGTTATTATGGACACCTCGGAATACGACGAAAAAATGAACACGCTGTTGGAAGATGCCACAACTTACTCAAGCATACGGAATAACCCAACAAAGATTTACGAAAGAAAGAACAATGAAATGGTAAATAAATGGCTTACCAAAAAAATCATAACAAAAGAACTAGCTAGCCAATTAAAAATCCACAATTCACAACCACCTAAGATATATGGGCTGCCAAAACTGCATAAACCAGGCACACCATTAAGACCCATAGTATCATGTATCCAGTCGCCCTTTTATAAACTATCAAAGAAGCTAGCAGAAAATTTAGCAAAAGTTATAGGGAAAAACAACTTTTACATTAAAGACTCTTGGTGTTTTAAGGAATTCATTGATACTATTTCTTTAGATGAATCACACCACCTCATTTCATTGGATGTTGTGTCCCTATATACCAATGTACCAATAACATTGGTGAAAGATGCGATAAATAAAAAGTGGCCGGAAATAGAAGATCATGCTTTTCTTCCAAAAAATGAATTTTTGGAAGCAATAGAAACAACATTAACGCATACCTATTTCCAATATAAGGACACATTCTACAAACAAGTGTTCGGGTGCGCAATGGGTTCACCGGTATCAAGTGTTGTAGCACAGATGGTAATGGAGGAATTGGAGGAATCGGTTCTATCAAAAATTTCTATTGACATCCCGTTCTTTAAGCGTTATGTAGATGATTGCATAATTGCTGTACCAAAAAGAAAAGAAAATGAAGTTTTGGAAACTTTTAACAAATACAATGATAGACTACAATTTACAATGGAGATAAATAAAAACAACAAAATAAACTTCTTAGATATGACCTTAATACAAGATGACAATAAGGTTGATACAAAATGGTACACCAAAGAAACAGCATCACACAGATATCTGAATTATAATTCAATCCAACCACGTATGTACAAAGAAAGTGTTATAAGAGGTCTGGTGGACCGAGCAATAAAGCTAACGAGTACTCAATATCAAAATGAAGCATTAGAGAAAGTAAGAACCATTTTACATAAAAACAACTACCCGAAAGATCTGATAGAAAAAATAATTAAAAAGAGAAAAATATCTAATAAAAGGAACAAGGATGCAACACCAGAACACAACGAAGAATCGCACACGGAGAAAACGAAATATATCGCTCTTCCCTACATTAGACAAATATCTGAAAAGATAGGACACATACTAAAACCATTCAACATAACAGTAGCTCACAAAAACACTAACAACTTGTCTAAAATGTACACAAAACTAAAAGCGCCGACACCAATATTGAAGAACTCTCACTGTGTCTACCAGATTCCCTGCAGCTGTAAAAAAGTGTATGTTGGTCAGACGGAGCAACTTCTGGAGGAGCGGTTGAAAGGGCACAAATACGCGAAAAACATCACAGCGTTAAAAAAACACCAACAAGATACCGGACATCAATTTAACTTTAGTGACGTGAAAGTGCTCCAAAAGGAGAATAACTTAAAAGCTCGGTGTGTGTTGGAGACCATAGAAATTTTAAAACAAAAGGACGCGGTGAACGACAGATCTGATTTAAATTTGCTAAATTGTTACAAACTAATTTTACCTACAAACATGTAACAAAAGGGGAGAAAATGTATTTTAAGGAATTCGTAACATTTGTGGGAGATTGTTGATAGACGAGTTCCTGTTTTGGAAACAAGTTTCATACGTGGTTTGTCTTGGTTGTACGTATTAAAATGTATAAAGTTATTCACGAATATTTCAGTTTATCTGTGATCAAGACACAAATAGTGTCGAAACGTCAAATAATTTTTAATGTGTTGTATCTTGTGACTTTTAGTTATAAGTTTTAATGTGTTAAACGTGACCAAGCCTACAGTACCCAAGAAAATAAACAATTTGAAATAAAGTTGTTTGTGTTTTTTTAATATTATCTACAAGGCTAAAGTAAACTTAAACAAAATATATATATATATATATATATATACATATATATGTATATATATATATGTTATATATATATATATGTCCGGATAATCGAGGTTGCACTGTATATATATATATATATAATACATAAGCAGTACCATATATATATATGGTACTGCTTATATATATATATATATATATATATATATATATATATATATATATATATATATATATATATATGTATGGTTGGTACGTTGAGGGCGCCAACGCGTATGACAGAGTGTACGTTGTCACCTCATATATAACGTTGATGGCTCCAAAATCGGAGGTGACAACGTATCGCCTTGTTTTCAACGGAAATGTGATCTAGGTGGCTCAGGGAGCTCAAATCCAAAAATTTCGTCGGAGCCGATAACGTCCATTATATATGTACGGACAAGTCACCTCCGCATATATGACTCCGTGTTTTGTATCATACAATACACGCTGTGACATCCGAAAAACGCTGGCAACGTTGTGGAGGTGACAGCGCAAGAAACATATGTTATATAAGTATTTTCGTATTTATTTCTGCCCTCGGACGCAGTTGGGTTGTGAATTTTAGGCGAGATACAAAGGTTTTTGGTTCAAATCCATGAATGGCATAGGCTGCTTACATTGCAAATATTATTTAATGCTATAAAACTAAATAAATTATTTGCGGTGCTATTACATCAATAAATTCTAAAAATTCCACATACCTTTTCCTTTGTTCACCACAAATCCCATTGAATCAAGTACTCAAGTAGAAATATTAAAAAGGTGATGCGGAAAATTTTAGTTAACAACTCCACAATAAGTAATCGAGTCCAGTAAATGTTGGGTATAAATAGTTGGACCTTTCCGATTGTAGAAATCCATTTGGATCAGCCATATTTATTTTAAAAGATAAGTTTTCACATTTTAATACTACGCATATTCAATCTAATGAAGGGAAAGTGCGTACCTTGTAATATTATGGACAACGGTGTCTATTAAGATTTTAGGGCATCTACCAATTTTTACATATGTTGCGCTATTAATGGAAATTAATTAAACTTAAATTCTTCTGGTGTTCTGATATTTACACATAAAAAGTTAATTGATTTAGTTATTAAATTAGTAGGTAATTTAGGTATTCAGATTAGTTGTAGTTATTTTTACATAACTTTGACTGCCGGTAGCGACTGCTTAATATTGATTTAAAATTATAAAGCGCTAGTGTCGCCCATACGGCCACTACGAAGTCACCTCCGCATATATGACTCCGTGTTTTGTATCGTACAATACACGCTGTGACATCCGAAAATCGCTGGTAATGTTGTGGAGGTGACAGCGCAAGAAATATATCTTATATGAGTATTTTCGTATTTATTTCTGCCCTCGGACGCAGTTGGTTTTGGTTCAAATCCTGGCCGTAGCTGCATTTATTGTATTTCACAATTATATCCCGCATGTTTTATCGTTTGTTAATTATTTTGAATGGCATAGTCTGCTCTTTGTCAACTATTCTAGTGTCCGCAAATATCATTTAATGAAATAAAATTAAATAAATTATTTGCGGTGCTATTACATCAATAAATTCTATAAATTCCACATGCCCTTTCCTTTGTTCACCACAAATCCTATTGAATCAAGTACTCAAGCAGAAATATTAAAAAGGTGATGCCAGAAATTTTAGTTAACAACTCCACAATCAGCAATCTAGTCAAGTAAATGTTAGGTATAAATTATTGGACCATTCCGATTGTAGAAATCCATGTTGATCAGCCATTTTTATTTTATAAGATAAGTTTAATACTACGCATATTCAGTCTAATGAAGGGAAAGTGCGTACCTTGTAATATTATGGACAACGGTGTCTATTAAGATTCTACGGCATCGAACAGTTTTTACGTATGTCGCGACATTAATGCAAATTAATTAAAATTAAATTCTTCTGGTGTTCTGGTATTTACACAAAAAAAGTAAATTGATTTGCTTATTAAATTAGTATTTAATTTAGGTATTCATTAGTTGTAGTTATTTTTACATAACTTTGACTGCCGGTAGCGACTGCTTAATATTGTTTTAAAATTATAAAAATGAAAATATAATTTAATAATTTTAGCAAAGTATACCCACTCTACGGTAAATGTAAGGTGACCAGATTTTTATTGTAGAAAAGCGGGACAGTAGCGGGGCGGGGTGGGCGGTAGTAATTAAAACCAACCGTCTTTTCAAAAGATCGTACTCGTAAATAGACAATTTCTAGGATTATTATAAACACAAAAATTATTATTAGTATGTTTTTTTAGTTTGGTTTGTTACACAGATTTTTGTATTTTAAGCAACATCACATATCGTCGGGTTAAAGGTAAAAGTCACTAACTAACATCTAAAATAATTACGAAAAACTGACTTTAAGATGTATTACCAACAAATATAATGATATTTTCTGGATAATTAATGTATTTTCGAGTACTTAGAACACTTATTGATCGCCTCCTTGTACAAGATGCGCATTTAGAAGCATTTGACCACAATTAATACGTGTTTCAAGAAAATGTAACTAAATGTTAGTTAGTGACTTTTACCTTTAAGCCCACGATATACTCCTTTAAATTGTTGTGCTGGTTATCAAAACATATTTGTTTGAACAACACATAATTTATTGAATATTAGACATTATTTGCATTATTAGTGATTAATTGTTTTGCCATATTCATTTTAAATAAAAAGATTTTGCTTGATATAAGACAAAGATTATTCATTATCGTTTAATTATAGGGATTAAAATTGTATATATTAACTCTCTTCCCATTAACATAAATTCTTCAAATCTATGCCCTTTGCACGAAATAAATATTCTAAATAAATTTGTATATTTTTTAAAAACATTCTTATCAACTAATAAATATAGTAAGAAGGACTAAGAAAGATGAATTATATAATAAATAAATCTTAAGGTAAAAAAATAACAAACATATGTTCTAATCTAACGACTCTGTTCAGCACAACAAGATATGCCAAGTAGAAAGGTACAGTTTTGAGAAAAAAATACTTTGACGGGCACAATTAAAAGAACGCTTATTTTGCTAAACTTCTGTAATATAGACAGGTTTTCATTATTTTTTAATACATTTTAAAGAAATTCATTGAATTTCTTAGAGATAAGCACATACTTTTGTAATTTTTGATAAACATACCATAACGTTGTTTTTTGATCTACTTTCGATACACGCTGTGAAATAACTGCAGAGCAAATTTTAAAGTACTTTGTTAAAAAGACATCCATATTCTCAACATTTTGTTTTTAGTTCATTCCAATATCTGAATTTTGTAGAAGATTAACAATTTCAAATTTTAAATAAAACTTAGCAATTTAAATTTGCTATTAAAGCTTGCAGCAAATGTTACTTGATTATGAGTGAAATACAAAATCTTGCTTCAAACTGTGTATATTCTACAAAAATTCAGATATTGAGATGAATTAGAAAGCAAGATGTTGAGAGTTGATATGGTTTTGTAAGAGAGTACCTAGTTGCCAACCTGCGAGAGAACAAATTCCTTAATTATTCCACAGGATGTTTCAAACTTAGACCAGAAACACTATTTTTGATCTCCCAGAATAAATAATCAGCTGGAACATCTTATTTTCTTTAATTATCAACTGTATATTAATATGATAAATCTGATAAATTTCTTTACATGATCCGAAAAAATAATGAAAATCGGTTTGTCTGCAAAAGTTATTGAATATCAAAGTTTAGCTACTTTTTTTACCGTTTAAGCAGGTCAGTCGACATATCAAATGTTGCTACGTGTTAGCGAAATTTTATACACGTATAGCAAAAGCTAGGTTGTGATTTTCGTAAAACAATGCAAAAATTCATAAATTCTTCATAAACCATTATACAGAATAGAATGTTGTATATTCTTTACCTATAATTTGGTGTTTTGCTAAGATTCTGTGTTTTCTATTAAGTTTCTGTATATTCTTGCTCTGCGACTAAATGACAGGGTCAGTATCCAATAAAACTTTGAAAATAATAAAAATGGTTAACATTGTTAACGTAGTGAAATTTTGATTGTAAATTGATTGTAAAGAAGGAACTACTTTGTAGTCATTTAGCTTAGAGTCTAGTTGTTAATGAAAATGAATATTAATTTATATTTAGTATGGTATGTAAGTTACCTAAAATGAGTTTCATATTTTTCTTTGTAAAAAAATACAATTGTGAAACAACTGTTTTCGACCCCAAAATGTTGTTTAATAATTACAAAAGTTTACTGCCTTTTAACGCACGAATTGAAAAAGAATGTTTGAACGAAATAGCATATAGTTCATTTTTCGTAGTACTTCTCTAAAAATTCTGAAAAAAAATAATTTTTTTTATAAAGCGGGACATTTTTAAAACTCCGCGGGACGCGGGGCAAAATGTAAAAAAGCGGGACTGTCCCGCCAAAAGCGGGACGTCTAGTCACCTTAGGTAAATGTCATGTGGGTATACTTTGCTTTAATTTATCCAGCTTTCGTTTATAATAAATGCGCATTTTTATGGAGAATAAATACTTACCTTAACGAACGGTTTATATTTTAATTTTCACTAAACTGAATTGAACTTATGTGCTAGATGAAACGAAATAAATTTAAATAACTGTTTCGAATTATATCCGATTCTATAGTGATCCTCTTATTAACACTTATTGTATTCTTTAAATGTTGTGCAACCTAAATATGCAATAAAAAAACAATTAATTTTTGAATATGTTACACCAGAATGTACCCTTATCATTCTGGTGTAACATATTCAAAAATTAATTATTTTTTATTGCACATTTTGGTTGCACAACATTTAAAGAATGCATACACTGTAAAATAATAGAAAATAATTCGAAAAATTAACAATTCCACAGTCAAAAGTCGAGCGGCCCGTCTAAGCCGATTGTATTCTCAAATATCGGAAGCTTTTTTAATCACCTTCCATACAAACATCTTTCAATATTTTTCAGAAATTCCTTTCTGTAGTGTACCCACAGTTCTCCTCTTTAAAATGACATATCATTGCTTAGACCTACTGAAAAATCAAAAATCGTTTCCCCTCTTTTGATATTCGTGTAGCAAAAGTTCCCCTCATTAAAAATATGCAATCCGATTAAAAATATATTATCTGGAACACCCGGATCCTAGGTCGCCTGGTCTATATGCCGGAGGTGACAACTTAACACGTATACATATATATATATATATATATATATATATATATATATATATATATACATACTAATTAGATAATACACACTAATTTTATCTATAACAGATGATCTCAATGTTTTCTCTTAAAGTTTGTTAAATAAGAAAAAGCCTGCTCATACATACACAATGTTAGGTAATTTATAACTCGAGGTGAAAATTAAATGCAAAAACATACCAAATTATAAATGAAAATATGTGAAGCACTTTTAAATTTATTTCATTGTCAAAATTAGTACCTACTTACTTCAATTTAATTATTTTTGTTTAATTAAATGTAGTCACGAAATTTGAAATTACACTTTAGTTTCCTGTCCGCATAAATTATGGCTATAATTATTGCAAATCACTCAGTATGTTTATTGATTTTCTATGAATGGGACCGATATAATTTTCGTCATAGAAGCTCAGAACTTGTCTGGTGATAGGTTAGTTATCTTATCTGGAATGTACATTATATTGAAATTCACCACCTACTACACTGTTCTTCTCCTAAAGAACCATTATGAGCAGAAGATTCAAATTATAGGTCTATTCTGTCACACATTTGGAAAGGCAAAAATATTGAAAATAAATAATGTTAGAGTTTGACCAATAACAGTGCCAGATTGTTGTTTTCTAGAGGTTATTTTGTTTTTATGTAACAGATAATTGTAAGTAATATTGTCAATTGAAGTTAATGAATAGTCTAGAATGTTGCCCGTTGGATGTAATATGGAAATAACAGTGGTTTATTGGGTTAGAAGTGCTCCAAATCAAAATTATACATGGATTGACATTCGGAAAAGCATTAGTTGCCAATCCACTGGTATTGTGGCCCGATTAAAATACTCACCTTGGTATCAATCGGCTCTAAAATATAATACGAAATTTTATAATTTTAATGTAGAATTGAAATACCACAAGGCATCATCATAAAAATAGTTTTTTTTTAAATCATCTCATGTTGATTTAAATAAAAAAACTATTTTTACTATTTATATTTATCACAAAATAACGTAAAACCCCCTTAAAACCTTCATTAAATTTGTATGAGTTTTTATTCCATGGCGTAGTTTTAACTTCGGAGTCTTGCTGTTTAAAAATCAAGGCTGTGCTAGAGAAACTACCATTAAAATTTTCGCAAAAAAGTTATTTAGAACTTATTTTTCATAGATTTTGATATTTTACTAAAATTAAAAATACCAAGTTGACATTTTGTGATGTATAGGTAAAACCACGAGAGCTGAAAGCGAGTCATCGATTCCAGCTGTTATTTTGCTGATACGTTACAGACCATTCCCGTGCGTTAGAAAGAAACAAAGTGCTTTTTCATGCGTCTGTTCTTACGTTTTTAGGCGATGACTCACTTTCAGCTCTCGTAGTTTTACCTATAACAATATCTACATATAATTAGGAAAATGTTTGTGTGACATTGTCAGGTAGTACTTAGATTTTAACTCCCATTATTGTTATTAATGTCTTTGACAAGAGTAGTGGCTTATTTATATGCTTATTCTAGCTACTACACATGATGCAATCAATATAATAGTAGCTAGCCTAAATTTCAAGAAACTGTAAAAATACCTAGTAAAAATTCAAACATGAAAATAATGGTCTGGTATTGAAATCTGTTTGTCCAATAATAAGTATTGCCTGTGGGTCATGTTTTTGTCCCAATATGTGCAATTGTTCATATAAATCTAACTGGAGGCCTTTTCCACACCTGTGAAGAAGTTTCACGTTATTGTAGTCGATCGTGTGTCCGGTCATGAGTTTGTGTTGATAAACATTAGACGTTGTATTTCTTTTGTGTTCGTTTAGACGTTTCTTTAGAGGGCGTCCAGTCTGACCTACATATATGCCATTACAATTCATACAGTTAAGGGAATATACTCCACATTGTTCGTCAATACATACTTCTTTTGGGGTATCTATATTTACTTAATAGGTTGATCATTTTTTTGTCTGTTCTATATGCAGGGGCTATGTCGTGTTTAGGGAGGATTTTGTTTAGTTTTTGACTTATATTGTCATATCTAAAGGATCTGTAATTGGTATTTGCATTTCTCTCTATGGGAGTATATAACGGATCCATTGGTTTTTCTACCTTGGAGGTCAGTGTGTTAAGCACTTTTTCTGTAAACCCATTTTCGTTTAAGGGATCGTATAAGAGTGATCTCTCTTTTTCTTGCTTCTTCGTTCAATGGGTACATCAAACATCTCATTATGTAAAAACGTAAGGATGCTAGTTTCTGGGATGTGGGATAGTGCGAGTCAAAGGGTATGATTGTGTTCTTAGAGGTTGGCTTCCTAAAAATTTCGAAGCTGATGATATTTTCTTTATTGATGACAGTGACGTCAAAGAAATTTAGTTTTTTATCTTTTTGCATCTCCAGAGTAAATTTTAACTTTGTGTGTAAATTGTTCAAATAATCTAGCAGTTTCGCGAGTTCTTCCTCTTTACCATTGAAAATCACAAAAATGTCGTCGACATAGCGGATCCACTTTATAATATTTTTCTTGTAAGGGTTATTTGAGTTGATTATGAAATCACCTTCAATATGGTTTAAGAATATGTCAGAGAGTATGCCTGATAGAGGCATGCCCATGGGAAGTCCATCATCTACTCTGTAAAATTTGTCATCAAATGTGCAAAAGTTTTCCTGTACAATATGCTTTAGGAGGGTATTAAGATGTTTTTCCTTCCTGTCATCGTTGAAGTGACTATTAATTAATTGAGGTGTAAGGTTTAGGGTAAGGTCAACAGGCACATTTGTGTACAAATTCGTCACGTCGAAAGAGACCATAAGGCAGTCCTTAAGATTTACATCTTTTATAGAATTTATACACTGTTGTGTGTTTTTGACTGCGTATAGTGCGTATGTAGGGATAAAATTTATAGATTCAAACACTTTCAATATGGTTTTACAGATCTTAATAGTAGGAGAATTTCGATAAGATGTTATTGGTCGCATGGGCATACCCTCTTTATGGAGTTTTGGTAGTGCATAAAGGTGTGGGATGGACGGGTAAATGGGGAGGTGACTATATGAGAGCCCGAGGTGTACTCATTCAGGGTCTCTCTGCAGTGTTTTATTATGGCCTTGGTTCTTTCTAACATTGAATTAAGTGGGTTTTTATTGAGTTCGACATAACCATTATTGTGAAGAAATTCAAGTGTTTTTTCGTTATACATCTCCCTATACATTACCACGGCGCCCGCATTTTTGTCGGCCTGGACATATAATGCATCACCATCCATCAGCTTATCACTAATAGTTTTTAATATTTTCCAGGTGTGGTTGTTAGTATTAGCTTTTTTGTGTTTGTTTTCTTCTTTCTTAAGCAAAGTAATCATTTCAGTTTTTAGGTTGCAGTACTTAGGATGTTTATTGATAGCAATATCAATTTAAATTGCGGAATTTATTATATTGCTGGTAGATGGTAATATATATTTATGTCCCTTGTTTAAGAGAATTGTTTCATTAATGTCAAAAGTTATGTTAGTGAGATTAGTCAAATTAAGCTCTTTACCCTGTACAACGTTGGCGCCGCCGTTTATGCGTCCATTGTTCGTTCTTGTTCGGCTTCTAATGTTTTGGAGTTTGTTGTTCTTCCTTCGGCGATCCTCGATGCTCACTGCTACGGCTGTGTTTCGTGCGTCATCGATGATCTCTTCCATCCCCAAATGGCGTTTGTTACTGTGCATTTATTAATTATTGCTCTCGCTTGCTTGCGGATTGCATTATTATTGTCCGGTGTATTTTACCGTTTCTCCGTCGAAAGCATTTTCTACACAACTACGCACGAGCCTGTTTGAAGAAAAACTCGTCACAACGCCATCAAGTGTGAGAATACCATCAGTAAAAAGTTAATTCCGCTCCTACTACACATAATACCCACGAAGATGTTGGTGGGATGCTTTTGAATTGACCGTGAGTTGTATTATTTTACCTTTAAGTTTATACCTGTTGTCTGTGTTGATATTCTAATTCGAACGGAGATTTATAATACTCCATTTTGTAATGTACCAATTTTGTTTGTTTCATGATTGTAATTTGTGTGTATTTGTAGATTGGGCTGAGGATGACTCTGTGAGTCGAAACCGGTACCCAAGAAATAAATAAACCAGCAAAGGAACAGAGGTTTTTAATTTGTCACCCACACAATTTACCAACTACAATTACCCAACCACACTTGCCTTTACACAGTACAAATTGTCGATCGAATAATTAATTATACTGCTAACGTAAACAAAATATATATATATATATATATATATATACATATATATGTATATATATATATGTTATATATATATATGTCCGGATAATCGAGGTTGCACTGTATATATATATATATAATACATAAGCAGTACCATATATATATATGGTACTGCTTATATATATATATATATATATATATATATATATATATATATATATAATGGATGTTAATTCTTTGCAGAAACCTGCATATATATTTTATCGGACCGGCAATCCGTATATCTGGGTTCGAATCCCAGGCGTGGCTGTAGTTTTTTAACTTAAAAAATTACCGCCATCTTGTATTAACTATTTCAAAGTTTTATATATATATATATATATATATATATATATATATATATATATATATATATATATATATATATATTGTTAGGAATCAATTTATTTGGTGGAGATATTGGGATTAAGAATTATTCATTTATTGGCCATGTATTATACTTAGTTGGTCGGTGTTACAGTATTTGTTTATATTACTGTGCGATAGAATTATGCTTATTCGTATATGCCTGAGAGACTGGCTCATTTGTTAGTGTTACCGTTTTTGTTTATGTCTATGCGATAAGAAGGAACCGCTTTCGGTAAACGGGCATATCAGTTAGATCTGGTATTGGTCGATTGCCGTGTCGCTTGCTGTTCGCGCTTCTTAATTATTGAATAAATTCTGTTATTTGAAAGTACTTTTCATCTCTCGTTCTTATTTCTAACATCAGAAGTGGGATTCGCCTACGTTTGCGGATTGTTGTTTAAAAAGAGTGTTCAAACTGCTTAAAAAGAGTTTTTAAAGTTCTTAAAAAGAGAAAAACTTAACCATGGAAGAGTTTATGTCCGAATTTGTGAAAATGGTGAAGCAGTCCAATGCCGCGTCGGAGGTTGTTGATTTACCCATATTTCGTCCAGATATTATGGAGGCTAAGAAGTGAATCGACCAACTTTAGTCGATTAATGGTGAATTTTCGTGGACCGATCAACAATATTGCTTCTCAGACTCGGACGTTCTTTAACGGGAGTTTCGATTACTTGGTTTAACTCCTGGATACCGGAGTTCGAAGGATGAAAGGCCTACTGCAAATGACCAAGCTGCTTTTGTAAAGCGCCCACGATTACATGTGTCACTAAAAACTTGTTATCAATGTGGCAAAGTGGGCCATGTTCAAAAAAATCTTGTCGCTATAATCGTCAGGTGATGCAAAAACGACGTATTGTTGAGCCGACGGCAGTCACAACTTACCAAGCACCAAAAACTACGCTTGTGTGTGAATGTGTGAATAGCGCAAACCGGTAAATGTGTGCGGGTATCCAATTAAAACCAAATAAAGTAATTATTGACGAACGATCTTATTTTGGTCTACTTTACACAGCTGGTCGAAACTGAACGTGAATATAAGCACGTATTAGTCATGATTGATGGCTTCTCTAAGTATTGTGTCTTACTACCACTAAAAACTGTGAAATCTGATGAAACGCAAGTTGCGTTTCAACTGTTTATATCATTTTTTGGAACACCACGTCAAATCATAATCGACGCCGGAAAGAATTTCAAAAACTTGAAAATTCCCAAATACTTGGATGACCTTGGTATAAGCTACCATTATACTACCCCAGATGTTCACCGTTCAAATAGTCAGGTTGAACGTTATATGAGAACACGTATGAATTTAATAAGAATTGAGATAACGACAACGCCTGAATGGTCGACAAACTTGTGGAAGATACAACTAATTCTTAACCCCACCGTTCACAAAACTACCGGCACGTCACCGCTGCAGGTGTTAATTGGAATAGAGGGAACCACTCCTGTGATACAAATTTTTGTTGAAAAATGTTACGACGGATCTGCAGCCAATCAGAAACCGTGCCCTGGATAGCCAAAGAGTCAGCGAATGACTCAATGTTGCGAGCAACAAGCCGTTAAATGCCAATCGAAAACGTAGGACACCTTAAAAATTCAATGTTGGTTTGGTGACCTCGTATTAATGCACCGGGACGACACAATGCACAAGAGCAAGTCGAAGTACGAATACCAAGGACCATACGAAGTGGTAGGTGTCACACCAGAATGTCGCTACGAGTTGCGAAGAGTTTGGAAAAACCTCATAACAAGAGCCTCCAAGGAACAACTGAGGAAATGGCCTACCGATTGGCCCCTGTCCTTGGACATGACTGACCTGCTAGATCTACTAGAAAAAGATGAGTACCTACATGACATTGTATTTGTTACTTTGTTTAGTTGAAAGGTCAGCCCTTTGCTAATAATTTATTGTTTTAGTTGAAAGGTCAGCCCTTTGCTAATATCTGAATGTTTTAGTTGAAAGGTCAGCCCTTTGCTAATATCTGAATGTTTTAGTTGAAAGGTCAGCCCTTTGCTAATAATTTATTGATTTAGTTGAAAGGTCAGCCCTTTGCTATCTGATTGTTTCAGTTGAAAGGTCAGCCCTTTGCTAATAATTTATTGCTTTAGTTGAAAGGTCAGCCCTTTGATAATATCTGATTATTTTAGTTGAAAGGTCAGCCCTTTGCTAATAATTTATTGATTTAGCTGAAAGGTCAACCCTTTGCTAATATCTGATTGTTTTAGTTGAAAGGTCAGCCCTTTGCTAATAATTTATTGTTTTAGTTGAAAGGTCAGCCCTTTGCTAATAATTTATTGTTTTAGTTGAAAGGTCAGCCCTTTGCTAATAATTTATTGTTTTAGTTGAAAGGTCAGCCCTTTGCTTATAAAATATTGTTTTAGTTGAAAGGTCAGCCCTTTGCTAATAAATTATTGTTTTAGTTGAAAGGTCAGCCATTTGCTAATAGTTTATTGTTATAGTTGAAAGGTTAACCCTTTGCTAATAATTTATTTCTATAGTTGAAAGGTTAGCCCTTTGCAAATTATTGATTATGTTTCTGAGCATTTTGGACGAGTTTGCAAAAGGAAGTACATACATGATGGGTAACTTGATAATTATTGGTTGTGTAACGTCTTCAAAGTTCGGCAAATTATGAATTGTCGAACGGGAGTTTGGAAGAGTTACTGACACAAGTTGTTGTTCCATTGCTGTTTCAGAATGAGCCATGGTACTGAGTTGGTTCCGACGAACACTGCTTCTGGAGAGTAGCTTCGAGAGCGAAGCTTAAGTCAGGATTGGCCGTGTTAGGAATCAATTTATTTGGTGGAGATATTGGGATTAAGAATTATTCATTTATTGGCCATGTATTATACTTAGTTGGTCGGTGTTACAGTATTTGTTTATATTACTGTGCGATAGAATTATGCTTATTCGTATATGCCTGAGAGACTGGCTCATTTGTTAGTGTTACCGTTTTTGTTTATGTCTATGCGATAAGAAGGAACCGCTTTCGGTAAACGGGCAGATCAGTTAGATCTAGTATTGCTCGATTGCCGTGTCGCTTGCTGTTCGCGCTTCTTAATTATTGAATAAATTCTGTTATTTGAAAGTACTTTTCATCTCTCGTTCTTATTTCTAACAATATATATATATATATATATATATACAGTGTGTCCACGAAAGTCCGCACCATATGGAAAAAATTTTTATTGTGTATTTCTCAGAAAATTTTATTCTTTATAAAAGTTGGCGGCTCATATGAAACCAAAACTGCAACCATCAAATATGTAAATTTCCGTGCCATATACCGAGCGATTCAGAATATATGAATTTGTGATAAGAGTAAAGTACCTTTATTTTCATTATTATCGATAAACTTTATTTAGAAATGTTGTTTAGAAGTAAAAATTATATTCAAATATAAAATCAGAGCCACCTACCTTGAAAAAAAATATTTTCGGCTTTTTCCTTAATTATTACTCTTGTGACAAATATTAGTAAATGCCAATGGTACTAAAAGGTTCTTTTTAATCTATTTTTTGGAAATTTGAATACATTTTTTATATTTTTTGTTATTTTGGTATGATAACTAATGTTTATTTAGAACTAGCACAAAATTACTCATTTTCTTGGTGCGAAGTTGATATTTCACCCTGTAGATATTAATATATCATACAATAACTAATTCAGCAGCGTGTCTTAGCCTTTATTCAGCTAATATTAATGACTGTGGATAGGTTTATAATAGTAGTTATCCATCTACAGCGAGCGATTCTCAAGTGGTGAACCACTTATCAAATTTTATTTTCACTGATAATATTTTAATAAAAATAACTAAAGCATCAAACATCTATTGTTTCTTGAATTAATTATGACTGATTTGCCCGTTATTAAGTTAATAACTATTATGAATATGTTATTAATGCTAATTTATTATCTATGAACTTATTTTATTTCTACTACTTAAAATGTTGTAGAGTTTCCTCTAAATGATTTATATCTCAAAATGGTCGGTGCTTGTATACGTTATTTTTTACGTAAACCCACAAAAACAAATTTAACGGGGTAAAGTCGGGGGATCTAGGTGGCCAGGATCTTGATTCCGAATTTCTGCCCATCCAGCGATGGCCAAATTTATGATTTAAAAAGTTCTAGACAGAGTTTATATTGTGTATATGGGCGCACCATCAAGCAGGAACTAAATTAACGCCCGTTGAATTAAATATTAAAATATATTTAAATATATCAAATATTTGATTATTCAAAATACCGCACAGCATCTATTGTAAAGTTCGGGTTTTCATGTGTCCACCACCGGCAATTTTCTGAAGAAACAGTCTCATTTGATGTAAATATTGCCGCATCTGTCCAAAGAATATTATAATAAAAAACTATGTTCTCTTTCATATTCACTTCAAACCAGATGGTATAGTCATACCTGATGTCGAAGTCTCTTTCTTTTAGTGTAGGCTTATAAATTTTGGTTTATAAGGGTGATACTTGTTTATTTTTATTATTTGATGTACTGTTGATTTACTGCATTGGCTGTGTGAAGCAATTTGTCGAACAGAAGTCGTTTTATGCTCGATTACTTCTTGCAACACTGGCAAACTTGTTTCCTCATTTTGGCAACATATTTTTGCGGGGTTTCTTGAAGCTATTTTCAACAGACCCAGTCTCTTTGATTTTTCTCATTATCTTGGAAATGGTTGAATGGGCAATTTGGTTGTGTGGATGTCTTGAAAATAGCAGCAACATCTCGGTGCGGTCTATTTTCTCCATGTATTAAAATAATTTCAATTTTGTTGGAGTGTAAGCATGGCTTTAAAAGTTACAGCACATAAACTAACGTAAACTGCAGTGAGTACGATTAAATGGATAATGTCTGGATAATGCTTTTGTTTTTCATATCCACCTGTGATAGTGGTGTATGCTTATTTTAAAATTTAAACAATGTTGCATAGAGAAAATAAACTGTTTGTTTCATATTCTTTCTTTTTTGTATCATTGGGTTGCCTATACAAGAACCTATACTTAGGTGGTTATTGGTGCGTTTTGCGCTGCTGTACATAAGAAGATACATTCTTGCATAAAATAATTGATTCAAGACAATTTATTGATGTTTCAGATTTCAGCTATGTTTACTAAGATATTATCAGTGAAAATAAAATTTCATAAGTGGTAGTACCGCGCGTACCACCACTTGAGAATCGCTCGGTGTAGATGGATAACTACTATTATAAACCTATCCACAGTCAATAATATTAACTGAATAAAAGGTAAGTCACGCTCCTGAATTAGTTATTGTATGATATATTAATATCTACAGGGTGAAATATTAACTTCGCATCAAGAAAATAAGTAATTTTGCGTTAGTTCTAAATAAACACTAGTTATCATACCAAAATAACAAAAAGTATAAAAAATGTATTCAAATTTCCTAAAAATAGATTAAAAAGAACCTTTTAGTATCACTGGCATTTACTAATATTTGTCACAAAAGTAATAATTAAGAAAAAACTGAAAATATTTTTTTTTTAAGGTAGGTGGCTCTGACTTCATATTTGAATATAATTTTTACTTCTAAACAACATTTCCAAATAAAGTTTATCGATAATAATGAAAATGCAGGTACTTCACTCTTATCAGAAATTCATATATTCTGAATCGCTTGGTATATGGCACCGAAATTAACATATTTGACGGTTGCAGTTTTGGTTTCATACGAGCCGCCAACTTTTATAAAGAATAAAATTTTCTGAGAAATACACAATAAAAATTTTTTCCATATGGTGCGGACTTTCGTGGACATACTGTATATATATGGTACTGCTTCGAATCGAATTCAACGATACGGTTTATAAATATTTTAGATATGTATAAACTTGCTCAGGTGATTGATGAACCAACTAGAATTGGTCTCAACACTGTCACATTAATTGACTTTATCATAGTGCAGGACGGGATTAATGTTGTCTCTCGCGGAACTAGGGACATGTCTGCCGTGTCTGACCATTCTTTGGTATACTGCGATATTGAATGCCGAGTCTCGACGCGTCCACCAACTTTTAGTACAAACCGGGACTTTAAATCGTTAAATTATGATTTATTTCATAGCGATCTTGTCGATGTACCGTGGTTTCATATTTACATCCACGGGATGGACGAAATGCTAGATTTTTTAAACAAAAACATCTTAAACTTGTTTGATAAACACGCTCCATACATTACTAGGAGATTTACGAGACGGAACGTGCCTTGGTTGACCGAGACGCTGCTTGAGGTTAGAAAGATTAAATTAAAAGCGTGGCAGAAGTTTAAGAAATCATGTTCGCTGGAACATCTAAATTATTATGTCCTTGAGTAACCAGTATAATTATATGTCTAAAGGGGAAAAAGAGACGTACTTTAGATTAAAGTTCGGCGGGTTGCGCGATCCGAAAAATATCTGGAAGGAGTTGTCTGCTCACGGAATTCATGTAGGATCAGGGAGAGCCGACCTTCCCCCGCACTTGTCTAATGTTGACGATTTGAATTCGTTTTTTATGTCGTCTGCCACGATGTCTGGTGCGACCGATCCGGAACTCCTACACTTTTATAGGAACAATACCATAACAGACTTTGATAATAAATTTGAGCTCAAAGAGATTTCCGAGGTTGAATTGTTGGGGTTAATATCAGGGGTAGGGACCACTTCTTGTGGTGCTGATGGTGTGAGTGTTGGTATGTTGCGCCTTTGTTGTCCGTTCTTACTGCCATTTATTCTGCACGTTGTGAATTTCTGTCTCACTGAGGGCGCTTTTCCGAGGGGTTGGGAAGTGGGCCGTGTTGTACCATTGCCAAAGGGTAACAATCCCCAACACTTTAATGACTTGCGTTCTATTACCATTCTGCCTGTATTGAGTAAGGTACTGGAGAGAGCCGTGGATGCGCAGCTTCGCGCATATCTGGACGCCCATAGTGTTCTGCCGCCTATGCAATCGGGGTTTAGAGCTGGTCATGGGTGTCAAACTGCCTTGCTTAATATCATTGACGACGTCATTACAGCAAGTGATGCTAAAAATGTACGCTGCTTATTCTTTTAGACTACAGTAAGGCATTTGACACCATTAACCATGAGTTGTTACTTGCAATTCTCCAGTATGTCGGACTTGGTGCCACTGCCGTTGCGTACTTCGAATCTTACTTGAGTAAGAGGGAGCAGTTTGTGTCATTAAATAATGACAGCTCCGCACCTATAGCTGTAACTAGGGGCGTTCCACAAGGAGGTATAAACGGCCCACTCCTGCATATTATTTATACTTGTCATTTAATTACCAATGTGCGTTGTTGCTGGCATCAGTACGCTGACGATACTCAGCTGTATTCCTCTTTTAAGCCAGAGGATGTACTGACTGCTAACGGTGAGATGAATTCGGATATAGCCAGCATAATCGGGTTATCTGAGCGGCATAATCTAATGGTGAATCCATCAAAGTCTACAGCCATGTTGTTTGGTGGCGGGACCAGACGAGAGATGGTGGCAAGTGTCTTAGACATTCGTGTGAACGGCACCACACTGAAAATAGAATCAGTGGCAAAGAATCTTGGAGTCAGTGTTGATCACAGTTTGCGGTTCAAGCATCATGTATCAGTTATGATTAGGAAAGCTTTTGCCAACCTAAAAGTGATTTATCAGTACAGGCGCTTGCTGCCATCTCACATTAAGCTCATGTTATGTGATTCTCTTGTGCTGTCCCATTTTAATTACTGTGACGTGTTGTATGGTCCGTGCTTGGATGTAGAGTCCACTGGCAGAATACAACGGGTCCAGAATTCGTGTTTGCGCCTTATCTATGGCATTCGAAAGTTTGACCGCATATCCCACACGCTGCTCTGGTCAGGGTGGCTAAATATGTGTAATAGGAGGAGTTTGCACTCCGCTTCCCTCGTCCACAAAGTAGTTGTCACACAAAAGCCTGCCTATCTCTACTCCAAAATCCGATTCAGAACGGATGTTCACAATATCAATGTTCGACGTAAGTCATTGATTACAATTCCGAGGCACAAAACGTCATTGTTTGAACGTTCGTTCTCCTATTGCGCGGCTAGGTTTTATAACAGCATACCAGTAAGTTGGAAGAAGCTCAGTGCCCTAACGTTCGGGAGGTATTGCAGAAGCTTTTTATTGAGTCAGCAAGCAAACCATCGATACAGATCCTTGCCAATATGTCTATAGAAGTGTAGTTATTTTAGTTTATATATATTTATTTTAGTTTATATATATATATATATATATATATATATATATATATATATATATATATATATATATATATATATATATATTCTTGCAGAGATCGGCGTACATTAATATGAAAATTGGAAATCGTTAATACAAGATGGCGGTAATTTTTAAGTTAAAAACTACAGCCACGCCTGGGATTCGAACCCAGAAGTACTGATTGCCGGTCCGACGTTCTACCAATTAGACTAACGTGACCAATGACATTCTACTCATATTCCTTTAGTGACCATTAACCCACTGAATGTCATAGGCCAACGTTAGCCTAATTGGTAAAACGTCGGACCGGCAAGCCGTGCATCTCGGTTCGAATCCCAGGCGTGGCTGTAGTTTCTTAGCTTAAAAAATTACCACCATCGTGTATTAAGCCAGTGCAAGATTACTAGCAACAAGTAGAGGACACCATATCGACACAAGAAATTGTGACTAAAACAGAAAATGAACATCTGTACAAGAAATTGCAAAAGGAAATATCCCCAAGAAAACAGATAGAAACCAAATTTAAGGACTTAGAGGAACAACGTAAGCCCTGCAAGAGAAATTTCTGGAGTAATCTAGTAAACCAGACCCGAGTACTCCGCATAATTGCTAATTATGCATAATTGCATAATTGCTCTGGTGGACCTGATTAACGATTCGTTCTCGACTGGCACATTTCCACGGTGCTTAAAGACGGCCAACGTGCTGCCCATCCACAAAGGTGGTGAAAGGGATAGTTTAAATAACTATAGGCCCATCGCACTTCTTCCTGTAATATCGAAGATCATTGAAACTGCTTTCAAGGATCGTTTGGCTGCTTATCTCGATGAGAATGCTTTATTGGTGGAGTCACAGTTCGGATTTCGGTCGGGGCTATCCACGTCTGATGCCATTTACAGGCTACTGTCTCCGATTTACACGGCTATCAATCGGGGACATTATGTGGTCACGGTATTTTGTGACATTCGGAAAGCGTTCGAGTGTGTGGACTACAATATACTTCTGGAAAAACTGTTCAATTTTGGTGTTAGGGGTGTACCGTGGAGTTGGTGTGACAGTTATCTCCGTGGGAGGAGCCAGTATGTGTCGCTCCGGGGGGAACAGTCGGGGTTGTGTGGATGTTAGTTGTGGAGTCCCTCAGGGTTCGGTGATGGGCCCTGGTTTGTTCTCAGTCTATATCAATGATCTACTGGACTCGATTGAATATGGAGAGGTTACGATGGTCGCTGATGATACCAGCATTGTTTGGTCGGGTGATGACGTGGATCAATTGCTTCTCGAGGTCAATTCTGACTTAGATGCCCTTCGTAGTTGGTTTTTGGTGAATCGACTGCTACTCAATGTTTCGAAAACTAGAGCCATGTGGTTTAATCGATCTGCACCGGCTCCTGTTGGATCTTTGAGATTTGGAAATCAGCCACTTGAATTTGCTGATAGCCAGAATTTTCTGGGAATCATGCTCGACAACTCCCTGAAGTGCTCCCCTCACGTTGCAAGACTATCGTCTAAACTAAGCAGAGCCCAGTATGCAATACGTACTATCTCCCGTGAGTTGGGGGAAGATGCTGGTCTTACGGTCTATCACGCTTACTTTGCAAGTGTACTGAGGTATGGATTGCCGTTTTGGGGATTTACCTATTCTTGCAATATGGACACAATATTAAAGATCCAGAAGAAATCGTTGCGAGCTATAACGAATGCCTCCCAGCGCGACAGTTGCAGGCCCATCTTCGACAAACTCAAGGTCATGTCTATTTATACGATGTTAGTCTACGAAGCTTGTTTATTCATTTATAGAATCCGTGGTACGATTGATCCCCTCGCATGCAGTAGGAATACTAGGTCTCTAGGCGACCTGAAGCTGCCAATGCCAAGGAACGCTAAATTTCAGGTATCAATCATGTTTAAAGCGGTACAAATCTATAATCATTTGCCTTCCAATCTCAAGATTATTAACTCGGCTCACGTATTTAAAACTCAGTTGCGTAATGCACTAAAGGGGATGGTCTACTACAGCCTAGATGAGTACTTTTCGGATAATTTGTAATTGACATGTTTCGTGTGGCGCGTTTACTTGCTTTGGTATGTCAAAGTGAGTCATTTATCTACTTTAGAGGTACTTAGTTTATTTGTTATATGTGTTTCCTTGTTTATATATAATATTTATACATTGTTACGTTTATATATTCAACACTTATGGTTATCGAATAAAAATATCTATCTATCTATCTAATAAAGAGTATTATACAGATGACGAAGAATTTGGCCAAAGAAACAGAATGGGTAGTGCAAAGGGCACGGAAAAGCAAAAAGCGCAAAATGCATGAATCACTAGTAGTCTCACCTCAGCCCACAAACACAAACCAAAATAAAAAATAACAAAAAAAAAACAAAACGTTCTTGCCACCACCTGTCATTGTAAGCAAAGTAACAAACTACGAGTCAATGCGAAATTCTTTAAACAATAAAAGATTCAAGTAGTTATTATTCAAGGACTTATTAGTCCTCATCAGTACGGTATAGCCAGATGGAAGCTCAATGGAGAAAACACACAAAAGGAAGACCATAATAATCAGGGTGACCAATGTCGCCAATTTGGTGCTTCAGTCACACCATCTTCGGATTTGAAGATGATAGGTAACATCGCGCCGGAGGCAACCAGTACACTCCAAGGTACAACCTTTAGCCCATAGTAATTAATCGAAAAATGGTTGATCGGCGGTGAAATATAAAAAATAGAAGGCAGTTATCGGGCATATCCGCGATCTAGGAAGCAACCGTATACACGTTTTTCGGACTTGTTAGTCCTCATCAGTACGGTATAGCCAAGCAGCAAGATGGAAGCTCAATGGAGAAAACACACAAAAGGAAGACCATAATCAGGGTGGCCAATGTCGCCAATTTGGCGATTCAGTCACAACATCCTCAGATTTTACGACTAGAGGTAACATCGCGCCAGAGGTAACCAGTACACCCCAAAGTACAACCTTTAGCCCATGGTAATTAATGGAAAAATGGTTGATCGGCTGTTAAATATAAATAAAATAAGGTAGTTATCGGGCATATCCGCCATCTAAGAAGCAAGCTTTATTATAAAAGCGACATCAGGAACAGGCTAAAATACACAAAAAACCTGACTTCTAACAGTAATGAATAAAGATCAATGAACTTACAAACAGAGTTCTGAGAAGTTGGTCTGGGCAAAGGAACATCTACATATACGAAGAGGCCCAGCGCAAAACATCAACACAATCACACGGTAAATAACTCTAAAAATTAGATAGACCGATTTGTGGTCATTTTTACGGAGAACAGTTGTGCACAACAAACGTGACGTTCAGCATCACTCCGAAGTTGCTGGGCTACCAACACCAGAACGAACCGACTCGCATGAATTTAAAATTATAATTAATAAGGAAAGAATAAATACTGCTCAGCTGACTAGTGTCTGATTTAAAGTTTAAACAGTCAGTAATATTACGCTGGATACAAAACATTTCTAAAAACAGACAGGATCTGTAGTTATTCTCGCGAGCAATAACTTCAGTTTGTTCCCAATTTATGACGTGGTTAGTGTCAGCCTCATGTATTATATTCTTTTACACATTTCTTATGTTGATAGCTCGTGACCCCTGTGTGCTCGATAAAACTTACCTGTTATAAATTGATATTAATTAAATTTCATTTAATTAATTCAAGCCTTTCTATCGTTTCTTAATGTGGGAATAATTATTTTTATTAATAATTTTTTGCAAATATATTTTAATTTATAATCATTGAACTCTTATTCTAGAATTTAAGATTTTGTATGATTTTCAACCAATATTGTAGCCTTTCTATTACTTTTCAATATGCTAGGATAAATAGTTATTAATTTTGTTATTAAAGGGCAACAATATCAAATTTACCCCGCTAAGGAGAAATAAGCACTAAATATAGAGAGAAGTGGATTAATTCGAAAATTCTGTGTTAAGGATAATCGACGGCGACATACAAAATTTTTATTATTACTATTATACTGTACAAGAAATTGCAAAAGGAAATATCCCCAAGAAAACAGATAGAAACCAAATTTAAGGACTTAGAGGAACAACGTAAGCCCTGCAAGAGAAATTTCTGGAGTAATCTAGTAAACCAGACCCGAGTACTCCGCATAATTGCTAATTATGCATAATTGCATAATTGCTCTGGTGGACCTGATTAACGATTCGTTCTCGACTGGCACATTTCCACGGTGCTTAAAGACGGCCAACGTGGTGCCCATCCACAAAGGTGGTGAAAGGGATAGTTTAAATAACTATAGGCCCATCGCACTTCTTCCTGTAATATCGAAGATCATTGAAACTGCTTTCAAGGATCGTTTGGCTGCTTATCTCGATGAGAATGCTTTATTGGTGGAGTCACAGTTCGGATTTCGGTCGGGGCTATCCACGTCTGATGCCATTTACAGGCTACTGTCTCCGATTTACACGGCTATCAATCGGGGACATTATGTGGTCACGGTATTTTGTGACATTCGGAAAGCGTTCGAGTGTGTGGACTACAATATACTTCTGGAAAAACTGTTCAATTTTGGTGTTAGGGGTGTACCGTGGAGTTGGTGTGACAGTTATCTCCGTGGGAGGAGCCAGTATGTGTCGCTCCGGGGGGAACAGTCGGGGTTGTGTGGATGTTAGTTGTGGAGTCCCTCAGGGTTCGGTGATGGGCCCTGGTTTGTTCTCAGTCTATATCAATGATCTACCGGACTCGATTGAATATCGAGAGGTTACGATGTTCGCTGATGATACCAGCATTGTTTGGTCGGGTGATGACGTGGATCAATTGCTTCTCGAGGTCAATTCTGACTTAGATGCCCTTCGTAGTTGGTTTTTGGTGAATCGACTGCTACTCAATGTTTCGAAAACTAGAGCCATGTGGTTTAATCGATCTGCACCGGCTCCTGTTGGATCTTTGAGATTTGGAAATCAGCCACTTGAATTTGCTGATAGCCAGAATTTTCTGGGAATCATGCTCGACAACTCCCTGAAGTGCTCCCCTCACGTTGCAAGACTATCGTCTAAACTAAGCAGAGCCCAGTATGCAATACGTACTATCTCCCGTGAGTTGGGGGAAAATGCTGGTCTTACGGTCTATCACGCTTACTTTGCAAGTGTACTGAGGTATGGATTGCCGTTTTGGGGATTTACCTATTCTTGCAATATGGACACAATATTAAAGATCCAGAAGAAATCGTTGCGAGCTATAACGAATGCCTCCCAGCGCGACAGTTGCAGGCCCATCTTCGACAAACTCAAGGTCATGTCTATTTATACGATGTTAGTCTACGAAGCTTGTTTATTCATTTATAGAATCCGTGGTACGATTGATCCCCTCGCATGCAGTAGGAATACTAGGTCTCTAGGCGACCTGAAGCTGCCAATGCCAAGGAACGCTAAATTTCAGGTATCAATCATGTTTAAAGCGGTACAAATCTATAATCATTTGCCTTCCAATCTCAAGATTATTAACTCGGCTCACGTATTTAAAACTCAGTTGCGTAATGCACTAAAGGGGATGGTCTACTACAGCCTAGATGAGTACTTTTCGGATAATTTGTAATTGACATGTTTCGTGTGGCGCGTTTACTTGCTTTGGTATGTCAAAGTGAGTCATTTATCTACGTTAGAGGTACTTAGTTTATTTGTTATATGTGTTTCCTTGTTTATATATAATATTTATACATTGTTACGTTTATATATTCAACACTTATGGTTATCGAATAAAAATATCTATCTATCTATCTAATAAAGAGTATTATACAGATGACGAAGAATTTGGCCAAAGAAACAGAATGGGTAGTGCAAAGGGCACGGAAAAGCAAAAAGCGCAAAATGCATGAATCACTAGTAGTCTCACCTCAGCCCACAAACACAAACCAAAATAAAAAATAACAAAAAAAAAACAAAACGTTCTTGCCACCACCTGTCATTGTAAGCAAAGTAACAAACTACGAGTCAATGCGAAATTCTTTAAACAATAAAAGATTCAAGTACTTATTATTCAAGGACTTATTAGTCCTCATCAGTACGGTATAGCCATGGAGCAAGATGGAAGCTCAATGGAGAAAACACACAAAAGGAAGACCATAATAATCAGGGTGACCAATGTCGCCAATTTGGTGCTTCAGTCACACCATCTTCGGATTTGAAGATGATAGGTAACATCGCGCCGGAGGCAACCAGTACACTCCAAGGTACAACCTTTAGCCCATAGTAATTAATCGAAAAATGGTTGATCGGCGGTGAAATATAAAAAATAGAAGGTAGTTATCGGGCATATCCGCGATCTAGGAAGCAACCGTATACACGTTTTTCGGACTTGTTAGTCCTCATCAGTACGGTATAGCCAAGCAGCAAGATGGAAGCTCAATGGAGAAAACACACAAAAGGAAGACCATAATCAGGGTGGCCAATGTCGCCAATTTGGCGATTCAGTCACAACATCCTCAGATTTTACGACTAGAGGTAACATCGCGCCAGAGGTAACCAGTACACCCCAAAGTACAACCTTTAGCCCATGGTAATTAATGGAAAAATGGTTGATCGGCTGTTAAATATAAATAAAATAAGGTAGTTATCGGGCATATCCGCCATCTAAGAAGCAAGCTTTATTATAAAAGCGACATCAGGAACAGGCTAAAATACACAAAAAACCTGACTTCTAACAGTAATGAATAAAGATCAATGAACTTACAAACAGAGTTCTGAGAAGTTGGTCTGGGCAAAGGAACATCTACATATACGAAGAGGCCCAGCGCAAAACATCAACACAATCACACGGTAAATAACTCTAAAAATTAGATAGACCGATTTGTGGTCATTTTTACGGAGAACAGTTGTGCACAACAAACGTGACGTTCAGCATCACTCCGAAGTTGCTGGGCTACCAACACCAGAACGAACCGACTCGCATGAATTTAAAATTATAATTAATAAGGAAAGAATAAATACTGCTCAGCTGACTAGTGTCTGATTTAAAGTTTAAACAGTCAGTAATATTACGCTGGATACAAAACATTTCTAAAAACAGTCAGGATCTGTAGTTATTCTCGCGAGCAATAACTTCAGTTTGTTCCCAATTTATGACGTGGTTAGTGTCAGCCTCATGTATTATATTCTTTTACACATTTCTTATGTTGATAGCTCGTGACCCCTGTGTGCTCGATAAAACTTACCTGTTATAAATTGATATTAATTAAATTTCATTTAATTAATTCAAGCCTTTCTATCGTTTCTTAATGTGGGAATAATTATTTTTATTAATAATTTTTTGCAAATATATTTTAATTTATAATCATTGAACTCTTATTCTAGAATTTAAGATTTTGTATGATTTTCAACCAATATTGTAGCCTTTCTATTACTTTTCAATATGCTAGGATAAATAGTTATTAATTTTGTTATTAAAGGGCAACAATATCAAATTTACCCCGCTAAGGAGAAATAACCACTAAATATAGAGAGAAGTGGATTAATTCGAAAATTCTGTGTTAAGGATAATCGACGGCGACATACAAAATTTTTATTATTACTATTATACTTGGGCACTTGAAAGGCGACAATGTTAGATCAACCAACTAATAACACTGGCCTGCGACAAAATCTGAATCCTTAAAACTAGATGCTTGTCTCTCTTTTTCAGTTTTTTCTTAATTATTACTCTTGCGGCAAATATTAGTAAATGCGAGTTTTTATATTTGTTGTTATTTTGGTATGATAACTTATGTTTATTTAGAACTAGTGCAAAATTACTCATTTTCTTGGTGCGAAGTTGATATTTCACCCTGTAGATATTAATATATCATACAATAACTAATTCAGGAGCGTGACTTACCTTTTATTCAGTTAATATTAATGACTGAGGATAGGTTTATAATAGTAGTTATCCATCTACAGCGAGCGATTCTGAAGTGGTGGTACGCGCGGTACTGGCACTTATGAAATTTTATTTTCACTGATCATATTTTAATAAAAATAACTAAAGCATCAAACATCTATTGTTTCTTGAATTAATTATGACTGACTTACCCGTTATGAAGTTAATAACTATTATGAATCTGTTAGTAATGCTAATTTATTATCTTAGAACTTATTTTATTTCTACTACTTACAATTACAAAAATGCTTACATTAATACAAATTTAAAAAAAAACTAAACATCGAAAGAAGTGTTAAATATCTATTCATCCTGTTTCTGTGTGGTGACCGGGACGGGACGTTCAATAAAAAAACACATTCTTCTAACAACATCTTTGGCCGCATTACGAACAAAATTCTGTTGAATGTTCTGGATACAATGTTGTATAGTTTCCTCTAAATGATTTATATCTCTAATGGTCGGTGTTTGTATACTTTTTTTACGTAACCCCACAAAAAGAAATCTAAAGGGGTAAAGTCGGGGGATCTAGGTGGCCAGGATCTTGGTTCCGAATTTCTGCCTATCCAGCGATGGCCAAATTTATGATTTAAAAAGTTCTTCACAGAGTTTATACTGTGTATGGGCGCACCATCAAGCTGGAACCAAATTGGCGCTCGTTGAATTAACGGCAAATTGTCCAAAAAAGGTGACAACTCTCTGTTCAAGAACTGAAGATATAATTCCCCATTTAAATTTTGACGAAAAAAGGGCCCAAATATTTGATTATTCAAAATACTGCACAGCACATTAGTCTTAAAATGGTACTGATCTCGGCATTCTATTGTAAAGCTCGGGTTTTCATGTGCCCACCACCGGTAATTTTGTGAAGAAACAGTCTTCTCTTCAATGGAAGGTTTGAGGGGAAAATGTTCCCCTCAAACCAGATGGCAAAGGTATACCTGATGTCGAAGTCTTTTTATTTTAGTGTACTTATCAATTTTCATTTATAAGGGTGATGCTTGTTTAGTTTTAGTATTTTATGTACTGTTGATGAACTGCATTGGCTGTGTGAAGCAATTTGTCGAACATAGTCGTTTTATACTCGATTACTTCTTGCAGCACTGGCAAACTTGTTTCCTCATTTTCAGCAACATATTTTTTTGTAGGGTTTCTTGAAGCTATTTTCAAGAGACCCAGCCTGTTTGAATTTTCTCATTATCCTTGAAATGGTTGAATGGGCTATTTGGTTGTGTGGATGTTCATTGAAAATGGCAGCAACTTCTTCGTGTGGTCTATTTTCCCCATGTATTAACACAACTTCAACTTTTTGTTGGAGTGTAAGCATGGTTTTAAAAGTTACAGCACATAAACTAACCTAAACTTCAGTGGGTACGATTAAATGGATAATGTCAAATGCTTTTGTCTTTCATATCCACCTGTGATAACTGGTGTATGCATATTTTAAAATTTATACAATGTTGCATAAAAAATAAACTTTTTGTTTCATGTTGTTTAATGTAACAGTTAACAACATATATATATATATATATGTAGTTGGTATGAAAATATTCGACCTCTTTAACTAGCAGATTGTTTTAAGATTGTTATTAGCGAAATATCAGAATTAAAATAAAGGCTTACTAAATAACAGCTCCTTTATTTGCAACACGACTTTCACCCTATTAAAACAATCTCCTATATATATATATATATATATATATATATATATATATATATATACAGGGTGAGTTATTAGTATCCCGGCGGTCCATAGTTAATAAAGCGTTTGAGAAAGAAAAAAATATTTTATACAAAAGTTGTTTGACTCGCCATTTTCTATAACGTAAACTTATTTTCAATTATACAGGGTGTTGCATTTAGGTGTGACGGAAAGTATATACATTTTTTTAAATGGAACGTCCTATATATTTTATTATATTATGAATACTCCTCAATTTGTGTATTCAACCGTGTATGTGGCTAAGTCACAGCGTTAATAGTTCCAGAGATATTCAACTGTCTTTCCAAAATTTGCCCGTTGCAGGCTCTTTTTAAAAACTATGTAAAAACGACACTTTTGCCGATTTTGCCTTTAAACAATGTGAGACAATAGTCAAAGCCAGTAGGTAGATGATAGTATCCAAAGATGTTAGATACACTATACAGGGTCTTCATTGACCTTAGTAAACTCTGATGTTTTTCAAATGGCTTTTTCTCGAGTTTTTTAAATGGAACACCCTGTATAATATGTGTTGGCTATAATCACCCTTTATTTCGCTCCAATTTACATCTTGTATGTCATACACCAAATGTTACTATTGTTTGTGATATTTGCAATTTAACGAAAATGTAATGCAATTGTAAATTTTAATTATGGTATGAATAAGGTATTTGGTAGTTTGATGTAAAGTCTTCAAGTGGTGATAGAAGAGATAATTTATAAACAATGTAACCAGCTTGATCCTTATACAAAGTGTTACCGTTATCAACATATTAAGAATTTTATATGAACTTTTGTAAGTATATTTTGCCGTCTATCGTAAGGCAACCGAACATGCGATTTAAAAATGTCAAATTACTGCTAAAGTAAACCCTGTACTTTTAGGTTAACTATCGTGAAAATTTGATGACTTTTGATCAGATTTTCTTTGATGTGATTTATGTGCTCACACAGATAAACCAAATTTGCAACAAAAGCAAACTGATAGACGTCGTTAGATACAGATTTTCATTCATAGCAAAAAAAAATCTATTAAAAACACTTCCAAATAACCCACTTTCCATCCACATTATCAATATTACTCATACTTTGATTCGTGTTACCGCAATTTTGAATAGTCTCTCCAGAAAAATAACCTATTTTTAACCAATTAACAAGAGTAAGTAGATATTGTTGGTTGTTTTTTGTACTGAATTCAAATCCGTTGTCAACCGTAGCTCGTCAAGACAGGTTTTAGCGTTTCTGTTTGTTTTCGTGTATGAGCGCACATACACTTACAATGAAACATCTCCGCACAATTTTCACACAAGTGAACAATTTTTCATGATAGTCCCCCTAAAATTACAATATTTCTAGTTTACTTCGGAGCCCAACTGAAGTTACTAGGTGTTCAGGTTCGCTCGCTGTACGTTTTTAAAATTGCAGAACAGACTTATAAAATTGTGTATTACCTTGATAACCGTAATACATTTTATTTGAATAAATTTAGTTAAACAGGTTCTAAATGGCTTCTTCTAAAACCCTTTAAATATTTTACATCATGCTACCCAGCACACTGTATACAGAGCAATATTAAGATACTAAATACCATACTACTCTTTTAATTGCAAATATCACAAAAAGTAGTAAACATAGATATACGATATAGTGAATATAAATTAAAAAGAACTTAAGGAACATTTCAATTAGCAAATAATATACAGGGTGGTCCATTTAAAAATCTCAAGAAAAGGCCATTTAAAAATATTTAGAAACTAGTGCATGCTACGACCACCCTGTATAGCGCATGTAATTTTTCATGACATCAGCTATGCGCTTAGTTATAATGTGAAAAAAATTTTTAGGACAATATCTGCAAAAGTGTAGTATTAACGTAGTTTTTAAGAAAGGCCTGCAATTGCCAATTTTTTGACAAACAATTGAATATCTCAGGAACTATTTACTTTACACAGGTACAACTTACACAGTTGGAAAGACAACTACCTTAGTATTCATAATATGGTATGATTTACAGGGCGTTCCATTAAAAAAAATTAACTGACTTTCCGTCACGCCTAAATGCAACAACCTGTATAAATTAAAATAATTTTACGTTCTGGAAACTAATGAGTCAAACAACTCTTGTATAAAGCATTTTTTTCTTTCTCAAACGATTTGATGACTATCGACCGCCGGGATACTAATAACTCACCCTGTATATGTATATGCAACCCCATCACAATTCCCAATATTTTAAAAGTTATTCGCCAAAAACTCATTTTTCAACGTTTCCATCGGCAATTGTAGGTAATAAATATCGTTGAAAAACAATTTATTTCATAAAATATAACGCAAAGAAATATTTTAGATTTGAGTGTACTTAATTAAGTAGTTGTTCAATTTCCAAATTTACTTAAAAATGTACCTATAGCGGTAAGGGTGGAAATGTGGCTGCAACATGATGGAGCTCCAGCACATTACTCGTTACATGTCAGGCACCAGCTCAACGAAATCTTCCCAAATCGGTGGATTGGAAGAGGAGGACCAGTTGCGTGGCCTCCTCGATCACCGGACTTAACGAAACTGGATTTCTTCCCGTGGGGCTACGTTAAGGACATCGTTTATGCTGAACCTCCAACAACACCAGAAAACATGCAAGAAAGATGCATTTCTAACTATTACGCCCGACCTATTAAGAGCAGTGGCGAGGTCATTTCATACTCGTCTTCGTTTGTGCCTCGAAGAGCACGGAAGACATTTCGAACAACTACTTAATTAAGTACACTCAAATCTAAAATACTTCTCTGTGTTATCTTTTATGAAATAAATTGTTTTTCAACGCCACGTACGATATTTATTACCTACAATTGCCGTTGGAAACGTTGAAAAATTAGTTTTTGGCGAATAACTTTTAAAATATTGGGAATTGTGATGGGGTTGTATTTAGAAACAATGTTTATTTTTTAATTCTGCATCGTTTCACCTAAAAAAATGTATGGGTTCCAATTTAAAATAAGAACAATAACACGCGTTGAGTTTGACAAGTTTGACACTAGATTTTGGTCACCTGTATAATTTGGATCAATGACACTTGGTTAACGAGACTACTAGATCTAACTTAATAAGGACGTCGCAAAATTTTATTATCGAGGTGCAATTTGTGGTTTTTATTGATTTTTAAAGCCAACGATGCAAAATCAATTTTCTTTTGTTTTTATTTTTGCGCTGCAGTGACTCAACCGATTTCAATAAAATTTTGGTGGTATGTAGGCAACCATAACAGGCTTCCAAATGTGTAAACAAATTTATAGCATGCAATTTAAAAAAATATATCACGTTGACGTTGCACATTTTTGGGACAGCCTGTATAATCAAAAATAATTTCTTGAAATGTTCCTTGAAGTACAGGGTAAGCTTGCAAAATGTCTTAGCTTAAACTCTTAGCTTAATTAGTAACTGAGCTACAGAAGACGGGAGCTGAGCTGCAGGACCCTCTATATATATATATATATATATATATATATATATATATATATATATATATATATATAACAATTGGGAAAATTCTTCGGGTTCTTCGATCGATTTGGGAAGAAAAAACTCACATTTCTGGATATAAGCTATATTTCGAACCTAAACATGGGTCCTTCATCAGGCTATTTCACTTCTACAAAAAAAAACAATCACTTAGCAAAAACTTTACGTATTGGAGTTATATAGGCGGCAAAAATTGAGGGTACACGAACGACATTACATTAGACGGAGTATTTCCAACACGGCGGTGTGCGTACATTGACGGACATAACAACACAATACGGAAAACGACATGCACGCTATGACAAGGTCACACAAGGTAAAAACAACTTAATCGAGTAAACGTTCAGCAAATAGTGGCAAAGAATACCAACATCAAAATCTCAGAGTTGTATTTTCAATTTCATCTTTATTTCCACGTTTGTTTTTATCAAATACGTCTGAGCCTGCATAAAAGTGATTGTAACACTAAAAAGACCAGATGTGCTCTGGCTTGTCATGCAGTGAACAGCAACAATACTTTTAATTTTGAGGATGTTAGAATATTGGAATCTGATTGTAATTATCGTAACCGCATGTTTTTGGAGATCAACTTCATTGATGGTACAATAAATTTTAAACACGATACGGACAACCTTAGCGTCATTTACTCTAATATACTACAATTTGATAAAAACAAACGTGAAAATAAAGATGAAATTGAAAATACAACTCTGAGATTTTGATGTTGGTATTCTTTGCCACTATTTGCTGAACGTTTACTCGATTAGGTTGTTTTTACCTTGTGTGACCTTGTCATAGTGTGCATGTCGTTTTCCGTCTTGTGTTGTTATGTCCGTCAATGTACGCACACCGCCGTGTTGGAAATACTCCGTCTAATGTAATGTCGTTCGTGTACCCTCAATTTTTGCCGCTTATATACCTCCAGTACGTAAAGTTTTTGCTAAGTGATGTTTCTGTTTCTTAACTGTTATTGTTTTTTTTTGTAGAAGTAAAATAGCTAGATGAAGGAACCATGTTTAGGTTCGAAATATAGCTTTTATCCACAAATGTGAGTTTTTTTCTTCCCAAATCGATCGAAGAACCCGAAGAATTTTACCAATTGTCATTCATTTACGATCAAAAAAAATATTTAATTTCCACATCTTTATATGTATATATCTAGTGTTTACCTAAACTGTCTTTTGAGGTTCCCTTGATAAAAAAAGTTCGTTGATGATCTGATAGCAGCAGTGCCTGAGAATGGCATTGAAGAAGTGTTGACAATATTCAATAAATACGATAAAACCTTAAAGTTTACTCTAGAAAGGGAAGATACAAGCATTGGTATGTCATTCTAAAGGTGGGTTTATGTTGGAGCTGCGATAAACGATAAGAGCGGCGATACTAGCGAAGCGGAGGGAATCATTGCAATTTTGTACGCATTTATCTATGTTGACGCGACGCGTTGTTCGCGTTTGGTAACTGAGCAACGATAAGAGCGGCGATAACTTATTTGTCCATTTTCTTTGCTTCTATCAGCTTTGGTCGGTATGGATATCGACAGCTCATCGCTACCCTTATCGTTTATTGCAGCTCCAACATAAACCCACCCTTAGATACTAAAGTAATTAGAGATCCAGAAGGTAATTTAAAACTAAACTGGTATCAAAAACCAACTTCGTCAAACAAATACATAAATTACTATTCCAGCATAGCATGGGAGTAAAGGTGAATTTTATCAAGCAACTAAAAAAACGCATAACACTTATAAGTAATCAAGAATATTTGGGAAAAATTTAAAAAGATTGGAGTCGGTTTTGGCAAAAAATTCATACCCAAAGGCACTAATCACAAATATACTTTATATAACGTCAAATTTGGAAAATAATACAATAGCCAATGAAAACATGAATGGAGATCAAATTGTTAATAATTTACAAAACAAAAACTATGAGTCAATTATCGATATTACAAATTTACCAAATAAAATTATAAGAATCTTTAGTCAAGAAAATACAAGGATAGGAAAGAAAAGTATCAAGACAGTTAAGACATTATTTAGTAAACTTAAAGACAACCCCCCCCCCCCTTTATTGCAATCAAATGTGATTTATCGGTTACAATGCTCGGATTGTCAGTAGTTTTATGTCGGACAAACTTCAGAACTTGCCAAATCAAGAATATCGGGACACAAAAGTGATAGTAAACACAATCAGCAAAGATGTACTTTGGCGGCACATGTCAATGACAACGACCACAAAATAAATTATGATGAGGTAAAGATATTGGCTATGGAAACAGATTATTTTAAAAGATCGTTTTTAGAAATGTATCATATACATAAAAATAAGGACTAAATGAATAAAAGATCAGATATACAGAATTTGAGTAACATCTACACTTATCTATTGGAATATAGAACAAAAAAATCTGATGTGGCCAGGCACATGACTTTATCATACTATATATAAAAACAATAATTTAGCTGCATGAGATTCTATTTGATCGAGATTGCCTATGTCTGCATTAAAATAAAGCTACTAGAACTAGACAGATATTATGTCGATTAAGCTGCGTTCGGATATTGTACACCGTTGACACCGGGTACACCGTTCAAATGACACTTACGTGTTATTGGGTGTAAAAAGTGACGGTGTACAATATCCGAACGCAGCTTATATTGACAGTAGGTGTTGTCAAAATCATGTCAAAACATTAGCCTGACATTACCTACTGTCATTAGAATCACAATTTCTGACACATCCTGGCTACTACTTTAAATGCAGTATGACCGATCTCGATGAAATAGAATTTGCTCATGCAACTATACTATTGATTGTACCAAAAAATGTCATAGTCATAAATTATTCAGAATATCCTCATCTTTAATTTATTATTTAACTATTTCGACGAAATTCCAGAAATGGCGGCTTACTTGCAAAATCTTTCAAAAATGCTAAGACTAAACCTCCAGTTCCTTTGGACCCTTTTCAACAGAAAGCTTTTCAGCTCTAAGTTTGGTTATGAAACTTCTAAATATGAAGTTTCGTCCCGATACCTTTAGTAGTTTCTCCGGAATCGTCGTCACAAAAAACGGGTACACACACACACACACACACACACACAGACATTTTTTTGTACCTTGGTCAAAAATGTTCAGGGGACCCAAAAAGACATATTTCCGCTAAAATCTAAAAAATTTTTTTTGGCACGATTACAATACTTTACATACTGCGTATGATAAAGTAAAAAGATAACAATAATAGCTTGTTTGAAAGCGCAATCACTTCTTAATTGTCAATTTTTAACAACCTTTTAGTTAGTTCTGTAAACAAAGTCACAACGGTTGAAGTGTTGGCAATAGTTTCAGTTTTAATACACGGACAAGGAATTTCAATCCAGTTAAATATCATTATAGTTCATGTTAGTATTGTTAATTTTTAAAACCGTGTTCACAACATAATGTGCGATACAAATAAAGTGGGGAAGTGTTAGTTGGTAAATGCTAGGATGGCCATTTCATAGCGTAACCTCAAAAATCATGTGTCTTTTTAGCCTATTGTTTAGCGTAATGTGATGTAATGAGTTGTTGATATATAATTATTATAGTACCATGAAGAAGGCGATAGAAATAAATGCCGAAAGCTTGGCTCAATGAGTAAAGAGTAGCATTATTAAGTCTCCCAGTCGAATTCTCATTAGTCAGCAACTTACTTATATATATATATATATATATATATGTAGTAGGGTGTAATAAAACCTCTTATCTTGCTAATTATAATTTACTGGTACTAGTTTCGAAGTTCACCTTCATCATCAGCCCAATCTACAAATTTTACAACATGTGAGTATAAATTAATATTGGTTAAAATGGGGACCCGCTTAAAATGGTTAAAACTTACAGTCTGGTTTTTGTCTTCCAACCAACATGATCAGGGACAATATATTAAAAGACTAATCCGAAAGCATCGGGGAAAAATTGAATCGGCGAAACAGTTGAATTCGTGGGGGTCACATACAGGTCAAACTCTGGCGTCATAAACCGGTCTTATAATATGAAACGTAAATCTAAAACATATACAATTATTAACAATTCTACATTTCACTATCTCTACATATAAAGGACATTGTGTTAAAACTTACATTTATAGTGCTTGTCTTCCAACAAACATAATCAGGTCGACAGCTTAAAATATACAACGTTTGGCGGCCAGCACCGTGTCAGAGTGATTGTCGGTGTAGACAGACGAGAAAGGTGCGAAGGTTGAGACAGAGACAGCCCCCGGTTTCCGAATTGTGAAGTTAGCAATTTATATCTATATCACAAGGTGGAGCCACAGTCTAGATATGTGAAAAGTGGTTTAATTACAAAATTAGTTTGATCATTTAAAAGGTGTTGTTGTTTATGTCTCTCTAACTCTAACTGTTCTAAAAGGTCCATTCTTAGACCCTTATGACATCTGTGAAGAAGTTTGGCGCCATTATAATCTATATTATGGCTGGTTTCCAATTTGTGTCTATATACACTAGAAAAACTTTGTTGTTGATGTTCAGATATTCTTTTAGAGAGGGGTCTACCTGTCTGGCCCACATAAACATCACAATTAATACATTTGATAGTATAGATGCCACTATCTTGCAATTCCTCTCTTGTTAGATCCCTTTTCTTATTTAAGATGTTCAAAATGTTATTGTTGTTTTTATACCAAGGTATAATGTTGTATTTATTAAGAATATTTTTAATTTTGATATTAGTCGTGTTGTAAGAAAAGGATCTGTATATTTTGTCAGTTGGTATGTTACGAGTATATAGAGGATCGAGTTCTGTCTTCATATTTCGCATGGTCTTATGAATCAATTTCAAAGGGAAGCCATTTTCCACCGCCAACCGTTCGATATATTCTATCTCAGTTTGTCTGGCTTTATCATCTATAGGGTACAAGTAACATCTCCTTAAGTAATATCTAAAAGCGGCTTGGCGATGAGCCATAGGGTGAAAAGATTCATATGGTATAACGGTGGCTACGGTATATATATGTATATAAAAACATAACATAACATCCATTATATATATATATATATATATATATATATATATATATATATATATATAAAATACCTTTTCTCCTATATATATATATATATATATATATATATATGGTCACCCCCTGTAGGGAACCATTTGAGTGTTTTTCCATTGAGTGTCCATCTTGCTCCTTGGCTATACCGTACTGATGAGGACTAATAGTCCGAAACACGTGTATACGGTTGCTTCTTCGATCTTCGATCTTCGTATGACGGAATTGCCCGAAAATACCTTTCTCCTTTATATCTTACCGTCGATTAACCAGCTTTCCTATATATATATCGTCTGGCGGAAGTATTTGACCACTTGTTGGCGAACAAAAGAACCAAATTATATCCCGGAAGGGTCAGAGCGGTGAAACAAAAACAGTTAATCCATTTCGACGTTTCGGGTTTTATTGTAATCCCTTAATCATGAACAAGATTCTACAAAAGCAATCATTATACAAAGATACTTAAAAATGTACTCTCACTTACATGTTTTCTTATGAAGCTAGCAAAAACAAAGTCTAGACTGATTTTAACCTCAAACATCCGTTAATAGCAGAACAATGGTGCAATAAATCTATAGGGCGACATTCGACCTCTATCACCATGTCAATACACAACAATTGAACAGAAATTGACTTGTTAGCAATTAAAATTAACAATACACATGTCTACACTCTAAAACCACGTTTTATGTGGGTACACCATTTTGATTCTAACCTAGCAGGCGGTCGGCAACGAAGGAAATGACAGTCGGTATGTGCGTGAAGCGCGAAAAATGTGAAGCTACTTTTTAACAAGGAATGCAGTGTAATTTTTTAATTTGAAATAACTTCAAAGATGGCGGCGTAACCATAGCCAACTTTTGTTTTTCATATGGGCGCTATGTTGTATTTTGGCATTTTACGATAGTCGTGTTTTTTTCTCATTTCCGCAATGTATAACATGTTAACATTATTTTTTAAAATATTGGTGTAATAATAAAAAGACCTTCAGGTACCTAACTGGAGCTTGGTTACAGACCGCCGCACTCGTTGCCAAGCAACGTCAACAAAATGCACTTGGATCAAGCGGCGCGCTCATCGTTGGGTTTGCAATTTAACCAAATAAACCTTAATTGTGGTTGATTGTGGATGTAAAATGCCGTTTACCAATAACGAAAAAAGCGTGATATAAGGGTTTATTATTGTTCTCATAGAAATGCCCAATCGTACAAAATTCCTAGCATTGGACAGAAATTTAGCGGACCATGGATCGTTTAGTAAACCCCGCAATTCTTATAATCCTCATGGAAATGTTGAAAACGATCAAAGAGACATTTTGGAAATCGTAAACGTTAGATTACCATAATTTGCAATGCTTCAACTACTGGTTTTTAGATACATGACGATTCTCGGATTTCTACGCGGGAAGTAGCCTCTAATTTGGAATTGCCGCATAGTGTCGATATTAAGAATTTAGCAATGAATATAACTGAAACACAATTTATAAATTTAATAACATTCGTTTTAGATAACAATTATTTTTCATTTGGAAATGGTTACTATTCACAGATTTTTGGTTGCGCTATGGGGTCGAAACTTAGTCCAATCTTGTCGCAATACATTATGGCCCAAACTCTCATTTGAGGTGCCATTTCTAAAAAAGTTTGTTGATGATCTTATAACAGCGGTACCAGAAGATAAGGTAGAAGAAATGCTTGAAATATTTAATGACTATGACAAAAACATGAAATTTACAATTGAAAAAGAGGATAATAATAACGGAGTATCATTTCTGGATACAAAGGTCATTAGAGATATAGAAGGCAATTTAAAACTAGACTGGTACCAAAAAACAACCTCATCTAATAGATATATCAACTTCTATTCGTAGCACTCAATGGGAGTAAAGGTAAACTTCGTTAAGCAAATGAAAAAGAGAATAACGGTTATTAGCAATGAAGAATATAGGACAAAAAATTTAAAAAAATTGGAAGAGGTTTTAATGTAGAATTCGTACCCAAGAGCGCTTATCACTAGTCTGTTATACAGAGCGTCAAATCACGAAAAAAACGAAACAGGAGATGGGAACACTCACTTACCACTCACTGTAAATACATTGGACAACAAAAAATACCATTCGATATTAGATATAGGAAAACATCAAAATAGCGAAACGAAGTATGCAGACTATTGGCAATGTTTTTAGTAGGCTGAAAGATAAGACACCAACTCTTATGCAATCCAATGTAATTTATGAATTAAAATGTGTGGACTGCGACAAGTATTACATAGGCCAAACAAGTCAATTATTCAAAAATAGAATTGCAGGACATAAAAGTGACAGCAAAAATAACCTACAGAGATGCACTTTAGCAATACATGTGAATGAAAAACCAGTACAAAATAGACTATAATGAGGCAAAAGTGTTTAACATGGAACCGAACTATTACAAAAGATCATTTTTAGAAATGTATCACGTATATAAAAGAAAAGATTCAATAAACAAAAAATCAGACATACAAAATTTAAGCGGTATTTACACTTTTCTTCTAGAACATAAAAACAACAATAGAGACGGTAGCGACAGTTTATTTGAAGACGCAATAACATTTTGAGAGTTTGAGATTCAAAAATTACTAAAAGGCCGGGGAGCGAGAGTTGGTAACACGTTGTGGGAAAAAGAAAAACGGGTATACATTATATGACATAAAATGGAGGTTGCGGTTCGTTCTGTATCCGAATTATTGTGAAGAGCTCAATAGTAGTGCCAAATGAGTGTGAATTATGGTACTCGTAGTAGTGTGAAATGTTAGGTTGGTTGGGAAGATGCACAATTAATTATACCTCAACATCATGTAAGTTTTTACTCACCATTTTGTAACTGGACTTTGTTTTAATTTGTTTGTATGTACAATTTGTAGTGCCCTGATGAAGGCGGTAAAAATAAAATACGTCGAAAGCTTGGTTAAATGAGAAAAGAGTAGTATCATTATTATCTCCCGTCGAATTCCCCTTATCGAAGAAATCTTAAATATATATAGGTAAGTAAGTTGCTGACTAATGGGAACCATTTTAAGCGGGTCCCCATTTTAAGCAATATTAATTTATACTCACATGTTGTAAAATTTGTAGATTGGGCTGATGATGAAGGTGAACTTCGAAACTAGTACCAGTAAATTACAATTAGCAAGATAAGAGGTTTTATTACACCCTACTACATATATATATATATATATATATATATAAAGGAAAGCTGGTTATTCGACGGTAAGATATATATATATATATATATATATATATATATATATATATATATATATATATATATATATATATAGGTAAGTTGCTGACTAATGAGAATTCGACTGAGAGACTTAATAATGCTACTCTTTACTCATTGAGCCAAGCTTTCGGCGTTTATTTCTATCGCCTTCTTCATGGTACTATAATAATTACATATCAACAACTCATTACATCACACTACGCTAAACAATAGGCTAAAAAGACTTACATGATCTTTGAGGTTACGCTATGAAATGGCCATCCTAGCATTTACCAACTAACATTTCCCCATTTTATTTGTATCGCACATTATGTTGTGAACACGGTTTTAAAAATTAACAATACTAACATGAACTATAATGATATTTAACTGGATTGAAATTCCTTGTCCGTGTATTAAAACTGAAAACATTTGTGGCATACGGTCTTTTTTCTTTAAATGCAAATACTATTGCCAACACTTCAACCCTGGTGACTTTGTTTACAGAACTAACTAAAAGGTTGTTAAAAATTAACAATTAAGAAGTGTTTGAGTAGATATATAAGGGCACTTCTCGGTCCGCCACACCCGCCACATTTACATAGGAAGCTATCCCCTCCACTTTTCTGCACGAAGACGACCGAGTCCCAAGTCAGCCGATCTGCCGAGCGCGACCGAACGTTGGAACCTGGAGTGTATGACTCACACGTCGCTGTTAGAGAGAGAACGCACTACTATTTTTATTTTCGAGCGTGGCATGTGCAAACCGATCAAATTTAAATTTTCGCATCAGATTAATTCGGATTTGAATTTCGCGCGCACCATCTTACCCGATGATGACCGAACGCCGAGCGCACCCGAACCGATAAAATTCAAATTTTTCCCGCCCACCATAAAAAATTCGAATTTTCGCGTCAACATTCCCACGCATGCGCAAACCGATAAAATTCAAATTTTCGCATCAAATTTATTCGGATTTGAATTTCGCGCGCACCATCTTACTCGATGATGACCGAACGCCGATCGCCCGAACCGATAAAATTCAAATTTTTTCCGTCCGCAAGTAAATGCTGTGTCCGCAGAAACAGAAATAAATATTAACAATACACATACTTAATTGAATTGTCTTAATTGTGTTACTGTTTGAACAATAAACTGATTATTATTATTATTAATAAAAACTATAGAAATAATTATTTTAGAGGACAAACTCAGTACAGATGTCAAAATAATTTTAGAGAGCAAAATTAAATCTGAGGACAAAATTATTTTAGAGGTACCGGCGGCGCCATCTATTGGCGAAGTGCCGAGCGCTCTACCGAACTACATACCGGCGTGGTATCAACACTGAATTTATAATAGTTCACCAATAGATGGCGCTACCGCTATTTAATTTATTTATTATAATTTTAATTTAATTTTTACTTTGTTCCAAGCGTTAAAATAAACGAATTTTATGAACTTAAGAAATAAATCATGCGATTGACCCATCTATTATACAATTCTCCATCCACAAAATTAAAATCGTGAGAACAATTGAATTGTCTTAATTGTGTTACTTACAACCCTGTATACTTTATACATGTTTGAACACGCATACAAATGATGACGTCACCATCAGTGTTTTAATATACTTACTGTTCACTCTTATATAATCACTGCTTAATCAATGAAATAAAACATAAGAAATTCGTTTAACGCATTTATTTCGTTATAATGGTAAAGTTGACACGGCGGTGGACACCGGTGG